>VZQC01015256.1:239209-340087 GCA_009823505.1 Rhizomys pruinosus | reverse complement strand
AGAGATGCAGGGATGGTTCAACATACGAAAATCAATAAATATCATCAAGCATATAAACGGACTGAAAGATAAAAACCACACCATCATCTCAATTGACGTGGAAAAAGCCTTTGACAAAATCCAGCATCCATTCATGTTTAAAGTCCTAGAGAGAATTGGATTGGAGGGATCATACCTTAATGTAATCAAAGCCATATACAGGAAACCCACAGCCAACATCAGCCTAAATGGGGAAACGACAGAAGCATTCCCCTTAAGGGTAGGAACTTGGCAAGGCTGCCCCTGTCATCACTCCTTTTCAACATAGTGCTTGAATCCCTTGCTAGGTCAATAAGGCAAGAAAATGAAATTAAAGGAGTTCTAATAGGAAAAGAGGAAGTCAAGCTATCCCTTTTTGCTGATGATATGATTGTCTATTTACGGGATGCTAAGAACTCCACCAGGAAACTACTAGCAACAATTAGGAGTTTCAGTAAAGTGGCAGGAAACAAAATAAACCTAGAAAATTCAGTAGCCTTTCTCTACATCAACCCTAGGCAACTGAAGAAGGACTACAAGGAGACCTTCCCACTCACAATAGCCTCAAAAACAAAAAAATACCTAGGAACAAACCTAACCAAAGACACCAAGGACATCTACAACAAAAATTTTAAACCTCTGAAGAAGGAAATTGAAGAAGACATCAGAAGATGGACAAACCTCCCATGCTCGTGGATTGGGAAAACAAATATAGTAAAAATGTCCATTCTACCTAAACTTGTATACAGATTTAATGCAATCCCAATCAAAATCCCCAACAGCTTCTTCACAGATTTGGAAAAAAAATCCTCACTTTCATTTGGAAAAACAAAAGACCCTGAATAGCCAAAGCAACTCTGGGCAAAAAAAAGCAATACAGAAAAAGATCGTTCTACCAGACATCAAACTATACTACAGGGCTATAGTCATAAAAACAGCTTGGTACTGGCAGAAAAACAGACCAGTTGACCAATGGAATAAATCTGAAGATCCAAACCTGAAAACATACAATTTCAGCCATTTCATATTTGATTCTCGGCCATCTCAAATTCCTCCTCTGTGAAGTCTCTATTCAGATCTTTGCTCCGTCTTTTGAATGATTCATTTGTTTTCTTTCGACTTTGTTTTTTGAGTAGCTTGTATACTCTGGAAATTAATGCTTTGTCAGAGGTATCTGCAGTGAAGATTTCCTCCCACTCTGTGGGTTTTCTCTTCACTTCCTTTTTTGTTTCTTTTATGTATGGAAACTTTTGAGTTTAATGATTTCCCATTTATCAATTGTCAATCATATTTCTTGTGCAGCTGCTGTCTGATTTAGGAAGACTTTTCCTATGCCTATGTCTTGTAGTCTGCTGCCAAGTTTCTCTTCTATCACCTCCAGAGTTTGGGGTTTCACATTGAGGTCTTTGATCCACCTGGAGTTGACTTTTGTACAAGGTGAGATGTAGGGGGTTTAATTTCATTCTTCTGCAAGTTGTGATCCAGTTTTGCCAACACCACTTACTGAAGATGCTGTCTTTCCTCCATTGTGTCTTCTTGGCCCCCTTGTCAAGTATGAGGTGGCTGAAATTGTATGAGCTCAGGTTTGGATCTTCAGTTTTATTCCATTGGTCAACTTGTCTGTTTTTGTGCCAGTACCAAGCTGTTTTTATGACTATAGCCCTGTAGTATAGTTTGATGTCTGGTATAGCTTTCCCCCCAGTATTGCTCTTTTCGCTCAGGGTTGCTTAGGCTATTTGGGGTCTTTTGTTTTTCCAAATGAAATTGAGGATTATTTTTCCAAGCTTGTGAAGAAACTCTTAGGGATTTTGATTGGGATTGCATTAAATCTGTACACTAGTTTGGGTAGGATGGACATTTTTTACTATATTTATTTTCCCAAACAATGAGCATGGGAGGTTTGTCCATCTTCTGATGTCTTCCTCAATTTCCTTTTTCAGGGGTTTAAAATTTTTGTTGTAGAGATCCTTGGTGTCTTTGGTTAGGTTTGTTCCTAGGTATTTTATTGTTTTTGAGGCTATTGTGAGTGGGAAGGTCTCCTTGTAGTCCTTCTTCAGTTGCTTGTTGTTGGTGTAAAGAAAGGCTACTGATTTTTCTAGATTTATTTTGTATCCTGCCACTTTACCAAAGCTCTTAATCATTTCTAGGAGTTTTCTGGTGGAGTTCTTAGCATCCCTTAGGTAGACAATCATATCATCAGCAAAAAGGGATAGCTTGATTTCCTCTTTTCCAATTAGAACTCCTTTAATTTCCTTTTCTTGCCTTATTGCCCTTGCAAGGGTTTCCAGCACTATATTGAAGAGGAGTGGTGACAGGGGGCAGCCTTGCCGAGTTCCTACCTTCAAGGGGAATGCTTCTGTCATTTCCCCATTTAGGATGATATTGGCTGTGGGTTTCCTGTATATGGCTTTGATTACATTGAGGAATGATCCCTCTAGGCCAATTCCCTCCAGGACTTTAAACATGAAAGGATGCTGGATTTTGTCAAAGGCTTTCTCCGCATCAATTGAAATGATGGTGTGGTTTTTGTCCTTCAGTCCATTGATATGTTTGATGATGTTTATTGATTTTCGTATGTTGAACCATCCCTGCATCTCTGGTATGAATCCAACTTGGTCATGGTGGATGATTTTCTTGATGTGAGTCTGTATGCGATTTGCCAGAATCCTGTTTAGAATTTTGGCATCTGTGTTCATTAGGGAGATGGGTCTATAGTTCTCCTTTTTGGTTGTATCTTTCCCTGGTTTTGGTAGTAGCGTAATGCTGGCCTCATAGAAGGATTCTGGGAGAAGTCCCTCCGTTTGTATCCTTCTAAACAATTTAAGTAGTAATGGTTGTATGTCTTTTCGAAATATTTTATAAAATTCTGCCGTGAAACCATCCGGGCCTGGGCATTTTTTGGTTGGGAGGCTACTTATTACATCTTCGATTTCTTCCTGTACTATTGGTCTGTTTAGGCTGTCAATCTCTTCTTGGTTGAGCTTTGGTGATTCCCAGGATTTCAGATATTCATCCATTTCTTCTAGGTTTTCAAACTTAGTAGAGTATAAGTTTTTGAAGTAGTCCCGTATGATTGTCTGGATTTTTTCATTGTCTGTTGTGATGTTTCCCCTTTCATCACTGATTCTGTTGATTTGGAGTTGTTCCCTCTTTCTTTTGGTTAACTGGGCTAGAGGTCTGTCTATCTTGTTTATTCTCTCAAAGAACCAGCTTTTGGATTCATTGATTTTTTGTATGGTTTTCTTTGTTTCTATTTCATTGATCTCTGCTCTGATTTTTGTTATTTCTTCTTGTCTGCTCCGTTTAGGGTTCATTTGTTGTTGTTTCTCAAGTATTTTTAGCTGCAGTGTTAGGTCATTCACTTGTGTTCTTTCTGTTTTTTTAATGTAGGCACTTAGAGCTATAAACTTCCCTCTTAGGACTGCTTTTAAAGTGTCCCATAGATTTTGCTGTGTTGTTTTATCATTGTCATTCAGTTCCAGGAATGTTTTTATTTCTTTCTTTATTTCTTCCTTGACCCACTCATTATTCAGGAGAGTGTTGTTTAGTCTCCATGTGTTCCTGTAGGTTGTAGGGTTTATTCTGGTGTTGATATTGAGTTTTATTGCACTGTGGTCTGATAGAATGCATGAGATTATTTCAATCTTTTTATATTTGTTGAGTTTTTCCCTGTGTCCCAGTATATGGTCTATTTTGGAGAATGTTCCATGAGGTGCTGAGTAGAAAGTGTATTCTCTGGTGTTTGGGTGAAATATTCGATAGATGTCTGTGAGGTCCATTTGGTGTATTGTGTCATTTAGTTCGGATGTCTCTCTGTTTATCCTTTGTCCTGTTGACCTGTCTAGGGGACTTAATGGGGTATTGAAGTCCCCTAGTATTAGTGTGCTGGGGTTAATCTGTGCCTTGAGATCCTGAAGAATTGTCTTTATAAAGTTTGGTGCACCGGTGTTTGGTGCATATATATTTATAATTGTGAAATCTTCATCGTCAATTGTTCCTTTAATAAAGATGTAGTGGCCCTCTTTGTCTCTTTTGATTTCTTTTGCTTTGAAGTCTATTTTGTCTGATATTAGAATAGCCACACCTGCTTTCTTTTTGGTACCATTTGCTTGGAATACTTTCTTCCATCCCTTCACCTTAAGTTGGTGCCTATCCTTGAAATTGAGATAGGTTTCTTGTAGACAGCATATAGATGGGTTTTATTTCCTAATCCATTCTCCCAGTCTATGCCTTTTGATTGGGGAGTTTAGCCCATTAATATTTAAGGTTATAATTGAAAGACCGATGTTGCTTCCTTTCACCTTATTATCCATATGGACTTTTAGCCTCTGATTCTACTTCTACAGATATGTGTTTAGTGTTTATTAGTTTCTTTTCCTAGGTGTTTGAGGATTGTTGCTCCTCTCTTCTGCCCTTTGAATTGCTTCAAGTATTTTATGTAGACTTGGTTTTCCGGACATGTATTCTATCACCTTCTTTATGTCATGGAAGATTTTTCTCTCTCCTTCAACTATAATCAATATTTTGTGCTGGGTAAAGTATTCTGGCTTAGCTTCCATAGTCCTTTAACACTGGGAATGCTTTGTTCCATGTTCTTCTTGCTTTCATGGTTTGTGCTAAGTCAGTTGTAATTCTGATGGGTTTCCTTTTGTTTCTCTTTCGTACCCTTCAGAATTTTGTCTTTGTTTTGGGTTTCTAGCATTTTAACTATGATATGGTGTGGTGAGTTTCTTTTCTGATCTTTTCCATTTGGAGTCCTATGTGCTTCTTGTATTTGTATGGGTTTGTCTATTTTTAGTTTGGGGAAATTTTCATCTATTATTCTGTTGAAGGTCTGATCAATATTATTCTCTTGAGATTCTTCTCCTTCCTCTATTCCTATGATGCGGAGGTTTGGTCTCTTCATAGTGTCCCATATTTCCTGGTTGTTCCACTTTTGTGTATTTTTAAATTTTTCATATTCTTTATTTGAGCTTTTTAGTTGCTCTGTGTTACCTTCCAGACCTGATATTCTTTGTTCTGCTTCCTCCATTCTACTTCTGAGGCTTTTTCCTTTTCTTTCTTCTTGATTGTATGAGTATTCTATTTCCTTTTTCATTTCATCCTGTGATTTCTTTAGTATTTCCATTTTCTTATTGAGCTTCTCAATCTCTTCTTGGTGCTCCTTACTTCATTGGTTGGCTTCCTTTTTCAGTGTTTCTACTTCCTTTCAGAGTTTGTTTTTTATTCCCTCTAGTTCTTTCTGGAGTTTGTCAATCTCTTCCTTTAATTCTTTCTGAAGTTTATCATTGTATCCCTCAAGGTCCTTTTTGAGGTTTCATTCTCTCTCTTTAGTTCTCTGAATTCTTTATTTTCTATAATTTATCTGCGTAGGTCTGCAGTTATTCCTCTAAGATCTGTTCCTTGGGTCACCTCCAGGAGGATCCCATTATAGGTATCTCTTACAGGTTTGGTAGAGCCCAGTGCAGGATTATCCTGCACCTTTCCCGTGTTGTCCCTTCATCATGTCCTTGGCATATGTGTTTCTCTTTTGTGATTCAAATCACAAATGTCTTTTCACTATGTTAGCGGCTGGTTTTGCTTGCCTCCTTCTGATGTTTTTTTTTTTTTTTTTTTTCCTTTCCTCCTCCTTGTTTATGGAATATTGACTTGTCTAGGTTTCAGGCTTTCAGTTTTGTTTATATATTGGATATTGGAAGCCAAAGTCAGTCTTCTCTTCCTGTTCTGAAGGTTCTCCAAAAGGAAGTCCACTCGGATTCTCACCAATTCCTGTTGGCGGGGGGGGAGGGGTGCACGCCTGACCTAGCCCGAGCCCCAGTACCTGCTTGAGTCACTTATGGCATCTGGCCTGCACCTCAGGACCTGGCCCAAACAAAGCTGCTGCAGGACCATAGCAGACCTAAACACAAACTTCTGTTCACTTTGCAAAGGCAAAGCGTGGTCCCTCTGAGACGGGGACCCCTGAAAGTGGGCTCATAATCGAGACCCTCTTCCAGCTGCCCCTAAGACAGTCCACCCCCAGAAGTACCTGCCCAAGTGACTTATGGCGTCCTTATTTATTTAATTTACTTATTATTTATTTATTTATTTATTTATTTATTTATTTATTTATTTATTTATTGGTCTTTTTGAGGTAGGGTCTCCCTACAGCTCTGGCTGTCCTGGAACTCACTCTATACACCAGGGTGACCTTGAACTCACAGAGATCCGATTGGCTCTGCCTCCCAAGTGCTAAGATTAAAGGCGTGTGCCCCGATGTCTGGCTATTTTTTTAAAGCCATGTCTGGCTAATCTTTTAAAGCCTGGCTTTTGATTTGATATTTTATACTTCAGATTATTCCTAAATAGGAATTTTAATTTTCCATATCAACTATATTTTCTATTTATGTTGTATAGGTTCCTATTTCCATAATGATTTAAGACAAAAATGATAGATGATTGACTTGAGAGATTTTTCTTCCTAATATAATTATTTTGTGCATTATTCACCTTAAGTTGCATTCTACACATACTATATATTCATTTCCTTGTTAACTATAAATATTTTTTGATTGTCCTCATGATTATATAATTGATCTTCATCTTTCTTATGGAATTTTCCTTATGAACAAAATATTAATATGCACTATTTTTTCATTTTATACAGAGACTAAATGATAGTGACAGTGTTATCTGAGTAGTCTAGAAACTTTCTGAAGTTAATCAATAATTAACAGTGTTAAATATTTAAAGTTACACTTGCAGTTATTTCATTTTGTTCTGGTTGTTACATTCTTTTTCACTTCATAGTTTATTGAAGTCTGTTTTATTTATGTAAACATTTATTATTTTATATCCTAAATCAGTTATCTCTTAATATTTCCTCTTTCCATCTTTACATTTAGTTGTGTTCTCTGTTTAGTTTTTTCTCTTGTATTACAATTTTTAATATTTGCACTATGTTGTTATTCTGTACTATTTATTTACCATGTTATCCAATCCTCTATATTTTATCTTTGATTGACATATGACAGCTCTAAACATTAATGTTTCAATGTTATATTTTCATGTCAGTGCAATGGCTATCAACAAAGCAACGAAAAGAAACAAATTGATAAGGATATGCAGAAAGGGAACTTTGCTGATGAACAAATGACTACTAGTAAAATCTTTATGGCAGAGTATGTAGATACTGATATCCCATTTGATTCAGCCATCCTACTTCTAGATGTGTAATTAAAGGAAATGAATTTATTTTTAATTTATAAAATTTAATTTAATTCATAAAACATCAATTTATATTGGAATATCATTTTTTTTAATTTTTAAATTTATTTTTATGTGTATGAATGTACTGTCTGCATGTAGGTTTGGACACCTGTGTAGTGCAATGCTGCAGAGATTAGAAGAGGGAGTCAGATTTCCCTGGAACTGGAGTTAAAGAAGGTTCTCAGCTGCCATGTGGGTGCTGAGAATCAAACCTGGGTCCTCTGCAAGAGCAGTCTGCACTCTTAACCTGTCGACCATCTCTCCAGCCCCAAAAGATAATTTCTTATATATTCATGTAGTTTTGTCTTTCATTTCCTCCTAAATCTGTGTTTTTCTATTGTTCCATGTGCTTTTGTTATTGTTATTAATATTACTTATTATTATTATTGCTTAGGTTATCACATCCACTTACCTTTTAAACAAAAATAAAGTTTCCATATTATTGCTGAAAGTAAGCTTACTTATTTGAATATTTTTGGAGGCTAATGGTTTATAAAAAAATCAGCTCATCTTCTTAAAGGGAGGGACTCTTGATAGGTTGATAAGATCTACTCTGTGTTTTTTAAAAGAAACATTTACATTATTTGTATTTGATGAAATTATTGATACAGTTGTTTGTATTTTACATCTTTTCAGATTCCTAGTTATCCAAGATTTTTATTGCTTCTCCCTAATAATTTTTAAATTTCACTTTTTATATTTCAATCATGATTTCTCTACTTGCTAATGAGTTGAAGTCTTATTTTTGTAGATGTTACATATTTGGAGGAATTTTAAAAATTCACATATGTGTCCATTAATGTCACTCCACTTTTCCTATTGCACAGTATTTTTTTTTCTGTATTATTGAGAAAGTGTCTCCCTTTTGTCTCAGCTGACCTAGAGCTCACTATGTAGACTAGGTTGACCTTGAACTTACGGAGATGGGCCTGTCTCTACCTCCTGAGTGCTGGGATTAAAGCCATGAGCCACCACGCCTGGCTGCACAGTACTTTTAAAACAATAAACTGTGCCCAACAATTTTTTTAACTTTTAAACTGTTGTTATCAGAGCTTTACTAATGCTGCAATGTATGAGTTCACTCAGCTTCTGATAGCCTTATGAATCTTTTGCTCTCAGTATTGAAATGAGCTCCTTTGGGAATTTTGAGTATACTTTCAGTAAGTCAAAACTGTCTGCCCATTAACTTTTGCCTGCATAGTTTCTGATAATTTACTTGCAATTTTTGTTTTTATTCCTCTGAGAACAATGTGTCAGATGCATTTTGACCTTGTTCTTCGTGACTGGTTTTCAGCAATTTTAGTAGGAGACATTTATTTGTGTGTATGCACTCTTTAAATAGTATTTCTGTTTCTTCCTTCTATCTCCTTTCCATTTGAAAGTCTCATTATCTCTTCTGTGTTTTATTTTGAGCAGTCCCATTTTTAGTTTTGCTCATTTTCCTTCCTGTTGATCCTTTGAAGGTTTGGTCATATATTGGAAAATGTGTAGGTTTCTGTTTTAAAATCACAGATTGAACGGTCCAGCCCAGCCCTAACCGCTAATAATCATAACAACTGGCACAGCAAACAACCCATATCAGTGCAGTGGTGGCAGAGTGAACTGGGGGTTAATCAACAGCTGTATACTGGCCCTTAAAGTCCTCTCAATGTGAAAGAGCTGATGTAGCCAATTACACATGGGTGGAGAGGACATAGAAACTAGAGAAGACTCTAGCTCTATCATATCTCTAGACAAATGACATTTTTCACCATTAGCTAAACATGGATCCTTATATTTACAGACAAGCATACCATACACCTCACATCAAGGAAGCTTCTTTTTGCAACAGATGGAGGATACTGTAGAGTTCCACAACTGGTCAGAGAGAATATACCTCTGAGAGATGCCCAGTTCTTGATGACACATCTACAGTTGTACTTAAGCATCATGGAACATAGAAGAGTGAGTGGTACAGAGAAAAGTTATGCATCCCTCAATCATCACCGGTGAAGCTTCCTTCTACAACAGAGTGTGATGCACACAGAAGGCCACAACTGGCTAAGTTTTATAGACTAGGAGACTGAAGAGTATGTGTCCCTGGTTGTACTTCTGTATTGAACCTCTTCTGCTCAGGGCATAGGGAGCATTGTGGAAGAAGGGGCAGAAAGATTGTACGGACCAGAGCTGGTTCATGAACACAGGAGAACTCAGGATTTAAGACCTGGAAACTTGCACATGTGAAATTGTGTCAATGGTGGCATAGAGCAGGAAACTCATGCCAAGTCAATTAAACAAGGATCCAAAGTAGAAGAGTGAAATATGTGGCAAGCAAACCCTAGAGTACGAAATAGTGAAGACTGATTGCTGCTGACTGAGAGAGGGTATGCCTTATTTACAATCTCTAGTTGAGCCAACTAGACTTCAATGGATTGATTTTCACTTAAGGACATTTGGGTGCAAATCTTTGACTGGATCGCTCTAAATATGTATGATGGAACACATGAGGTCTGCTGGGTGTTTCAAGGGGTATGTATGAGGGAGGGGTCTAAACTTGGAGAACTCTGATATAAAACTACAAATGATTAATAAAAAATAATAAAGAATATACTATTAAAAAACACTCATTGCTTGTTTTGTTGCAAAATTCATCCATTTTTTTTAGTTTAAGATTCTATTTTTCTCATTGCTATTTATTCGTTTGTGGGGTTTTTATTGTTAATTTTTTCTATTGTCTTATTGAGACAGGATCTCCCTGTAGCTGTAGATGGCCTAGGAATTTCTATGCAGAGGAGGCTGGCTTCTATCTCATAGAGATGTGCCTACTTCTGTCTTTGGCAGGTTGAGATAAAAGTTCTGTGTCACCATGCCTGGAAGAATACTATAGTTTTCATTTCCAGAAGTTTCATTTATGTTTCCAATTATGTTTATTTAATTTCTTTATTATAGTTAAATTTTATTTCCATGGATATATTGAAAAAGTTATTTTTTTTCTTTTTGAATAGAATCACATGATCTGATTTCATTGATAGGTTTGTTTTTCATTGATGTGTGCCATATTTTCCTGGAATTTGTATACTTAATTGTTGGAGATCAGGATGAATTGAGATGGAATAAGCAAAGACCAGGAATTCTGGGCATTAGCTTTTGACCCGGATAGCAGTCAGTGGCTGAGCGCCATGGTTTACAGAGACTCTGTCTGACAGAACGCCAAACAATAAGGGACACAGCTGGCCACCCAGTCATTGGGTCCTTGTTCTGGGAAGAAACACCTTGGTTGGCAACCTTCAATTGTTATCTATACTAATCCTTTGGGTAAAGATTCTCCCAAATTCTAGTTTTGTCAAATATTTTGGAATGTTGCTCTTCTGCTGGCTTGCTAAGGACTGCCAACTTTTTGTCTGTCTAAACCTGAAAACCTGAGTTCTTGAGAAAATAAACTTATTTTTGCAGAATATGATCGTCCCAGGAGTGAGTCATTGTCAACCTGCGCCCCTTGCTCCAACCCTGGCTGCACGGGCGCACTTGCAAATAGCAGAAATTCTCTGCACTTAATAGCTGTTATGGTGATGGTTTTGGCTACATTCCTAGAAAACATATCTGATGTTGGTCTAGAATGTAGTGAACTAAAACCAGTTTCTGTGTTTCAAGTTTTGCAATTGTATTTTATATGGGAAATTCAAAGCAGGTTGTATTCTGAAGCTAATTTACCTCTGTCTCTGAGGTTTGTTTTGTCTCACGACTTCCCTGGAAGATGGTGTCTCACATATAGGATTTGCAGGTATGTTTCTCTGTGGCTACTCTTTCTATATTGGGAATCCTCTTTTTAACATTCCATTCTATTCTTTATTTTTTATTTCTTTAAATTTTTTTATGTGTATGAAGATACTGTCTGCACGTAGGTTTGTGTACCCGTACCGTGCAATGCCGCGGAGGTCAGAAGAGGGTGTGGAACTGGAGTTAATTTTTTTTTTTTTTTTAAGAGCTGGACGTGGTGGCACACGCCTTTAATTTTATTTATTATTGTATGTGTATGAGTGTACTGTCTGCATGCAGGTCTGTGCACCCATGTCGTGCAATGCTGCGGAGGTCAGCAAAGGGTCTCAGATTCCCCTGGAACTGGAGTTCTCCTGAAATTGGAGTTACAGACGGTTCTTAGCCGTCATGTGGGTGCTGGGGATCAAACTCACGTCCTCTGCAAGAGCAGTCGGTGCTCTTAACTGTTAGACTATCTCTCCAGCCCCTAAGGACGGTTTTTAGCCGCCATGTGGGTGCTGGGAATCGAACCTGTGTCCTCTGCAAGAGCAGCCAGCGCTCTTAACTGCTAGGTCATCTCTCCAGCCCCAAACATTGTATTCTTTAATTATGAGAACTTGTGGAATTAAAATAAAGGGAACAATTTGGTTGTCATCATAACTTCTCTCTTTTGATTCTAGGGTCTTGGTGTTCAGATGAGCATAATTCAGGGACTTAACCCTTGCAAACTGGTCAGTGACAGGTCCTCTACCTAAAAATGGTAACAAGAAATTTAATGGTAAATATAGAACAAATTATTAAAAACAAAATATGTATAAATTTTGTCTATTTGACTGGACCTGCAATATTCAATAAAATTATAGATTTTAATGGGAATCAGACTATAAAGCATAGAAAGCGGAACAACTAAAAATTATTAGTCACCTGAAAATTCCAGAATGCATGTAATATTTTCATGAGTCAAATAAATGTTAAGCAAAATAATTCAAAAGTTATCAAATACAAATTATTCAAATCTGGTATGAGAATTTAATAAGGGTTTCAATGCAAAATTTATTATGACAAAACCATGTAATTCTTTACATACCCTGGTCCCCGAATAAATAACTGTCCCTTACAAGTTCTTATTAGATTAGCAGTAGAAATATAATTCCTTCTCATAAGAAAAATATCGCTCCCAAAATAGCTAGTAAATTAGACTGTGCTCCATGGCAGATTTTCAAATTGATAAATTTGCAATGGCGTTGCAATTTTATGATTATAAAAGTAGAATTTATCTTTTCCAACATGGGATTAATTACTATAACTGGTTTGGTTTGGTTTGGTTTGGTGGTTTGGTTTGGTTTGGTTTGGTTTGGTTTGGCTTGGTTTGGTTTTAAATACATGAAGCCCCAGGCTAGCCTTGATCTGTCAAAGACCTTATAGTCTTTGCCTCCTGTGTCCTGTAAATGTTGCTGAGGACAATGCCAGATAAATATTTTGCTTTAAAATTAGTGGTTGTCCCATTCCCCATGGCTTCATTTTAACTCTGATACATGTAACTGAATCTACGAGCTCACCACCACAATTGCTGATAACAGAGGTGGTGTGTGTGTGTGTGTGTGTGTGTGTGTGTGTGTGTGTGTGTGCATGCTGAGCTCCAATCTCATGTATCATCCATTTTTTTCTGTCTCTTATTCCCCAAAGTTTGGAAACATAAGTAAATTTCTCATAATATAGATACCTGAACCAATGTGTTTCCTGGTTCAGTTTGCTTGCTTAGTTTATTTAAGCATTTAACAAAACTGAATCATAAGTCACATATTTTACTTTTATATTTCTTTATTTTAATTTGTTCTTTCATTTAATTTTTACTGAAGTTTGTGCATTTCATACATTTTCTAATCAAATTTAGATCCATTCCCCTCCAATGTCCCCTTGCCCAACAAGAATTCATACATTCTGTCATACATGTTTTGTGTCTTCTTTCTCAGTCATTTTTAAATTATTCAATGCAGAATTTACTGTTTTAGGAAGAAGCTTACTATTTCAGCTGGATCTTTAACCTAATATTTTGTCGTGGTTGTTGTTCCTTCCAATTTGTATCACTTCAAAATATGCATATATACATGTCACACATATACCAAAAGTATTACATATGAAAATAAAATATAAATTAATTCTAAAACATGTTTAGGGATTCATATTTTGGCAGTAGAGTTGTATGCAAATAAAGAGAAAAATATATTACTTTACATTCCCAAATTACATAGTACAGATATGAGTAACATCAAGTGTTATACTTACCAAAAAAAAAAACTTATTTAATTTGAATTACAAATGGGGATTTGGTACTAGGATCCACAAATGAGGGACAACATACATTGTTTTTCTGAGACTGTGTGACTTCACTTAACATAATGGCTTCTAGTTCCAGCCATTTACCTGAAAAGTGCATAATATCATCCTCCTTTACCACTACATAGAATTCCATTGTCTACATGTACCACATTTTTCTTATACATGCCTTGGTTGAGGGGCCCTTGAGTTGTTTTCAGTTCTTCACTATGGTGAAGAGAGTTTCAATAAACCTATATGTGCAAGTATCTCTGTGATAGGATGAGTCTTGTGGTGATACATGATGTTGGAGCTCAGCATACGCCCAGGAGTGGTATGACTGGGTCAGATGGTGGGCTCATTTTGAGTCTTTTAAGGGTTCTCCACACTGCTTTCCATAATGGTTGTACAAGTTTACATCCCCAGCAGCAGTGGATGAGTGTTCTCCTTTCCCCACAACCTCTCCAGCATGTGCTGTCTTTTCTTTTCTTTTCTTTTCTTGATCTTAGCCAGTCTTATCAGAGTGAGATGATAGGTGAGAGTGGTTTCAATTTGCATTTTTTAGAAATGTTTCTCAGCCATCTTTATTAACTCATTTGTGAAGTCTCTGTTCAGCTCTTTACTCCATCTTTTGAGTCAGTCATTTTTTTTTTCTCTTACTTCGTTTTTTTCAGTAGCTTACATATTCTGTATTTTATCACTATGTCAGATGTATCACTGGTGAAGATTCCCTCCCACTGTGGATTTTCTCTTCACTTCCTTGATTTTTTCTTTCATTGTACAAAAGCTTTTGAGTTTGATGAGGTCCCACTTGTCAGCTGTTGACCTTATTTCCTGTGCAGATGACGTTTGATTTAGAAAGTCCTTTCCTATCCTATGTCTTGTAGACTGCTACTAACTTTTTCTTCTATCACTTTCAGAGTTTCAGGTTTCATACTGAAGTCTTCGATCAATTTGAAATTGATTTTTGTACAAGGCCAAATGTAAGGGTTTAATTTTGTTCTTCTACAAATAATGATCCAGTTTTGCCAGCATCATTTGCTGAAGATGCCCTCTGGACCTGGCGGGCGTCTGGCTCACTGGGTGACTCTGCCCCATCACTGTGTATGCTGGGCTAGGTGTGGCTGGCTGGCAGGCAACAGGGCATGACCAGAGCTATGATGAGCCTACCTGGGGTTGTCCTCACCTATTCCCCAGGCTGGATTCAATTTCTTTTTCTTTGTGTGTGTATGTGTTTTTGAGACTGTGTCTCCCTTTAAGTCCCGGCTGGCCTGGAGCTCACTCTGTGGTCCAGGATGGCCTTTAACTCACAGAGATCCACCTGCCTCTGCCTCCTGAGTGCTAGGATTAAAGGTGTGTGCCACCACAACTGGCTGGATTAAATTTCTTAATCCATTTTCCCAGCCTGTGTCTCTTGATTGGGGAGATCAGACCATTAATATTTAAGACTATTATTGAGAGATGTGTACTGCTTCCTTTCAGTTTATCTTCTGTTCGCATTTTTTGTCTAGGTTTGTATTTCTGGGGTTATGGCTTTTTATTACTTACTCTCTCTTGTCACTTCAGGATAGCTTCTCCTTTCCTCCACCCTCTGAATTGCTTTGAATCATTTCTGAAGGATTGGTTTTCTAGACATGTATATTTTTATCTTGTTTATGTCATGGAAAGTTTTTCTTTCTCTTTTGACTATAATTGACGTTTTTGCTGGGTAAAGTAACCTGAGTTGGCATCTATAGTAATTTAGCACTGGGATTACTTTGATCCAAGCTCTTCTGTCTTTCGTTATTTGCATTGAAAAGTCCACTCTAATTCTGATGGGTTTCCCTTTATATGTGACATGGTTTTCTCTTGTGGTTTTCAGTACCGTGTCCTTGTTTGGTACATCTAGCATTTTGACTATGATATGGTGCGGGGAATTTCTTTTCTGATCTTGTCTATTTGTTCTATGTGCTTCTTGTATTTGTATGGATATGTATTTTTTTCAATTTGGGTAATTTTTATGTGTATGAGTATTTTCCATCATATGTAAAAAGTTCACCCATGTCTGCACTGTCCATGGAGTTCAGAATTCATAAGATCCATTAGACCGGTGGTGGTTATGATTGGTTTCTAGCTAGCATGTAGTTTCTAAGAACCAAACCCAAATTTTCTAGAAGAAAAGACAGTGCTTTTAACTTTTGAACAATCTATGTGGCCTTAAAATTATTTTGAAATGTATAATTTAGGAGGCCATGGTCTATTGATGTTTGTGCATTGGCTATCTCTAATTTCTAGTATTTTGATTATTCATTCTCCTCTCAAATCCATATTCATTAGCAGACACTGCTCTGTACCTACATTCATTCAACTGTAGACAACACTCTGATTGGTAAGCTTCATAAAGATGAAATAATGTATGCAACATTTTGAATAGAGTTTTTCTCACTTAATATGCTAGTTCTCAAGGTTCATGTATTGAGAAAGATTCCATTGCTTTTTCATGGTAAAGTAGTATATTATATAATATGCATCAACTACTTATTAGTCAATTCATTGATATTTGGATTGTTTTCTGTTTTAAATATTCTATGTGATCTGACAAGTAACCGTTCATTTTTATATATTTTTATTGGTTTTGTGCATTTCATACAGCATTTCTCAGTCCAAATTAGACTCATTCCCCTTTCCATGACCCCACCCCACCTGAGTTCATTCTGCCATACATGTCTTGCAACTTTTTTAATGCAGAGTTTTATTATTTTGTGCAGAAGTTTATTGTTTCAGCCATTTCTTTGTCTCAGTCCTTTTGTTATATACATAATTATGCCATTTGAAAATAAACTCTATGTTAAGTCCAAATCCTTTTTAAGAGCTCACATTTTCCCTTTTCATTTTATATTACTCTAAAATATGCATACATACCCTCCACCCAATATAATTCTAGAGGCCATTAAGGGATTCATGTTATAAGAACACAGTTGCTTTCAGATAAAAGAAATATAACATTACTGTTGCTCAGTTTGCCTTACAACTAGCCATTTGGTGCTAGCATCCACAAATGAGGGATATCATTCGGTTTTTCTGGGATTGTGTTCCTTCACTTAGCATAATGGCTTCAAATTCCATCGATTTACCTGGAAAGTTCATGAAGACATGTTTCTTTACCACTGCATAGAACTCCATTGTATAGATGTACCACATTTTTCTTGTCCACTCATCAGTAAAGGGGCATTTGGGTTGGTTCCAGCTTTTTGCCATTGTGAAAAGTACTGCAATAAACATAGATGTGCATGTATCTTTGCGATAAGATGAGTCATGCGGTTATATACCCAGGAATGGTATGGCTGGGTCAGGTGGTAGGCTCATTTTGATTTTTTTTAATGGTTCTCCACACTGCTTTCCACAGTGGTTGTATGAGTTTACCTTCTCACCAGCAGAGTATAAGTGTATCCCTTTCCCCACAACCTCTCTAGCATTTGCTATCTTTTGTTTTCTTGATCTTAACCAATCTTATCGGAGTAAGATGAGATGATATCTTAGAATGGTTTTAATTTTCATTTCTTTAATTGTTAATGATGTTGAACAGTTTTTAAGATGTTTTTCAGCTGTCTTTACTTTCTCACTGATGAAGTCTCTATTCAGCTCTTTTTTCTATCTTTTGAGTCAGTCATTTGTTCTCTCACGTCTTCATTTTTTTCAGTACTTTATATATTCTGGATGTTAATACTCTGTCAGATGTATCACTGGTGAAGGTTTCTTCCCACTCTGTGGGTTTTCTCTTCACGTCTTCTATTACCTTTAGATATTCGGGTTTCACACTGAGGTCTTTGATCAACTTGGATCTGATTTTTGTACAGGGTGAGATGTAGGGGTTTAATTTTGTTCTTCTACAAATAGTGATCCAGTTTTACCAGCACCATTTCCTGAAGATGCTATCTTTCCTCCAATAAGATTTTTGGCCCCTTTGTCAAATATGAGGTGGCAGAAACTGTGTGTGCTCAAGTTTGGATATTCAATTTTGTTCCATTGGGCAATGAGTCTTTTTATTTTTTTGCACCACTATGAAGTTGTCTTTATGACTATAGTCCTGTAATATGGCTTGATGTCTGGTAAGGTTTTTCCCCCTATTCTGCATTTTTTGCTCAGGGTTGCCTTAGCTATTTGGGGTCTTTAGTTTTTCCATATGAATTTAAGGAATTTTTTCCAAGTCTATGACAAAATTCATGTGGATTTTAATTGGAATTGCATTGAATCTGTATATTAATTTGGGAAGAATGGACATTTTTACTATATTAATGTTTCTAATCCATGAGAATGTATGGTTTTTCCATCTCTTGATATCATCTTCAATCTCCTTCTTTGGGGGTTTTAAAATTTTTGTTGTAGATCTTTGGTATCTTTGGTTAGGTTTGCTCCCAGGTATTTTTTTTTTTTTTTGAGGCTATTGTGATTGAGAAGGTCTCCTTATATTCCACCTCCAGTTGCTTGTTGTTTATGTAAAGAAAAACTACTGATTTTTCTAGGTAACTTTTGTATCCTACCACTTTACTGAAGCTCTTAATTGTTTCTAGAAGTTATCTGGTGGAGTTTTTAGCATCTCTCAAGTAAACCGTCATATCATCTGTAAACAGGGATTGTTTGACGTCCTATTTTCCAATTAGTACTCCTTTAATTTGTATCTATGACCATCTTTTGGGGGGCTAAGATATATTACTGAGGGGCCGGAGAGATGGCCTAGCAGTTGGGACTGCTGACTGTTCTTTCAGAGGACACGAGTTTGATCCCCAGCACCCACATGACAGCTGAGAACCATCTTTAACTCCAGTTTCAGAGGAATCCGGCACCCTCTTCTGACAACCTACATCCAGACAGTACACTCATACACATAAAAATAAATAAATAAGCCCGGCGTGGTGGCACACACCTTTAATCCTAGCACTTGGGAGGCAGAGGCGGGCAGATCTTTGTGAGTTCAAGGCCACCCTGATCTACAGAGTGAGTTCCAGGGCAGCTGGGGCTACAGGGAGAACTGTCCGAACCCGACATAAATAATGCTCTATTCGTTATATCATCTATATTATATATATATATATATATTTAAAAAGAAACAAGAGCTGGAGGAATAGCGCAGCTGTTAAAGGCTGAGGCTAAGAACCACAAAAAAAATCTTTAAAAAAACAAAAGATACATTCTGATACTGCATGCATGGTGCTGCCACTGGCAGAAAACTTTATAGACCTCATTAAAAAGCTGTTTAAGAAAGTGCTGTAATGTCAGGGATAACATATCATTGAGTAACTTGTTATAGGTAACGTTTGTTTAGAAGTCTGTGCTTCTTGCTATTTGTGTTTTCATTATTATAGATAATAAGGAGAGTCCAACATGAGTCACCAGCCCTTTGTTTTTTTTTTTAACATATTTTTATTGATGCTTTGTGCATTTCATACAATCAATGGTCCAACTTAAATATCCACATCAATGTCTGGCACAACATATGACATTGAAGCGCTAGTGGCTGTTTTACCTTGGGGAAAATCAATAGCTATCTAATTGGACTTAAAGGCCTCTCGAAGGGAAGAAATCATGTATGGTAATCTACACATAGACAGATACACATGGCTGCAGAGGATACAGATCTTAGAGGAATTCCCAAGTTTGTCACAGCTCTAAGATAAGGTAACTTCTTTCTAAGTGCAAAATAGGTGCCCTTACCTATTCCAGACACCACTCAATAAACAAGATTCTTTTGCACCAGATGAAGACTAGTACACAGTCTACAAACAGACATTGTCTGTGAATTATCCAGGCTTAAGCAACACATCTACAATGCATCCTGCCCACCTAAGGCCCATGCAATATAGAACCAAAAGTGCCAAGAGGACATTAATTAACCTCTTAACTCTCATTAACGAAGCTTCTTCATGCAACAGGGGACCAGGAATTTCAAAATATCATGAATGGTCAAACCAGGGAAGAAAGTCTACAGAGCGTGTGTCCATGGATAGGTATCCTATATTAAACTTCACCAACCAGGGCTCAGGGAACATTACCAAAGTGCAGGCACAAAGATTGTAAGGGCCAGCGAGGTGTTAAAAGACCATATAGAAATAGAACCTTACGGGGTGGAGTGATTGCCTAGCGGTTAAAAGCACTGACTGCTCTTGCAGAGGACCCGGGTTCGATCCCCAGCACTCACATGGCGGCTAAGAACAGTCTGTAACTCCAATTCCAGGAGAACTCCAGCTCCAGGGGAATCTGAGACCCTTTGCTGACCTCCGCACTCATACACATACAATAATAAATAAAATTAAAGGCGTGTGCCACCACGTCCAGCTCTTAAAAAAAAAAAGTCCATTGATTTCAAGAATAAGCATGAAACTGAAACTTGAGAACCACTTGCTCTCTCTCGAATCTCTCCTCTGTCTCTATCCTGGTCTAACCCTCTTTCCTCCATTCCCAATGAAAGTAACCCCACTTTCTCCATTTCCAAAGATCAAAGCAATTTCATATGGTTCCCGTCTCTTGAGTGTTTTTAATTTGCCTCTCCCTAATTGCTAACAGTGTTGAACACTTTTTAAGATATTTCTTAGCCATCTTTATTTCTTCTTCTGAGAGCTCTGTCCAGAGCCTTACCCCATCATTTCATTGGGTCACTTTTTCTCAGTTCCTTGTTTTCTGAGTAGTTGATACACTCTGGATGCTAATCCCTGTCAGATGTGTCACTGCTCACTATTTTCTCCACTCTTTTGCTGTTGTCTTCACTTTTTAAAATTTATTTGGCTGTACAGAACCTTTTTTGTTTAATAAGGTTTTACTTGTTGATTGTTGATCTTAATTCCTGAGCGACTAATTTCCAATTTAGAATATACTTTCCTACACCTCTATCTTGTACGTTATTGTCGATGTTTTTTTCTAACAGTTTCAGAGTTTCAATTTTCAAATTTCTATTGATATATAGATTGGCTACTGTGTCCTTTAAATTGCTTTCGTAAACTGCCACTTTGCTGGAACTATAAAAACATTTCCAGAATTTTTCTGATAGAATATTTGAGAACTCTAAAATATAATATATCATCTGCAAATACAGAAAAACTGACAATTTTTTGTTAAATATATATATATATATTTAAACATATAACACATATGTTTTATTATATATTTAAATATATATGTTTAAATATGTTGAGATTTTATATTACTATTTCAAATTCCTTATATGTTATGGCTCTGTTATAGCTTCTGATATTTTCTTGGTTTAGCATTTGTGGTTCCCATGATTTTAGATATTCATCCATTTCTTTCAGGTTTTCATATTTAATAGACTATATGTTTTTAAAGTATTCTTTTATAAATTTTCTGGATTTTTTGGTTTCTGCTGTGATGTTTCTCCTTCATCTCTGATTTTGTTTCAGATTTGTTCATCATTTCTTTCTATAGTGAACCAGGCTAAAATTCCATATATCTTCTTTTTTCTAAGAACCTGCTCTTACAATCACTGGTTGTTTGTTTTCTTTGTTTCTATTTCATTAATTTCTGCTCTTGTTTGTTATTTATTCTCAACTTCCAAGTTACAGTTTCATTTCTTCTTGCCTTTCCAGAGTCTTGAGTTGCAATGTTAAGTCATTTATTTGTGCTCTTTCTGATTTTTAATGTGGGCACTTAGAGCTATAAACTTCCATATTAGAACTGATTTTTAAAGTGTTTCAGAAGTTATTGTTCTGCTGTATTATCGTTTTACTTTCGCTCTAGTAATACTTTTATTTCTTTCTTAATTTATTCTTTGACCCATTTATCATTCAGGAATGTGTTATTTAATCGCCAAGATTCCTTATATTTATTTGTTGTGGATTTTAATCTTTAGTGAACTGTTTTGTTTTTAGTATTGAATGATCAATACTAAATAATTTATTTTTAATTCTTCAGTTTATCAAAGTAGTTTTCAAAAAATTAAACCCAAATATATTTAACATAAATTTCAAAGCATTATGCATTGTACTCAGTATTTCAGATGTTAATTGCATTTATAAACTCTTGTTCTTCTAGTCAATATGTTTACTCAGCCATTTGTGTTTCAATATTGAGTTACAGAAGTTTATTTATTTGTGTAGACTAGGTCATATTAGGCAGCTAGAATCACATTACATGGAGATTCTAGAAATTTCCCTTACATTAGCAAACAGCTATACTATGATGAATAAATCACCTACCCTTCATAGATTCCAAATATCTTTTCTTTTTTTATTACTTCTTTATTTTTTCTTCTTTTAACAATAAGTAATGATTTATGAGTACAATCATCCTTCATGTAAAACCAATTTGCAAGCAGTTGTGCCCAACCCCACACAGCCCATGCACAGCTATATTTATTGCAGCTCTGTTCAGAATAGCAAAATGCTGGAACCAACCCAAATTCCCCTCAACTGAGGAGTGGATAGAGAAAATGTGGTACATGTACACAATGGAGTTCTATGCAGCAGTAAAGAAAGACAACATCATGAACTTCGCAGGTAAATTGATGAGCTAGAAGACATTAAATTAAGTGAAGTAACACAGTCCCAGAAAAACAAACGAAGAATGGTATCCCTCATATGTGGATGCTAGCATCAATAACCCAGTTATAACTATTTCATGTGGAGAGGGATGCATATTAAAAGAACAACAACAGAAAGACTGCATCAGAAAACTGACTGAAATGGTGAATCAGGAGGGGTGAGAGAGGCGGGAGAGGGACACGTATGTATATTAGATTAATGCATATTTAATTGACATAAGTTCAACAAGTATCCATTTTTGCCCAGACTCTGTTATATGGTGTTTTAGGACTTAGTAAAAGTAAATATGTGTAAAGTGAACTGTGTTTTAATAGAATGTATGGATTATTTCATTTTTTGCATTTGTCGAGACTTTTTGTGCTCAGGTGTGTGGTCAAGTTTTGAGACCATTCCATGGGGGTGTTCAGTAGAATGGTGCTAGCATGGAATATTCTGTAAATGTCTGTTAGGTCCATTTTATGTATGATATCATTTAATTTACATTTTTTCTGTTTATTCTTTGCCTGGCTGACCTATATATTGGAGATAGTTGGGTTTTTGAAGCCCACTACTATTACTGAGTTGGGGGTTAATCAGTGTCTTAAAGTCCTAATTTATTAAAATGGGTGTGCTAGGGATTGCTGCATATAGGTTCATGATTGTAATTCTTGTTCAAATCTCTGTAGATTAGAATGATGTGACCTTTTTTTTCTCTTCTGAGTAGTTGTAGTTTGAAGTCTGTTTTGCCATATTATTAGAATTGCAACTCAAGTCTGAGTCTTTATGTGGGATATTCAGTCCATTGATATTTAAATAATTATTGAAAGATGTCTATTGGTTCCCATCAATTGGATTTCTCTTTGCATTCTTAGTCTAATTTTGTGTATCTACAATCATACCTTCATTTGATTTCTTTCTCTTGCCTCTTGGCTCTAGCTGTTCCTTTCTTCAGCCCTTTCTATTCCTTTGAGTATTCTTTTAAGGTCTGGTTTTATGGACATGTACTATTTCAGGTTATTCTTGTCATGGATGATTTAGCTTTCCTCTTCAAATATAATAAACAGTGTTCCTGGAAAGATGTCATCTAAATGACATCTATGATCATTTAGAACTCAGAATACTTTGGTTCAGGCTCTTTTGATTTTCATAGCTTCTGTTGAAATGTCAGCTGTACTTCTATGGGGTTTCCTTTATATGTGACATTTTGATTTTCTCTTGCAACTTTCAGTATTCTTTGTTCTGTACATTTGTGATTTTACTATGATATGCTATGGGTAATTTCTTTTCTGGTCCTATCTATTTCATGCTCTATGTGCTTCTTGTATTTATATATGTATATCTTTCCTTAGTTTTGTGAAAATTTCTTCTACAATCTGGTTGAAGATTTGGTCAGTACTATTAATCTTAGGTTCTTGTCATTCATCTATATCTATAATGGATAAATTTGCTCTTTTGGGGGTGTTACAATTTTTTTGCATATTCCATTCCTGTGTTTTTAAATTTTTATATTCTTTCCTGAAGCAAAGAATGTATTCTGCAAATTTAATGTCCCATTGTGATATTCAGTTTTACATTTCATTCATTCAATTACTGAGGCTTTATCCTGTCATTTCAAATTTGCTTATTGAGTGCTACACTTCCTTCTTTTCAGCGTCAGTGTTCTTTATTATTTGTCTCATTTATTAATTCAATCAGAAGTTATATCTATCTTCTATGAGATCTTTAATTCATTTGTGTGTGTTTATTTTTAATTTGGCAAATATTTAAGTGATTTTTTTGTTTTTGTTTTTGTTTTATTTTGTTTGTTTGTTTTTTTGTCTTTTTGACACAGGGTCTCCCTGTAGCCCCAGCTCTCCTGGAACTCGCTCTGTAGACCAGGCTGGCCTTGAACTCACATCATATTGTTATTTTAAATTCTATGTCCTGGGTTATCTCCAAGTGGTTTTCATTGTAGAGCTATTCTACACAACTGGTGGTGTTTGTAGGAACTATACTATGCTTTTTTTTAATTTTTTAAATTTAATTTATTTATTTATGTGTATGAATGTACTATCTGCATGTAGTTTGTGCACCCGTGTGGTGCAATGCCGTGGAGGTTAGAAGAAGGTGTCAGATTCCCCTGGAACTGGAGTTCTCCTGGAATTGGAGTCACAGACCATGGGTCCTGGGGATCGAACCTGGTTCCTCTGCAAGAGCAGTCAGCATTCTTAACCACTAGGCCATCTCTCCAGCCAATATTGTTTTTTTATATTATAATTTTTTTCATTTTTTTGCAAAGAAAATAAATTTTATTTATCTGAGATATTCCAGAAATAAGATTTACTCTAGGATTTGTGATCTCCCATGAATTCCTTCCAATTTGGAGGGATTTAAGTACAATTAGATAGCTGTTGATTACATCCTAAGATAATTGTGCCACTGCTGCCACAAAAGAGATAGTTCCCTTTGGTTATTGGGCTTTAGAGGTGGGTTGAACCATTTATTGATATCTTGCATAGTATCCTCTAGAACTATGAGAGACAGACTTCAGGGAGAAGATGTCCAAATTAGTTCCAGCTTCATTGCTCTGAGGTCTGTGTCTGAATTGTGTCTTGTCTTCAGCAAGTGGGTCTTATATTCAAGTTCTGGGAGGTAATCAACAGGTGTATTGAAAGTCTGTATTATTGGGGCTGGAGAGATAGCCTAGTGGTTAAGAGTGCTGACTGCTCTTGCAGAGGAGCTGGGTTCGATCCCCAGCAACCACATGGCGGTTGAGAAATGTCTGTAACTCCAATTCCAAGAGAACTCCAGTTCCAGGGGAATCTGACACCCTCTTCTGATTTGCGCGGCATTGAACGACATGGGTGCACAAACCTACATGCAGACAGTACATTCATACACAAAGAAAGAAAGAAAGAAAGAAAGAAAGAAAGAAAGAAAGAAAGAAAGAAAGAAAGTTTTTTTGAAAAAGAAAGCCTGTATTATTTTTCAGAGTTGCATAGACTACATTAACCAAAACCTCAAAGGGCTCCTTCTCCTGTTTGGGAATGTTTCTTCATATATAGGATTCAGGTATACAAATGGACTAATGTGACCGGGGTAAGATGAACTACTAAAGTGCCTTTGCTTTGCATTTCTATAATTACAAAAGATGTTGAGCACTCCTAAGATGTTTCTTAGCCATTTTTATTTGTTTACTTGAGTACTCCCTGTTCAAGTCCTTAGCCCATCTTTTTTTAAATAAAATATTTTCATTGGTGTTTTGTGTGTTTCAGACATCATTTCTCAGTCGAATTTAGACACATTCCCCTTTCTGTGTCCCCCACCCTACCCCAGTTCATGCATTCTGCCATACATGTCTTGCATCTTTTTCTCAGTTTTTAAAAAATTTTTCTCTGCAGAAGTTTATTGTTTGGGCAGAAATTAACTGTTTCAGTCAGTTCTTTGATCCAGTCCTTTTGTTGTTGTTGTTCCCTCTCATTTGTATTGCTCCAAAGTATGCCTCTATACACACACACACACACATACACACACACACACACACACATATATATATANTATATATATATATATATATATAATTATACATATATACATATACAATACAATATGTATATACTGGTATATATATATATTATGTTCATATAATATATAATATATGATATATATTGACATATAACAAAAAATGACATTATTTGAAAATAACTCTAGCTCAATTACCAAAAATGTTTAGGAGTTCACATATGTCACTTCTACTGAAAAATGGTGAGTTAATTCTAGGACCTGTTTAAGGAATTCACATTATAACAGCATTAGTATGCTTCAGATAAAAAGTAATATAACATTAATTCTTTTTCAGCTTCGACTTTTAAAGTAGGTACTTGGTGCTGCATCCCACATGAGAGGTACCATTCATATCTTTACCTTTCTGAGATGTTACTTCAATTAGCCATCAATGGCTTCAAGTTCCATATATTTACCTTGAAAAGTTCATGATGTCATCTCTTCTTTAACCAACAGCATAAGAATTCCATGTGTAGATTGTACCACAGTTTCTCTACTCCACTTGTCCAGTTCCAACATTTACCTGAAAAGTTCAGCATGTACTATTTTATACCCACAGACATGAGATTCCATTGTATGTAGAATTACCACATTCTCTACCCCACTCGCAGTGGAGAAGGACACAATGGATTGCTCAGACGTTGCTTTGTGGAGAGAAGGTGCAAAAAAAAACATAGATACCACACGTATCTCTGGAAATACAGATGAGGAAAACTTATGGGTATATGCCAAGAGTGGTATGACTGAAGTAATGGCTGTAGACACACTTCATAAGGTCTTGAGGTTACTAGTCACCAAGACTTCTGTTCCATTATTAGGGCGATCAGTTCGCAAGGAAGGATGTCCCTATTTTCTTGCGCATCTAGGCTCTCCGATTTCCCACCAGCAGGTTGAGCTAATAGATCTGGCATGAATAGTTATTGTTCCCCCTTCCCCCAACCTCTCCAGCATTTGGTATCTTGTTTTCTGCATAATAGCATCCTTAGTAGGGATACCATGATAGGAGATGAAATTACTCTAAAGCGATCGAATGCTTTTATGAATGTGTGCACTTTTGACTCACTTGTGTGTGTGATTGCTTGAACACTTTAAGTGGAAGAGATTTCCAGCGCATCTTTACTTTCTTTGATGAATTTTGTATCCAGTTTAATAAGCACTATTGGTGTTTCCATTGTATATATATTTATGGTAGTATTTTATAAGAGAGAGATCGACAAAGGCGATAACTTATACGGCATCATGCTATGTATCTTATACCAGCTCGGCATCTCTCGATCGACATTTAGGCCTCACGCTGATAAACTCTCTCGTTATCAATCCCACATAGAGAGAGAACGGCAATATTACAGATGTGAAAAGTGATCTCTCTGGTCATATCGATTTGATTTTTGAACTGTTGTCTAACTTCACTCAGCAGTCGTAGCTATGCTCTCACTATCTCGTTAGACGTCTAAGCCACCTCTTACACTTGCTCTGAATAAAGCTTCATTTGATGCCATCTTTCTTTATCATTGCATAGAACTTCCATTGTGTAGATATATGTACCACAGTCCGTCTCATGTTCGTCTATCCACTCTAAACAGCAAAGTCTTCTAGGGGCATCTGGTCGAGTTCCACTCTTCTATTTCTTGGAAGAAGAGTGGCAATAAACTCCATCCACCCACATATCAGCATTCTCTGAGGTTGGAGTCTTTACTGTTGTTCTTGTTTAACTATTGGGGCACAATTCCCTCTGCTATATCGTCAGAATATATGTATTATCTGGAGTTGTTGGTAACTTTAGCACCACATCGATGAGGTGGACACCCATTAATATAGAGATCGTGGAGTATCGTCTTTTCTGGTGAGCTGTGTTACTACACTATATACATAATGACTCTTCTAGCTTTTCCGCATCCATTTAACCTGCAAAAGTCCTCAGGTGAGTGTCTGTCCCTCTTTATGGTTGCATGGAACTCCATTTTGTAGATGTACCCACATTTTCTCTATCCACAAATCAGTTGAGGGGCAACCTGGCTTCGTTCCAGCTTTTTGCTATTTTTAACAGAGCTGCAATAAAACATTATGCTGGTTGGCATTTATCTTTGCAGTAAGTTGTGTTGTGGGTATATACCCAGGATCTGGTATGATTACTTGGCGGTCAGAGATGCAGGCTCGATTTGAGTCTGTGCCACATTAAGGAGTTTTCTCCACACATATCTCTTTCTACCTAAAGTGGGTATTCCTAGTACATTGTTTTTACCTCCACTCTCTTTCTTCCCCCTCAGTCAAGTGCATGAGTATTCTCCTTTCCCCCGCAACCTCTCTGGCAATTTGGTAATCATTCGGGTGTCTCCTGATCCTAGCCAGCTTATCAGAGTAAGGTGATATCTCAAGTGGTTTTAATTTGGCATTTCCCTAAGAGTTATCAGAGATGATTGTATCATACCTATCTTACAGACTCACGTAATCTCTCGGCCATCTCTAATATAGCCTCCTCCTGTGAAGTACTCTATTCAGGATCTTCGCTCCATCTTGTTGAGTGATTCCATTAGTTTTCTTTGCTTCTTTGTTTTTTTTGCAGTAGCTTCGGTATACATCAGACTCTATGGAATAGTATATACATTGTCGAAACATTGCTACGATCGTCAGTCCTGTCTGTGAAGATTTCCTCCCACTCTGTGAGAGGGTTTCTCTCACTCTCTATTATGTTTTCCTTCTATGACTGTTTCACAGAAGTTTGAGCTTTAATGCATGGTCTTTTCTGATCTATTTATTTCTTTGCAGTGCTGTCTGATTTAGGAAGGTCTTCCTATACTTATGTTTTGTAGTCTGCTGCCAAGTTCTCTCATTACCTCCAGTGAGGTTTGGGGTATCACTGTTGAGCCCGTACTCTTGTCCTATTCTTGGAGTCGACTTTTGTACCAAGGTGAGAAGGTAGGTGGGTTGTGAATGTTCATTCTTCTACACAGGTTGGTAGAGTCCAGTAGTTTGGCCAACGGACCATCTTGCTTGTGACAACCACTGTCTGATCTTTCCTCTTCTCTCGTCTTCTTGGGCCTCTTGTCACTCTATGAGGGCTGAAATTGTATGAGCTCAACGTTGGATCTTCGTTTATCCTCTATTCCTGGCTCAACTTGAGTCTCGTTCTTTTGTGCCCACCAGAACCGTACTTCCAGTCACCAGGCTGTTTCTAGTTGACTACATATCCCTTGTAGCTATAAGTCGAATGTCTGATCAGGATCTAGTGATCTCCCCTCTAGTATTGGCTCTTCATATTGCACTCAGAGGTTTGCCATATTGAGGCTATTCACAGGGCGTCTTTATCTGTTTTCCAAAATGAAAATTGAGGACATTTTTTTTCCAAGTCACTGGGTAGAAGGAAGTTCTTGGGGATATCTTGATAATTGGATTCACATCTTAAATCCGTGACAGCTTATGTATTGTCATGTGTGTGTTTATGGATCTATTCTTTACTGAATTCTTTCAGACGAGGGTTGTGGGGGTTTGGAGGAATTGATACAAAGTGAAAATAGCATGAAAACCTTTATTCATCAAAATAACCTGCATACATTTTTAAAATATTAAAAACTACTACGGGAAAAGATTTGATTGTTCCAACAGGAGGGACAAAATGTCTAGGGGTCAACTTAACGGCTGAGGAAAGTTAGAAAAGATACAGGTTTGCACTTGAGTAGGATGTACCAAAATGGTAGTAGTACTAACATGATTCAAGGTTGACCCGTGACTTGATACAATATTGAAGGAAAGGAAAAGCACTCACGCTCTCGCCAAAAACAATCATTGAAACCCTCTGTGGATCCTACATGAACAAGAGCTTGTAAATTACTAATTAACTTGTGCTTAGTCAATAATGAAAACTTACCTTGCTATTTTTCCGTGCTGCACACAATTAAGGTTTTGATATATATGACGAGACTTTCTTGGCCCTCCCATCCCTCCTCATAATTGCACAAGGAACTCACTATTTATCTGAGCTCGGGATGATGATAGGGTCATTCTCCAACTGTAAACTGGAGAAAACTATCTGGTTCTAATCTCTTTGGTTTAATCTCTTATAATAAAGCTCGGCTAAAATACTGCTCTCTTCTAGTGTTAATTGACTACTAGACATAAGAACTATGAATAGAGGATTTATGTCTCTATTTTTGCTATGAACCAATATTCTTATAATTTACCTTATACATTCCTTTTGGTGCTTATTGCACTTATGGCATTGGAAATTAATATTTAAATGGTCAGTAGTAGTTTCTCTTTTGATCTACAGCATTTTTTTGTGGTGTATTTATCATTCCTAAGGGTGTTCATTTTGTTGGCAGGGGATCCAAGTGATGCCCTCATCTCATAAAAAGTGTCAAAGGAGCTACTTCTACCTTACTCTAAGTGGTACATAATCGACTACGCAGAGGTATAGGTTATAGAGTTGCCGAATAAGACCCTGCTGGA
This sequence comes from Rhizomys pruinosus, assembly GCA_009823505.1. Taxonomy (NCBI): domain Eukaryota; kingdom Metazoa; phylum Chordata; class Mammalia; order Rodentia; family Spalacidae; genus Rhizomys; species Rhizomys pruinosus. The sequence goes on along the minus strand of VZQC01015256.1, from coordinate 310,271 downwards.
TCACGCGAAGAATGCCTGACATGGTTTAAACATGGCTGCGAGGGATGTATTGAGAACCGCACACATGGCAAAGTGTAATAGTATGGCCCTCTATGGAACAAATTTACCTAACAGATAAGGTATATACCTAATAGGCGACTCATTGCCAAGTATCTATGGTAAACCCAATATAATGAGTATAGGGTCTTTCACTATGAGTCAAGCAAACTCCACCACCGACACAGCAACACAAGCTATGATTTTCTACACCTGCCTTGAGAAATTTCCAGACTTGCTGGGAGATGCAGCTAGGCATAAGAGGCAGCCATGTGCCTGTATTTCCAAATCTTTTATGAGTGGATCTGTCATTGGCTCTCATCCCAGGTGGTGGCGGTAGGAAAACAACTCCTATGGCTGAATTGCACTAGTCACTGTGTGTAGTCATCAGCTCATCACAGTGTTAAAAGGATGATTTATAATATGCTCACACTCTCAGTTAACTCGACTCGCTGGTCATAGTATTCAACAAGCCCCTATCTGCTGCGACACAACAAACTTTATTCAGATAATTCATGGCACTTCACGGCAACTCCTTCTATTATCCACTGCCAAGAGAGTTTCAGTTTCATGTTGTCTCTGATTGTGTCTCGAAAGTAAGCCTGACCATAATTAGACTTATTAGTGCATGAGGTGTTACAACAATACGCTGTATAATATCTAATTGCTGGTGGAGCAATAGGCAATTAAGTAGGATCACAAGAGAGAAGATGTTATTCCCTTAATGGACCTCATTAACTGCGCATCCTTGAGGTGAGTTATGGTACATACAGCCATTGATAGGTTAGGACCAGTGACGGCTCCGAGAGGGCTAACGCTCCAGATAGAGAGTGGTACGTCTATTACTTGTCTCATTTCTAATTCCTCGTGCCCCCTTTTCTAAAGCTAGGGCGAACAATCTGGGCGGACAGAGGGGTCCATGGTTCTAGATGTACGAGCTGGTTAGATAACTCTGGGTTTTTATTGAATGGCTCAAACATGTTAGCAGCAATGTAGTCTGCGACAACTCATCATTTTAAGCAAAATCAAACTATGGATGATTCCAAAAACAGCACCTTATTCGACGTCCATGTACAGGCATTTCCTCAAACTGTCGATGGTGGACTAGTTGGACCGCGTGTTTGGATTGTGTCAAGCTAAGGCTTAAGTGAACGAGCACCTTGTGGATACGACTGGGTTTGTCTGGACATTGAGGATAGGATGTCTGCTAATGTCCGTACCTCCAATAGAGACTTATTATCAGTTATAGGGCTAAAAATGTTATTCATACAATACTTGAAGAGAGAAGATTGGGTGCTGGGACAGTCAAGGTCTTATGGCCGTAATTGACTCCATGAATGGTGTCGTTGGATGGTGGTTAGGGTAGAGTGGAGGGCATGGCGAAGGGAACAGGGAACAATGTGCCTCGACACCTGTTTTGGAAAAGTGGAGATGTTATGAATTTGACAAAGGCAATGCGAAACATAAATTAATTAAGAATAATGAATGGGGACAATGTTGCAAGCGCTTGGGTGAAGAATAATATACTATCGTGCCAAGGGCTCTAGAAAGTGTAGCATCTTGGGAATTAGACATATAGATGGTGGCACTTCTAAACCTTTCAAGGCACATAGTAGGGTATTTTGTGTTATATAAAGATTACCAATTATACCACTAGTACAGGCCTTCAAGACATTTCAGCGAGGGCTCCGACAACTTGTGATCCATGACTCTAATGAACTATAGAAAAAAAAACATGCTATTATCAATAGATAAAAATAACAATGCTGAACCAAAGAAAAGCATATCAGAGGTTATAGAAAGTGGGAGAAATTCTTCACCAGTGATATCTGATAGAGGTGTGTGATAATCCTAACATATAGAAAGAACTCTCAAAATAGTGTGTTCTAAGAAAGAATCAAGAAGGGGAAGGTACATACGTGATATTTTCTTAGATTAAATATGGTGCATTCAGGAGTGACATATATTTTGTGCTTTGTTAGTGGCCTTTGGTAACGCTCTCTAGCATTTCAGAGAGCCATTTGTACGGCTAGGCAGCTGCGTGCTCATAACATTTTTCCTGTCACACCAGGTCTTCGAGACAACAGGAACTTACTGCTTTCTCCTTGCTAAGTAAATAAGTGAAGATTCACACAAATATATTTATTTGTTAAGGTCGCGTCAAAAAAAGAAATAAAAGAGAGTGAAGACCAATCATTTATAACTTTAATATGTGTTCTCTGGGGAGGCATCATTGGAGATTACTCTAGGAATGTAAAGCCACGTTTTAAGATTCATCTTACGCTTTTAGTCAAGCTGGCTAAGATTCAATGAAGGAACAAAAATTTAATGCCCACATCTGCTTGAGAGGCATGTGGGACAAATATAAGGGAGACACTCTTTCAAATGGCTTGTCTTGCAACATCTGTGGCACGCCTCTAGCGCGGACAGCGTATATGAAGCAATTTACTGTGTGGGATGAGAATTTTTAGTAGTAAAAAATCTAAAATGAACACTACTATCGACCAGTTACTAGCCAGTTTTTTGGAGTTTTTAACATACCCTATTCTAGGGTCTCGATGACGTGGTGATAAATACGGGGAATACTGGCTCGTTTTGTCTGTATCTTTGTGCACATGATTAAGTCTCTAAGAGTGTAATGGAGGAGCATACACCCCTTAGGGATGCTTGCCTTCTCAAAGCTGGATCCAGTGTGGAGTATAATTTTCAAAATATGTGGATACGATTTAAAACGACATCAGTTATTTCAGGATCTCAAGACTCACACACCACTTCGGCCTCAGCAGGCTATGAGAGATGAAAATATGAAATTTTGCAGTGTAATTATTCCTCCAAGGAGAGAGCTAATAGCCAAATAGTTTTGGGATATAATATAGACACTTGGCTGCTACTGTTGCACTGTATCTCCAGGCTGTTGAGGTGTAGCTGATATTTTCAGAGGAGTCTTGTTTGTCTCAGGGAGACAAATATTTTGCTGTATTGCTGTAGTGGCCTTTGGTAACGCTCTCTAGCATTTAAGAGGCCAGTTGTACGCTAGCAGGTGACGTCTCATAACATTTTTCATGCTCACACCAGGTCTTCGACAACAGGGACTTACTGCCTTTCTCCTTGCATATATCCCATTTATAGGCAAAAGCCTTTATAATTTGGGGGGGGCGGGTTTGAATCCCCTAGCCAACATCTCCTAGGCAGAATAATTCATTGCTGATGTCAGAGCAGTTTATATATTCTGGAAATCGAGGCTTTGTCAGATGTATCTGAGGTTAAGGTACCTGTGCCTCAGGTGGTCTTAGGAAAACCCTGATCTCAAGACTCACACACACTCGCCTTTTATACCAGCTGGGAGGACAACTCTGCCCCCACATCCACAAAAGCCAATCAAGCGAAAGACAATTAAATTAAATCAAACAATCTGCTTGGCTGAAGCACCCAGCTCTTACCTGTGTTTCAGGTGGTCTTGGGAAATCCCCAATCTCAAGACTCACACAAACCCACCTTTTATATCAGCTGGGAAGACAACTCTGCCCCCACAGCCACAAAAGCCAATTGAGTTAAAGACAAGTCTAATCAAATAATTTGCCTGGCTTAGCACCCAGCTCCTACCTTTGCTTCAGGTAGTGTTGGGGAATCTCCCTACTTCTTCATTTTTGAAGTCACTGTTCAGCTCTTTATTCCATCTTTTGAGTAGGTCATTTATGTTCTTCCTCCTTTGCTTTTTGAGTAGTTTGTACACTTTGGGTGTTAATGCTCTATCAGATGTATCACTGGTGAAGGTTTCCTCCCACTCTGTGGGTTTTCTCTTCACTTCGTTGATTGTTTCTTTTGCTGTAGAGAAGCTCTTAACTTTAAAAAGGCCCCATTTGTCAATTGTTGATCATATAGTTTGAGCAGCTGCTGTCAGATTTAGAAAGTCTTTTCCTATGCCTATGTCTTGTAGGTTACTACCAATGTTTTCTTCTATCATTTTCAGAATTTCAGGTTTCACATTGAGTTCTTTCATCTTTTTGGAGTTGATTTTTGTACATGGCAAAAGGTAGAGGTTTGGTTTTATTCTTCTATAAGTGGTGATCCAGTTATGCCAATACCATTTGCTGAAGATGCTGTCTTTCCTCCGTTGAGTCTTCTTGTCCCCTTTGTTGAATATGAAGTGTCTGAAATTGGATGTGCTCAGATTTGGGTCCTAAATTTTGTTTCCTTGAGCTACAGGCCTGTTTATGTGCCTATACCAGGCTGCTTTTTATGACTATATCCCTGTAATATAGCTTGAAGTCTGGTATGGCAATCTCCCCCTGTATTATTCTTTTCGTTCAGGGTTGCTTTGGCTATCCAGGGTCTTTTGTTTCTCCATACGAACTTTATAATTTTTTTCTAGGTCTGTGAAGATGCTCATGGGGATTTTAATTAGGATTGCATTGAATCTGTATATTACTTTGTGTAGGATGGTCATTTTTACTATAGTGATTATCGATTCTTCCAATCCATGAGCATGGGAGGTTTTTCTAACTTCTAGTATCTTCCTCAATCTCCTTGAGGGATTTAAAATTTTTCTTTTTAGAGATTTTTTGTTTGTTTGTTTGATCAGGTTTGTTCCTAGATAATTCATTTATTTTTTGGAGGCTATTGTGAGTGGGAAAGTCTCCTTATATTCCTTCTCCAATTGCCCGTTATTTGCAAAAAGAAAGGCTACCGATTTTTCTAAGTTAATTTTGTATCCCGCCACTTTCTTGAAGATGTTGATGGTTTCTAGAAGTTTTCTGGTGGAGTTTTGGGCGTCCCTTAAGTAAACTATCATGTCATCTGCAAAAAGGAATAGTTTGACTTCCTCTTTTCCAATTAGTACTCCTCTGATTTCCTTACTTATCTTATTGCTCTTGGGAGTATTTGAAGCACTATATTGAAGAGGAGTGGGGATAGGGCCAGCCTTGCTGGATTCCTGACGTTAAGGGGAATATTTCTAGTTTTTCCCCATTTAGGATAATGGTGGCTGTGGCTTTATTGTATACAGATTTAATTGTGTTGGGGAATTTTCATTCTAGTCCAGTTCTCTCCAGGACTTTAAACATGAATGCATGCTGAATTTCAAAGGCCTTTTCTGCATCAATTGAGATGACTGAGTGGTTTTTGTCTTTCAGTTCATTTATGTGCTTCATGACATTTATTGTTTTACATATATTGAACCATCCCTGCTTCTCTAGTATGAATCCAGCTTGGTCATGGTGGATGATCTTTTTGATATGTGCCTGTACACAGTTTGCAAATATTTTGTTGAGAAATTTTTCATCTATATTAATTAGTGAAATGGGTCTATATTTTTCTTTTTAAGTTGTATCTTTGCCTGGTTTTCATATTAGAGTGATGTTGGCTTCATAGAAGGAATTTGAGAGATTTCCTTCTGTTTCTCTCCTCTTGAATGAATTGAATTCTTTAAATGTCTTATAGAATTCTGTTGTGAATCCATCTGGACCTGAGCATTTATTATTTGGGAGACTTTTTTTTATCACAGTTTCAATTTCCTCCTTTATTGTGGATCTATTTAAGCTGTCACTCTTTTCCCAGTTAAATCTTGGCGAATTCCATGATGTCAGGCATTCATCCATTTCTCTTAGGTTTCCAAATTTAGTAGAGTACAGGTTAGTGAAGTATTCCCATAAGGTTGTCTGAATATTTTTGCTATCTCTTGAGATGCTTCCCTTTTCATATCTAATTTGGTTGATGTGGAGTTGCTCTTTCCTTCTTTTAGTTAGTTGAGCTACATTTCTATCTATCTTGTTTATCCTTTCAAAGAACCAACTCTTGGATTCATTGATTTTTGTTGTTGTTGTTGTTGTTGTTGTTGTATTGTTCTCTTTGTTTCTATTTCATTGTTTTTTGCTCTGAATTTTGTTATTTCTTCCCGTCTGTTGGGTTTAGGATTCATTTGTTGCTGCCTCTCAAGTGTTTTTAGTTGCAATAGTAAGTCATTTATTTGTGCTCTTTCTGTTTTCTTAATGTAGGCACTTAGGACTATCAATTTCTCTCTCAGGACTGTTTTTAATGTGTCAATAGGTTTTATTGTGTTGTGTCATCCCTTTCATTTAGTGCCAGGAATGGTTTTATTTCTTTATTTCTCCTTTGACCCATTCATTATGTGTTGTTTAGTTGTCATGTGTTCTTGTAGCTAATAGGGTTCTTTCTGATGTTGATATTATGCTTCATAGCACTGTGATCTGATTAGATTCATGGAATTGTTTCAAATTTTTATATTTGCTCTGGTTTGCTCTGTGTCCCAGTATATGGTCAATTTTGGAGAATGTTCCATGGAGTTTTGAGTAAAAAGTATATTCTTTTGTGTTTGGGTGGAATATTCAGTAGATGTCTATTAGGTCCATTTGGTGTATTATATTGTTCATTTCAGATGTCTCCCTGTTTATTCTTTGTCCATTTGACCTGTCCAATAGGCTCAGTGCATTAAGTCTCCCACTGTTATTGTGCTTGGATTGATCTGTGTCTTGAAGTCCTTCAGGATTTTGTTTATGAATTTTGGTGCTCCAGTGTTTATATATATATGTATTATATATATATATATATAATATATATATATATTTATGATTGTGAGATCTTCATGGTTGAATGATCCTTTGTTAAGGATGTAGTGACCCTATTCATCTCTTCTGATTATTTTTATTTGAAATGTATTTTGTCTGATATTAAAATAGCAGCTCCTGCTTGCTTTTTTTATTTTTTATTTATTTATTTTTGTGTATGAATGTACTGTCTGCATGTAGGTTGTGCATCTATGTTGTGCAATGCCTCGGAGGTCATAAGAGGGTGTCAAATTCCCCTGGAACTGTAGCTCTCCTGGAATTAGAGTTACAGATGGTTCTCAGCAGCCGTGTGGGTGCTGGGGATCGAACCCGGGTCCTCTACAAGAGCAGTCAGCGCTCTTAACTGCTAGGCCATCTCTCCAGCCCACAACTCCTGCTTTGTTTTTGGCATCATTTGCTTGAAATATTTTTTTCCATCCTTTCACTTTAAGATGGTGTCTGTCCTTGAAGGTAAGGTGTGTTTCTTTTAGACAGCAAAAAGATGGATTCAGTTTCTTAATCCATTATCCTAGTCTGTGTCTCTTGATTGGGGCACTTAGAACATTAATAATTAGGGTTAATATTAAGAGATGTATATTACTTCCCTTCAGTTTATTTTCTATTTGCATTTTTGGTCTGTTTTTATTTTTGTGCTTCCTCCCTCCTCTGAACTGCTTCAAGTATTTTCTGGAGTGTTGGATTTCTAGGCATGTATTCTTTCATCTTGTTAACACCATGGAATATTTTCCTTTCTCCTTTGATTATATTTAACATTTTTGTTGGGTGAAGTAACCTGGGTTGGCATCTGTAGTCGTTTAGTACTGGAAATACTTTGGTCCAAGCTCTTCTGGCTTTCATTATTTGGGTTGAAATGTCAGCTGCAGTTCTGATGGGTTTTCTTTTTATGTGACTTGTTTTTTGAAAGCTTGACTTGTTTGGAAAGCTCGTGGCTTTCAGTATTCTGTCTTTGTTTTGCAGTGTAGGCCTGAAACTTTAGTTTGTTTGGGGTTGGGGTGATTTTGTCCCTGTGCCAGCAACCTGGTTGCTGCCTCAGTGTGCCTGAAGCTTTGAGCTCCCAGCTACGTGGGGCTGTTCCTATCCGGGCTGGCCTGCAGCAGAAACCAAGTACCACTGGCTGTTGCCTCAGACTCCCTGAAGACTCAAGCCTCCAGGGATGTGGGCCTTCTCCTATATGGCCTGCTTTGGATGTGGGGAGGCAGCTGAATACTTCCTCAGTGTTCCTGAAGAAGCAAGCTTCCAGTGGGGTGGGCCCCTTCTTACCATGCTTGCAGTGGAAGCTGCAGTGCAGCTGGCTGCTGGCCTAGTGTCCCTGAAGTCTCAAGCCCCCACTGAGTTAGGACCCTCCTTTCTGGGCTTGTGGCAGAAGCTACAGTGAAGATATAGGGGGAAGGGCAGAGCGTGATTAAGGAAGCTCGCCACCATGTAGAGGCCAGATTCAGGTACTCTACAGCAGTATGACAAAATTAATGTTAAGAATCTAGAGATACTCATTTAGTCTTTCTCATTTAGGGTGAAAATCAATATGTTCTTCTTTTCTCCTTGAGCAGCTTCCCAGGTTGCTAAACAGTTCCCATATTTACAAGGCAACTTTAGTGAGCATTGTGGTGGCATAATTTCTCAGAATGATTTGAAATGTGTCGTCCTCTTTTGAAAGCATTAGGGATTCATGAACTGTTGAGAATTTTAGTTGTGGAAATCACTCACCTTGGTTTAAATGGTGCTGTAAAATTTGCCACTTTCATTTGGAAATTAAAATAACTCTAAGGTGGCAAAGAACTTAGTGCAGAATGCCATATTATGAAACAAGCTTTGAGAATTTTATAGAGAAAATAAGATGATTATTTTAAGACTGCATGCTGTATAGGATTCCAGCTATATCCAATGTAAAACATATTGCCTTATTGAAATATCTCAAAATAGAGGACTGGGCTTTTACAAAGAATGCATTGTTTAAATAGAAGTGAAATAAATATTTATACTGACTTAAACACAAAGTTCTCTAAAAACATTGAAACTGGGTACATATGCTCTGCATGGATATTCTATCCCTCCTGTCCAAATATGGAAAAATCCAGAGATTCTTCAAATTGTACTTAAATGAACACTGTAGGAATAGCTGATATAATTTGATTTGAAATTTTATTAATTATTATTTTTCTATGATTATTCATGTTATGATAGATCTTCATCCAGAAGACTAAAAAAAATCTTTATTTCTGTAGATACTTAAGGTCAAGTATCACAGTTATGCTGCTACAATGGGATAAATGAAAGTCCATTTAAATTATAACTTCACTTGCATCATTTCTTTTAAATGGAAAGCAAATTTTTATATCCAATACTTCATTAACTGTCTTAAGAAAAATGTTTTGATTTTATTTCTTTCATTTCAAATCACAAACTTTGGTTCTATTTTCAATTTGAAGAAAAGATGGACATAATTAAATTTTGTCTAGCCAAGAATTAGCTGCATTTTAATACATGTGTTTCAAAATTTCATTTCACTAAGTAGATTTTTCCATGAAAATTTCTTAAATGAGGGAACATAAAATGCAAATATTGTTTGACTTGGTAAAATTTAAAACATAAGAAGTCTTCAAATGTTAATGACAGAAAGAAAACAACAGAACACATATGGCAAGAGACTTGGAATTTCACAATGAACAAATGAACACATTTGCAAAGAGAATGGAAATCAAACTTGAAAGATATTTGATAATTACCATCTGATTGTAAATTACATATGCCACTGGGAAGAAAAATGGAGAAAAAAATAATGTTTACTTTAACAATAGTGAAGAAATAGATGACTAAAAACAAAATGAAATGGAGAAACCTCAAACCTTAAAAGTCAGCCAAGATTCCTCCGTGAAGATGAGAAGTAACTGCAAACAGTAAGAATGAACGTGCGGGGCGAGGTGGCACATGCCTTTAATCCTAGCACTTGGGAGGCAGAGGCAGGCGGATCTTTGTGAGTTTAAGTCCAGCCTGGTCTACATAGCGAGTTCCAGGACAACCGGAGCTACTGGGGAACCCTGTCTCAAACACACACACACACACACACACACACACACACACACACACACACACACACAAAATGAATGAATAACTCACTCCTTACAAAATACGTAATTGACTCCTTACAAAAACATCAGATTCATCCTGTGTTATGAGAACCCTCAAAATCCACAGGTCTCTTTTTATTTTTCTTTTTTGTCTTTTTTTTTTCTTTACACAGAAAAAGAGAAATAATGCAAAATAACGATGATAAGAAAAAACAGGAAGGACAAGCAGGAGTTGCCATTCTATTAATCCATTTCTTTTTTTTAATTTTTATGTGTATGAATGTACTATCTGCATGTAGGTCTGTGCACCCATGTCGTCCAATGCTGTGGAGATCAGAAGATGGCACTGGATTCCCCTCGAACTGGAGTCAAAGATGGTTTTCGGCCACCATGTGGGTGCTGGGAATCAAACCAGGGTCCTCTGCAAGAGCAGTCAGTGCTTTTAACCACTAGGCCATATCTCCAGCCCCAGGGTTCCATTTCTTATTCTGGTGAAATAAAGAATCAGTTCATGGTTCTTGGTATATAATTCTCATTTTTTGCCCTTTCTTTTTGTCTTTCTTCTTTTCCTGCTCTTTCAGGGCTACCAGAAGGATATGTGAATACTGTATAGTCCAGGAAGCCTAAGTTCTCAGGTGAGAAAGAGTCTGGTAATTGTGGGGAGGGTCTCATCCTTAAATTACCTATTCAATTTCTAGCTCCTGTTTAGTTATGTTAACCTCTGAAAAAGGTCATCCAAATCACCAGAAAGGAATTGGGATGGTGACCACTATGAACTATGCCATGCTGAGAAAGAATGTTGGATGCAGCAACTGGGGTATCCCCCATTCAGAGGGTCAATATAAAAGACCCCCAAGCATATAGAGGGAAAAAATCCTTGCCTGGTGCCCATGGAAAAGAAATATTCTGGGCTGGAGAGATGGCCTAGTGGTTAAGAGCACCGACCGCTCTTACAGAGGACCCGGGTTCGATCCCCAGCACCCACATGGCGGCCGAGAACAGTCTGAAACTCCAATTTCAGGAGAACTCCAGTTCCAGGGGAATCCAAGACCCTCTTCTGACCTCCGTGGCATTGCACGACACGGGTGCACAGACTTGCATGCAGACAGTACATTCATACACATACAGAAATAAATAAAATAAATAAAAAATTAAAAATATATTAAAAAAAGAAATATTCTTAGCAAATTGTATCAAAAAGCAAGCAGGAGTTGCCATTCTAATATCAAACAAAATAGACCTCACCGTAAAGTTAATCAGAAGAGACAAAGAGGACCACTATATCCTTATCAAAGGAACAATTAACCAGGAAGACTTTACAATCTTAAATGTTTATGCACCAAACTCATGTGCAGAGAACTATATAAACACAATTCTGCAGCATTAATCCCAGCACACTAATAGTGGGGGAATTCAATACCACACTGAGCCCCTTGGATAGATCAACTGAATAAACAAACAAACGAAAAAACCAGAGAGACATTGGAACTGTACAATACAATAAAATACAACAAATGGACCTCACAGACATTTACATAATATTCCTCCCAAACACCAGAGAGTGTACTTTCTACTCAACACCCCAGGGAGCTTTCTCCAAAATTAACACATACTGGGACACAAAAGAAACCTCAAAAATATAAAAAAATTTGAAATTATTTCATGCATTCTATCAAACCACAGTGCGATAGCCTTCAATATTAATACCAGAATAAGACTGACTAGCTACAATAACACATGGAGACTAAACAGCACATTCCTGAATAATGAATGGGTCAAAGAAATAAAGAATGAAATAAAAGTATTCATGGAACTAAAAGAAAAAGACAATACAACGCAACAAAACCTGTGGGATAGTGTAAAAGTAGTCCTAAGAGTGAAATTTATAGCCCTAAGTGCTCACATAAAAAAGGAACATGAAATGATGTAACACTACAGCTAAAAACACTTGAGAGACAACAACAAATGAACCCTAAACCCAACAGACAGGGAAAAATAACAAAAATCAGAGCAGAAATCAATGAAATAGAAACAAAGAAAATAATACATAATATCAATGAATCCAAAAGCTGGTTCTTTGAAAGAATAAACAAGATAGACAGACCTCTAGCCCGGGTAACCAAAAGAAAAAAAGAGCAACTCCAAAATAATAGTATACATGATGAAAAGGGAAATATCTCACAACAGAAAAAGAAAAAATCCAGACAATCATAAAGGAATATTTAAAAAACCTATACTCTAGTAAGTTTGAAAACCTAAGAAAAATGCATAAATATCTGAAAACCTGGGGACCAACAAATGTTAAGCAAGAAGAGATTGGTTGTTTAAACAGACCCACAACATTTGAGGAAATCGAAGATGAAATTGAAAAAAAAAACCTCCTAACTAAAAAAAGCCCAGGCCCAGATGATTTCACAGTAGAATTCTATAAAATATTTACAGTGGTCTTACAACAATTACTACTCAAAATATTCAGAAGGATACAGAGGGAAATCTCCCAAACTCCTCCTATGAAGGCAGCATCACTCTAATGTCAAAACCAGGAAAGACACAACCAAAAAAGAAAACTATAGACCCATATCATTAATGAACCTAGATGGAAAAATTCTCAACAAATTCTTGCAAATCAAAATACAGATCCACATTAAAAAACATCATCCATGATGATCAAGTTGGATTCATACCAGAGATTCAGGGATGATTCAACATACATAAAGCAATAAATATCATAAAACACATAAATGGACTGAAATATAAAAACCTTACGGTCATCCTCAACACAATCCAAGCCATTTATAGCAAATCCACTGCAAGCATCATCCTAAATGGAGAAAAATTGGAATCATTTCCTTAAAGGTGGGAACCCAGAAAGGCTGCCCCTTATTGCTGCCACTCCTCTTCAACATAGTGCTCTAAATGCATGCTAGGGCAATAAGGCAAGAGAAGGAAATTAAAGGAGTATTCATCAGAAAAGAGGAAGTCAAATGATCCCTTTTTACAGATGATATGATAGTTTACCTGAGGGATGCTAAAAACTCCACCAGAAAACTCCTAGAAACAATTTGAGTGTCAGTAAAGTGGCAGGGTATAAAATTAACTTAGAAAAATCAGTAGCCTTTCTTTTTCTTTCTTTCTTTTTTTTTTTTTTTTTTTTTTTTTTTTGCTCTTTTTTTTTTTTTTTTTTTTTTTTTTCCAGCTGGCCTGGAGCTCAAGCTGTAGACCAGGCTGGCGCTTGACCGACAAAGATCCGCCTGCCTCTGTCTCCCAAGTGCTAGGATTAAAGGCATGCGCAACCACACCCGGTTCAATAGTCTTTCTTTATACCAACAACAAGAAACTAGAGAAGGAATATAAGGAGACCTTCCCGAACAGAATAGCCTCAGAAAATAAATAAATAAATAAATTAACTACTTGGGGACAAACCTAACCAAAGACACCAAAGATCTCTACAACAAAAATTTTAAACCCCTGATGAAGAAGATTGAAGATGACATCAAAAGATAGAAAAACCTCCCATGCTCATGGATTGGAAAAAATTAGTATATTAAAAATATCAATTCTACCCAAATTAATATGCCGATTCAATGTAATCCCAATTAAAATCCCCATGAGTCTCTTCACAGACTTGGAAAAAATAAATCCTTAAATACATATGGAAAAACAAGACCCCGAATACCTAAAGCAACACTGAGCGAAAAATGCAATACATGGGAGATCTCATGTAATTACAGGGCTACAGTCATAAAGACAGCTGGTACTGACACACAAAAAAAAGACTCATTGACCAATGGAAAAAAATTGAAGATCCAAACTTGAGTTCATACAATTTCAGCCACTTCATATTTGATAAAGGGGGCAAAAAAGCGCATTCAAGAAAAGAGCATCTTCACCTAATGGTGCTGGCAAAACGGGATCACCATATGTAGTAGAACAAAATTAAACCCCTATCTCTCACACTGTACAAAAATCCATTCCATGTAGATCAAAGACCTCAATATGAAACTCAAAATTCTGAAGGTGATAGAAGGAAACTTTGGCAACAACCTACAACAGATAGGCATAGGAAAAACTTTCTAAATTAGACTACAGCTTCACAGGAAATAAGGTCAATAATTGACAAGTGTGACCTCATTAAACTCAAAACCATCTGTACGGTGAAAGAAACAATCAAGGAAGTGAAGAAAAAAACCCATAGAGTGGAAGGAAACCTTCACCACTGATACTTCTGACAGAGCATTAACTTCCAGAATATATAAACCACTCAAAAAAAAAAAAAAAAGTAAGAAAACAAATGAGTCACTCAAAATTTGGAGTAAAGTGCTGATCAAAGACTTCTCCAATGAGGAAGTAAAGACAACTGAGAAGCATCTTAAAAAGTGTTCAACATCATTAATAATTAAGGAAATGTAAATTAAAACCACTCTCAAATATCATCTCATTCTGATAAGACTGGCTTAGATCAAGAAAACAAAAGACACCAAATGCTGGAGGGGTTGTGGGGGAAGGGGACCACTGCTTGTGGGAATGTGAACTCATACAACCACTGTGGAAAGCATTGTGGAGAAATCTTAAAAGACTCAAAACTAGCCGACCACCTGATGCAGCCATATCACTTCTGGGTATATACCCACAAGATTCATCTTACTGCAAAGATACATGCACATCTATGTTTATTGCAGCTCTTTTCACAACAGCAAAGAGCTGTAATCAACATAAATACCTCTCAACGGAGGAGTGGATAACAAAAATGTGGTACATCTACACAATAGAGTTCTATGGAGCTGTAAAGAAACAAGACATCAGGAAATTTGCAGGTCAATGAATGGAACTTGAAGCTATTATGCTAGGTGAAGTAACACAGCCCCCCCCCCCCAAATAAAAGAACGCAACAAACAAACAGGGAATGATTTCCCTCATTTGAGGATGCTAGTATTAAATTCCCCCAATTGAAATGCAAGCTAAGCAATGTTATTGTTATATTTCTTTCTACCTGAAAGCAACTGTGATGTTATAATCTGAATCCCTTTATGAGCCCTAGAATTAACTTACTCACTTCAGTCATGATAATAAATGCATATGGCTGGGGCTGGAGAGATGGCCTAGCGGTTAAGAGCACCGACCGCTCTTACAGAGGACCCGGGTTCTATCCCCAGCACCCACATGGCGGCCGAGAACCGTCTGAAGCTCCAATTCCAGGAGAACTCCAGTTCCAGGGGAGTCCGAAACCCTCTTCTGACCTCCGCGGCATTGCACGACACGGATGCACAAACTTGCATGCAGACAGTACATTGATACACATACATAAATAAATAAATGTCGGGCGTGGTGGCGCACACCTTTAATCCTAGCACTTGGGAGGCAGAGGCACGTGGATCTCTGTGAGTTTGAGGCCAGCCTGGTCTACAGAGTGAGTTCCAGGACAGCCAGAGCTACAGGGAGACCCTGTCTCAAAAAGACCCCCCAAAAAATAAATAAATGCATATGGGTGGAAGGTATATGTTCATATTTTAGAGTAATGTAAAATTAAATGGAAAAATGTGAATTGCTAATCATATATCAGAATTAACATACAATTTATTCCTGGAAGATATAATTCTGGTATATATATGATGTTTATATATGCATACTTTGGATAAATACAAGAGGGAGGTAACCACAACAACATAAGGACTAGGTGAAAGAATGGACTGATATAGTTAACTTCTGCCCAAATCAATAAAACTTTGCAGCAAAAAAAAAAACTATAAAAAGCTCCACAGGACATATATGGCAGAATGTATAATCTCTGGTGGGTGAGGGGAAGGGAAAGGGGAATATGTCTAAATTGAAATGAAAAATGATGTCTGAAATACACAAAACATCAATAAAAGTATAAAAATAACCAAGATATGAGTTTCCACTTAGTTGCTAGAAAGAGGAAATTTTATTTTTAAAATTAATTAACAGCAATAGTAGACTTGTCCTTTAATTACAGGTGATCCTACTCTATTAATCAGGACCAGGCTCGAAGGTTGTTAGGCCTGTTTAACATTATTTCATGTACCTATACATCCAATATGTGGAGGCACAATTTTTCAGGCTTTAAAAGAAATATATTCTGTTAGACGCATACACGGCACAAAACCAGCTTGCGCCAAGAGTGTGGCATGAGCAGACTTATCCCACAGCCTGCACAACACCAGAGTGTGACAGACCAGGTGAGCCCCACTTGCCTTGATGCTTTGTGCACCCCTCCTCCCCCTGGAGGTTTGGTATTCCCTGAGACCATTCAACCTTCCAGCCTGTGATGTGAGTGGAGTTAGATGTGCACATAGCACAACACCAGCCTGCAACCAGTTTGTGGTGTGAGTTGGCCAACAGAGTGCTGGCAACTCACCACCAACCCCCACACACTCAACCTGGTGGAGTAGTTGTGCAGAGGATCTAGCAGACAGAATATTAGTGATTACAGTCTGTGTAGACAACCTTGCGGCAACAGAATCTAAATAAATAAATAAACAAATCCACATGCCAAAGAAAAAAACAACATGGGTAAAGTTCATAATAAATCCACACCAAACTACCAAACCTACAGAAGGTCCCTACAATGAGATCTCCCTGGAAAGGAACCAAGACATGGACTTATATGAACAACTGTAGACATATTCAAAGAAATTAGAAAACTAAGGGGAGAGCATGAAGAACTAAAGGGAGAAAATGACAAACTCTGGAAAGAAATAGAAATGCTGAAAAGATCCCATGCTGAAATGAAAACAGAAAATGACCAATGAACCAAGTAGCTGCAAGATGAGAATGACAGGTTCCAGAAGGAAGTGGAAATACTAAATAAATCAAAGGAAGAGATGAAAAACTAAATTGAACATTCATCCAGTCAACAGGAATGGATGGGAAAAAGTCTCAGAAGCAGTACGGAAGAAGCAGAAAAAAGAATATAGGCCTGAAGGATAACATGGAGCAACTACAATGCTCAAGTAAAGACTATGAAAACAACAACAACACACGTGTAGAACAACCACGAAATGAGGGACACTATGAAAAGATCAAACCTCCACATCATATGAATAGAGGAAGGAGAAGAATCCCAAGGCAACACTATTGACCAGACCTTCAACAGTATAATAGAAGAAAATTTCCCCAAACTGAAAAAAGACAAACCCATACAAATACAAGAAGCACATAGAACACCAAAAAAAAGGATTAGAAAAGAAATTCCCCATGCCATATAATTGTTAAAACAATAGATTCTCACAACAAAGACAATTACTGAAAGCCATAAGAGAAAAACAAGCTACATATAAGAGGAAACCCATCAAAATCATAAATGACTTCTCAGTCCAAACTATGAAAACTAGAAGAATGTGGACCAAAGTATTCCTAGTGCTAAACTAGGTTAGATAGCCAACTCAGACTAGTATACCCAGCAAAAATGTCAATTATAGTTGAAGGAGAAAGAAAAATCTTTCATGACATGAACAAGATGAAAGAATGCATGTCTAAGAAACAAATACTTCAGAAAATACTCAAAGCAATCCAAAGAACAGAGGAAAGGAGCAACTATCCCTAAGCAATTAAAGAGAAATCAACAAATGCATAACAGAGTAAATACAAACCTAGATCAAGAATGCAAACAAAAAATAAGGTGAAAAGAAGCAACACATATCTCTCAATAATAACCTTAAATACTAATGGTCTGAACTCCCCAGTCAAAAGACATGGACTGGGAGAATTGATTAGGAAACAGAATCCTTCTATATTCTATCTACCAGAAACCCATCTCACCCTCAAAGACAGAAACCACCTTATAAAGAAAGGATGGAAAAAATATTCCAAGCAAATGGTACTAAGAAAGAAGCTGGAGTGACCTTTCTAATATCAGGCAAAATAGATCTCAAAGTAAAATTAATCAGAAGATACAAAGAGAGCCATTACATCCTTGTCAAAGGAACAATTAACAATGAAGACTTTACAATCCCAAATATCTGCACCAAACACTGGTGCACCTAAGTTTATACACAGTACTTTGCAGGACCTCAAGACACAGATTAATCCTAGCACACTAATAGTGGGGTACTTCAACACCCCATTGAGCTCCTTGGATAGATCAACAGGAAAAAAAAATTAACAGAGAGACATCAGAACTGAGGAATACAATACACCAAATGGACCACACAGACATCTACAGAATATTCCACCCAAACACCAGAGAATATACTTTCTGCTCAGCACCTCATGGAACATTCCCCAAAATCGACCACATACTGGGGCACAAAAGAAAGCTCAACAAATACAAAAGGATAGAAAGTATCCCATGCATTCGATCAGACCATAGTGCAGTAAAGCTCAATATGAGCACCAGACTAAACCAAACTAGCTACAAGAACACATGGAGACTATATAACACAACTTTGAATAATGAATGAGTCAGGGAAGAAATGAAGAGTGAAACAAATGTATTCATGTAACTAAAAGAAAATGACATTACAACACAACAAAATTTGTGGGATACTTTAAAAGAGTCTTGAGGGGCTGGAGAGATAGCCTAGTGGTTAAGAGCGCCGACCGCTCTTACAGAGGACGCCGGTTCGATCCCCAGCACCCACATGGCGGCTAAGAACCGTCTGAAACTCCAATTCCAGGAGAACTCCAGTTCCAGGGGAATCCGATACCCTCTTCTGACCTCCGCGGCGTTGCACGACATGGGTGCACAAACTTGCATGCAGACAGTACGTTCATACACATACAGAAATAAATAAAATTAATAAAAAAAATAAAAAAAATTTAAAAAAAAAATAAAAATAAAAGAGTCTTGAGAGGTAAATTTATAGCTTTAAGTGCCCACATTAAAAAACAGAAAGGGAACAAATAAATGATCTAACACTGTAGCTAAAAACACTTGAGAGGCAACAACAGATGGACCCTAAACACAACAGACAGGAAAAAATAACAAAAATCAGAGCAGAAATCAATGAAATAGAAACAAAGAAAACAATACATAAAATCAATGAATTTAAAAGCTGGTTCTTTGAAGATAAACAAAATAGAGAGACTTCTAGCCCAGTTATCCAAAAAAGAGAGAGCAACTCCAAATCAATAGTATTTGTGATGAAAGGGAAAACGTCACAAGAGACAAAGAAAAGATCCAGACAATCATACACGAATACTTCAAAAACCTATACCCCACTAAATTTGAAAACCTAAGAGAAATGGATGAATATCTGAAATCCTGGGAACCAACAAAACTTAACCAAGAAGAGATCAACTGTTTAAACAGATCCATAATATTTGAGGAAATTGAATATGTAATTAAAAACCTACCAACTAAAAAAAGTCGGGATGCAGATGGTTTCACGGCAAAATTCTATAAAACTTTTAAGAGGTCCTACAACCATTACTACTCAAACTGTTCAGAAGGACATAAACAAATGAAATTCTCTCAAGCTCCTTCTATGAAGCCAACATCACTTTAACACCAAAACCAGGCAAAGGTACAACCAAAAAAGTAAGCTATGGACCGATCTCATTAATGAACATAGATGGAAAAATTCTCAACAAAATACTTGCAATTTACACACAGACCCACATTAAAAACATCATCCATCATGATCAAGTTGGATTCATACAAGAGATGCAGGGATGGTTCAGCATACATAAATCAATAAATATCATAAGACACATAAATGGACTGAAAGACAAACACCACATGGTCATCTCAATTGATGCAGAAAAAGCCTTTGACAAGATCCAGCATCCCTTCATGTTTAAATTCCTAGAGTGAATCAGACTGAAGTGAACACTCCTCAACATTATCAAAGCCATATGAAGCAAACCCATTGCAAACATCATCCTAAAGGGAGGAAAATTGGAACCATTTCTCTTAAACGGGGGAAACCAACAAGGCTGCCCCTTATCACCACTCCTCTTCAACATAGTCCTTGAAACACTTGTTGGGCAATAAGACAAGAGTAGGATATTAAAGGAGTACTAATCTGAAAAGAGGAATTCGAACTACCCTTTTTTGCAGAAGATATGACAGTTTACCTAAGGGATGCTAAACGCTCTACAAGAAAACTTCTAGAAACAATTAAGAGTTTTAGTAAAGTGAAGGGTTACAAAATCGACCTAGAAAAATCAGTCGCCTTTCTTTACACCAACAATAAACAAGTGGAGAAGGAATATAAGAACACTTTGCCACTCACAATAGCCTCAAAAATAATAAAATACCTGGGAACAAACCTAACCAAGATACCAAAGATCTCTGTAACAAAAATTTTAAACCCCTGAAGAAGGAGATTGGAAATTATATCAAAAGATGGAAAGACCTCCCATGCTCATAGATTGGGAAAATTAACATTGTAAAAATATCCATTTTACCCAAATTGATATACAGATTCAATTCAATCCCAATCAAAATCCCCATGAGCTTTTCACAGACTTGGAAAAAAAAATCCTTAAATCCATATGGAAAAAACAAGACTTCAGATAGCTAAAGCAACCCTGAGTGAAAAATGCAATACAGGCGGAATTATTCTACCAGACTTCAATCTATATTACAGGGCCATACTCATAAAGACAGTCTGGTACTGGCACAAAAGCAGACTCATTGACCAAAGGAACAAAATTGAAGATCCAAACTTGAGATGGAGTAAAGAGATGAAGAAGACTTCACCAGTGAGGAATTAAAGATGGCAGAGAAATATTTTAAAAAGTGTTCAACATCATTAATAATTAAGGAAATGCAAATTAAAACCATTCTCAGAAATCATCTCACTCTGATATGACTGGCTAGGATCAAGAATACAAAAGACACCAAATACCAGAGAGGTTGTGGGGAAAAGGGAACACTCATCCACTGCTGGTGGGAATGTAAACTGGTACAACCATTATAGAAAGCAGTGCCATGAACCCTTAAAAGACTCAAAATGAGCCTACCTCCTGACCCAGTCATACCACTCCTGGGTATATACCCAAAGACTCATCCTACTGCAAAAATACATGCACATCCATGTTTATTGCAGCTTTCTTTACAATAGTACAATGCTGGAACCAACCCAAATGCTCTTCAACAGAGGAGTGGATGACAAAAATGTGGTACATCTACACAATGGAGTAGTATTCAGCAGTAATAAAAGATGACATCATGAACTTTGCATGTAAATGGATGGAACTAGAAGCCATTATGCTAAGTGAAGTAACACAGCCCCAGAAAAAACAAAAGGCTAACGATTTCCCTCATTTGTGAATGCTAAAACTAAATCCCCAGTTGAAAGGCAATCTGAACAACATTATTGTCATATTTCTCTTTATATGAAAGCAACTATGTTGTTATAATGTAAATCTCTCAATGGGTTCTAGATTCCACCCACCACTTATTTTCAGACTCTGTAATTACTGTATATGAGTGGAGAGTAGGTATCCATATTTTAGTATAACATAAAATTAAGGGAGGAAAATGTGAACTCCTAAACATGAAAAAAAGACTGAGAGAAAGATTCAGGACATTTATGGCAGAATGCATGATCTGGGGTGGAGTGGGTGGGGTGGGGGGAAGGGAAAAGGGAATATGCCTAAATCGAACTGAAAAATGATGTCTGAAATCACCAAACATCAATAAAAGCCAAAAAAAAAAAAAAAAAAAAAAAAAAAAAAAAAAAAAGAGAACCAAATTGACTATTATTTATCTCTTGGTTTTACTTTATTTGTGGGTGCTTAAGTCCACACAATCACCCCAGATTAACTTTGTTTTCTCAGGATCATTTGAGGTTTTCGTCTTCAGGGGGAACTCGGGTTTTTGGTGGGAGACTGGGTAGTGACTAGCTCCTTTTGGCCATTCTTGACAGTTCCATCTACCGAGGGCAAGGCCAGGTCATGCTGAATCAGGCTTCCTTTGGAGCACAAGGCAACTTTCATTTATATTTAGCTTTCTCTTTATAGATTGGACAGTGGGTGGGGTTCTGTTAGTGGATCTCCAAGATCTCCCTTCATAGGAAGCCTGATGACTCACAATTGCAGAACATGCTAGGAGATGCCTCCATAAAAATTCCGCTGGGACCTCTTGAACTCAGAGAGCAGAAAACAAAATTGTCCCTTAAATCCCTTGGCCAAATCGTTATGGGCCTTAGGTATGGGCATTAAGCATCCAAAAATGTTACACCAATCTGGGACTTTTAATTACTGTATCACATTTAGATAAAACTTGAAGAAATGCCTTGCATAAACATTGACTGGAAGAAATTAACAATATAGTATAAGCAGGCAAAGCCTATAACAGAAATTTAAACAATTTTAGGTTTATCTTAAATATGAATGATTTACTACAAGTTTAAGTAGTCTCTTTACTTTCCCAAACCCCATATCTTGCTTTGTAATTTTCCAATAACAGGGAGCATATCTGTTGACCAGAATTAAGCTGAAAAAATTTACCAAGTCTGTCCAAACTTTCTCCTTCTGGGGTGCATGCCACTTTAGTTCATCAAACTAAACCTAGCTTTTCTTGAGGAGAAATGAGCAGAAGAGAGACCAAAAGTAAAACTTGCATAATAGACAGAGACCAAAAAATATCTTTCAGTAGTCAAATTTAACCATTACCTGTCTGTAATTTAAATCTGAATCTATAATTGGTAGCCCAGTACAAGCCAGGAATGGACTGAAAACTAACCACAACCCTGTGTGGCTATAATCCCATTTAGACCATTAGTAAACTGGCTTTAATGTTTATACCATTCCACTCTATAAACATTTATCTACCTCAATCCAGTATAAGTATTATATTTTCTATTAAACTTTGCAATATTTATGGCCATCCAGCTAATGGAGAAGTTCTCCCAAAACATATCACCACAAAATAAAAATAAATAAATAAATAAATAAATAAATAAATAAATAAATAAATAGGTTCTGCAAGTCCTGGGGCTGGCTCCAGCCAACCAAATCTTTCCAGATATTCAGAAACACACAACATAGGCCTGGCAAAAAGCCTGTTTATCTGCCCCAAAGATGTTCCCCCTGGGATCAAATACCCCCCCCACACAAATCACAACCAAAGTCCTTGAATTCTATTTTATCTATTATTAGCATAGTAACATTTACTTGTGTGTGTGTGTGTGTGTGTGTGTGTGTGTGTGTGTGTTTTTTACCCTCCTTTCACCTTGGGATAATATCTAGCTTAAAGGTGAGGTAAGTTTCTTGGGGAAAAGAAAAAAAAAAAGGTTTGATTCTTAATCACTGTCTCTTAATTGGAGAATTCATTCCATTGATATTTAAAACTGTTGAGAAAATTAAATTGCTTCCAGTCATTTTTATTTCTAGTACATTCCTATCCTAGTTTTTATTTCCATAGTGGTAGTATCATTTGTTTTCTGGTGTTGATTGATTATAGTCATCCTTGCCCTCCATTCTTTGTATTGCTTGAAGTATTCTCTGCAGGTATGGCTTATTGGGGAGGAATTCTTTCAACTCATATCATGGAACATTTTCCTTTATCCTTCAATTGTAATAGACATTTGTTTGCTGGATAAAGTACTGTGGGTTGGCATCTATAATCTTTCAGAACTGGGGATATTTTATACTAGTCTCTTCTGGCTTTCATTGTCTGCATTGAGAAATCACCTGAAATTCTGGTAGGTTTTACTCTGTAGATAACTTGTTTTTCTTTTGCTTCCCTCAGTACACTTTCTTTCCTTTGAACATCTAGTGTTTTTACTGTGATATGGCCTGGAGAATTTCTTTTCTGGTTCTGTTTGTTTGGAGTTCTACATGCTTCTAATAGAAGGAATGAACGAAAAATATGAGCTTTAATGATTAGATTGTGAAATATATAGAGGGACAGCAAGAGCAACAATGATGACCAAAGGAAGATGGAGTGAAGAAATAAGAAGAGATGGAGCCTGGCTGGGAAACGTATTTCCCTAAGCTACATCTCTCATCTTTGTGTCTGAGACACAGGCCACTACAGTACATTTCTCTACCTGTGTGAGTGTGCAGTGGAGGCCCAGGCTCTCTCCTCTTTAGAAAGAAAAAATATCCTCATCCAAAGAGAAAGGAGCAGTTACACGAGAAGATAAGATGGCTTTTAAGAGAATTGAGCAGCTGTTCTCCACATGAGGACCACAGATGACAGCCACATATCACTTGAGACTTGTTACAAATATCAATTCCCTGATTTCAGTCAAGGACGTTCATCTCTGGGAGTAAAACTGAGGAATGACACTTTAACAAGTACTGAATGGGTGAACAGACTCAGTGAGTCTGATGCATAATTTCACTTAAACATCACTGAAAATCTTTCTCTTCTTTTCAACCAAAATAACCTGACTACAAGGTGTCTACATAGTACAGGGTTACTCTATAACATTATGTTGACACAACTGACAAATGGTATCTCATTAAACTCAAAAGCTTCTGTACATCAAAAGAAACAATCAAGGAAGTGAAGAGAAATCCCACAGAGTGGGAAGAAACCTTCACCACAGAAACATCTGACAAAGAATTGATTTCCAGAATATATAAATTACTCAAAAAACAAAGAAGAAAGAAAACAAATGACCCACTCAAAAGATGGAGCAAAGAGCTGAACAGAGATTTCACAAGTGAGGAACTAGAGATGGCTGAGAAACATCTTAAGAAATTTTCAACATCATTAATTATTAAGGAAATGCAAATTAAAACCACTTGAAGATATCTTATTCCAATAAGATTGGCTAGGATCAAGGAAACAAATGATGCCAGGTGCTGGAGAGGTTGTGGGGAAAACGGAACACTCATCCACTGCTCTTGGGAATGTAAACTCATACAGCCACTATGGAAAGCAGTGTGGAGAACCCTTGGAAGACTTGGAATGAACTTGCCACCTGACCCAGCCATACCACTCCTGGGTATGTACCCACAAGACTCATCTTACCACAGAGATACATGCACATGTTTATTGCAGCTCTCTTCACAATAGCAAGGAGCAGGAACCAACCCACATGCCCATAAACTGATGAGTGGATAGAGAAAATGTGGTGCATCTACACAATGGATTTCTATGCAGCAGTAAAGAAAGATGACATCATGAGCTTTGCGGGTAAATGGCTGGAGCTAAAAATATCATGCTGAATGAAGTAACACAGTCCCAGAAAAACAAATGAGGAATGGTATCCCTCATCTGTGGATGCTAACACCAATTACCTAATTGTATGGCAAAATGAGCAACGTCAATGTGATCTGAAAACAACTGTGCTCTTATATTGTGAATCCCTTTAAAACAAAAGAAAAAAAAAGAAATATTAAGCATAGAACTGACTTGATAGCTGAGGAAATTATCCAAGTGAAAAGTAAAGGGGTCATCAAACATTCTTTAAAAATCGTAAGCAATGGTTATTTCTTTTTTCATGCTTAAAATATTTTAATAAGCATATCATAAGGGCAGAAGGAAATGGGAGAAGAGACATATTTTACAGTATAAAATTATGCATAAATTTAAAAACATCTGATTCATAATTTTGAATGTTTTTAAATATTATTTCAAAAACATTTTGAAGCCCAGCAGTTTTCTATTGAACTGAATTGCAGTTTCTGAACCTTCCAGAGAAAATATATCATAAAACAGTCTATTCCAGATGAAAATGACAGTGCTTTGTCGGGGATTAAATGACTATTACAACAGCTTTTCTTTTTTGAAGCAGCGTCTCATGTATTCCAGGCTATCCTCAAACTCACTATGTAGACCAGGATGACCCCGCATTTCTGATTCTCCTTCCTCTACCTCCCAAGTGCTGGGATCACAGGTATGCACACCATACCCAGTAGATGTGGTGCTGAGCCCAGGGCTTGATCCATACTGAACACTCTACCAGCTGAGTTACATCCCCCTCCCCAAACAAAGGTGTCTTTACTCAGTGTGATTTATTGAGTTCAAGAGTAATGAAATGCACTATATCTTAAGGAAATGTTGAAATAGTGCAATGATTCATCAAGCTATAGTTGCTGTATCCCAAAGAAAGTGTGAAATAGCCTGTAGAAACACAAAATACAGTGAAATATTTATGAAAAGCTGAGCATTATGTCATAGTGGAATGTCTTTCATTATGCGTACTTTAAAAATAAAAGTAAAATTTACTAACATTTATACACATGGCACATTTGCCAACATGCCTGAGGATACACTTAACCTGTTCCTGTAGGAAAAGTTTCAAGAACTTCACAAACCTGCATATCAGATGCATCTTTCCAAAAGATGAAAATCGCACCTCTGACACTGCACTAATTAAAAGTACAGTAAGGCTGATTTTATAAAAAATACTTCTTCGGCCGGGCATGGTGGCGCACGCCTTTAATCCTAACACTTGGGAGGCAGAGGCAGGCAGATCTTTGCGAGTTCAAGGCCAGCCTGGTCTACGGAGTGAGTTCCAGGACAGCTGGGGCTACAGAGAGACCCTGTCTCGAAAAGACCAAAGGGAAAAAAAACATACCTCTAAAGACCATCTTTGACAAAGAGCTGAGATGCTCTAGATTCAATTATTAAAATTTTATTTGCAAGATGGATTGAAGCTGGAAGAGGTTTAAAACCCTCTATTCTCAGTGTTCAGGAGGCTGAAGGAGGAGGACTGCAAGTTCTAGGCCAGCCTGGGCTTCAGAGTGAGATTCTGTCTTAAAAAAGGTATGATCATCTGCTAAATTTAACTGACCTACTGCCATTGTGGATAAATTATTTTTTTCAGTAAAAGAGATAAACAAAAGCCCTCTCATACTTTGCAACACGTATTCAACCCAAGGCTCCAATTCGTGTAACAATAGTGGATGTATAGTATACAAATTACTGTAAGAGTGGCTTCTAACACTGACTGGTGAAAAAGTCATTCCCTTTGCAAGGGAAAGTAGTCTATACAAATGTCATAAGAATACTTGAAGGATAAGGCTTGGAAGAGCAGTTCTTAGTGCAAACCTCTACTCAAGCTGTACTGGACAAATGAGCCATCACAAAGACCACTAAAGATGTTTTTTAAAGGCATCAGCTCTTGAAATGATGGGTGATAACAACTTTTAAGAAGTATTTGAGGATGTGGCTGTGTGAAAAAAGAATAGTTAATGATCTTTTATTTTAAAATATTTGAAACAGATTTCTCTATCAGCTGTATAAAAGTACATTTAAACAAGAGATTTGCACCAGAAAAGGGCACCCTACAAGGCTATTGCATGTAAACAATCCTATTTAAAAATCACAGAGCAGATAGTGAGATCCTGTGTAGGGGACTCAGCATTGGGCCTTGCTTTCTAGGACCACCTGGAGTGCGGATAGGAGCCCAGCACCATTCCAGACAGGAAGTACTTAGAACAGATTGACTCTTGGGTTGCTGGACAATTGATTTTCTGGATTGTGGCAGAGGGGTTGGTGGCCAGCGAGCCTAGGTCTGAGCCCTAAACCCTTGCAGGGTGTGAAAATCCAGGACAGGTTGCCCTTCCCCCTTGCAGCTGGAGGTGGCTCTGACTCTGTGGCCATAGTGGTATCGTGTGTGGGGTGCTCAGGGTCGGGCCTTGCTTGCTAAGACCACCTGGATCATGGATAGGAGCCTGGCACCACTCCAGACAGGTACCAGGGCATGGGCTAAATCAGGCATCCCCTCCCCGCCAACTGGAATCAAGGAGAGAGTATCCAAGTGGATTTTTTTGGAGAACTCTCAGAACAGGAAAGGAAGAGTGACTTAGACTTCCAATATCCAATATATAAACAAAAAAACAAAATTGAAAGCCTGAAACCTAGACAAGTCAACACTCCATAAACATGGAGGGGGAAAAAAAAGAAGCATTTGAAAGAAGCAAGCAAAACAAAAAAGCCTTCAATATAGTGAAAAGACATTTGTGATTGACATCAGAATACAGGCAAAAAATAAATAAATAAATAAATAAATAAATAAAAAACCCTCATGCCCAGGACACGGTGAAGGGATAACACAGGAAATGTGCAGGATAATTCTGCACCAAGCTCTACCAACCCTGTAGGAGATAGCTACAATGGAACCCCCTTGGAAGTGACCTAAGAAACAGATCTTAGAGGAATAATTGCAGACCTATGCAGAGAAATTAAAGAAAATAAAGAAGAAATCAAAGAGCTAAAGGGAGAGAATGAAAAACTCAAAAAAGACCTAGATGGATACAATGACAAATTTCGGAAAGAACTAAAGGAAGAGAAAGGCAAATGCCAAAAAGAACTAGAGGAAGAAAAAAACAAACTCCATAAGGAAGTAGAAACACTGAAAAAGGAAGCCTACCAGCAAAGTAAGGAGCACCAAGAAAAGATTGAGAAGCTCAAAAAGGAAATGGAAATACTAAAGAAAACACAAGATGAAAAGAAAAAGGAAATAGAACACTCATCCAATCAAGAAGAACTGAAAGGAAAAAGCCTCAGAAATAGAATAGAGGAAGCAGAACAAAGAATCAGACCTGGAAGATAACAAAGAGCAACTAAAAAGCTCAAATAAAGAATAGGAAAATTTAAAAATACACAAAAGTTGAACAACCAGGAAATATGGGACACTATGAAAAGATCAAATGTCTGCATCATAGGAATAGAGGAAGGAGAAGAATCTCAAGAGAATAGTATTGATCAGATCTTCAACAGAATAATAGATCAAAACTTCCCCAAACTAAAAATAGACAAACCCATACAAATACAAGAAGCACATAGGACTCCAAATAGACAAGATCAGAAAAGAAACTCCCCACGCCATATCATAGTTAAAATGCTAGATGCCCAAAACAAAGACAGTATCCTGATGGCTACAAAAGAAAAACAAGTCACATACAAAGGGAAACCCATCAAAATTACAACTGACTTCTCAGCACAAACCATGAAAGCAAGAAGAGCATGGGGCATGGGCTAGAGAGATGACCTAGTGGTTAAAAGCACTGACCGCTCTTACAGAGGACCTGGGTTTGATCCCCAGCACCCACATGGCGGCTGAGAACCATCTGAAACTCCAATTCTAGGAGAACTCCAGTTCCAGGAGAATCTGATACCCTCTTCTGACCTCCACGGCATTGCACAACACGGGTGCACAAACCTGCATGCAGACAGTACATTCATACACATACAGAAATAAATAAAATTAAAAAAATTAAAAAAAGAGCATGGAGCAAAGCATTCCCAGTGTTAAAGGACTATGGATGCCAGCCTAGAATACTTTACCTGGCAAAAATGTTGATTATAGTTGAAAGAGAGAGAAAAATCTTCCAGGACATAAACAAGATAATAGAATACATGTCCGGAAAATCGACTCTTCAGAAAATGCTTGAAGCAATTCAAAAGGCAGAAGAGAGGAACAACTATCAATAAGCACCTAGGAAAAGAAACTAATAAAAACATAACCGTAGGAGAATAATCAGAGACCAAAAGTCCAAATGGATAATAAGGTAAAAGGAATCAACATCCATCTTTCAATTATAACCTTAAATATTAATGTACTAAACTCCCCAATCAAAAGACATGGACTGGGAGAATGGATTAGGAAACAAAATCCATCTATATGCTGTCTACAAGAAACCCATCTCAATTTCAAGGTTAGGCACCAACTTAAGGTATAGGGATGGAAGAAAATATTCCAAGCAAATAGTACCAAAAAGAAAGCAGGTGTTGCTATTCTAATTTCAGACAAATAGATTTCAAAGCAAAAGAAATCAAAAGAGACAAAGAGGGCCATTACATATTTATTAAAGGCACAATTGACGATGAAGATCTCACACTCATGAATATATACACACCAAACTCTGTTGCACCAAACTTTATAAAGACAATTCTTCAGAACATCAAGGCACAGATTAACCCCAGCACACTAATAGTAGGGGACTTCAATACCCCACTAAGTCCTTTAGACAGACCAACAGGACAAAGGATAAACAGAGAGACATCTGAACCGAATGATGATACAATACACCAAATGGACCTCACAGACATCTATCGAATATTCCACCCAAACACCAGAGAATACACTTTCTACACAGCACCTCCCAGCACATTCTCCAAAATAGACCATATACTAGGACAGAGGAAAAAACTCAACAAATACAAAAAGATTGAAATAATCTCATGCATTGTATCAGACCACAGTGCAATAAAACTCAATATCAACACCAGGATAAGCCGTACAAACTACAAGAACATATGAAGACTAAACAACACTCTCCTGAATACCGAATGGGTCAAGGAAGAAATAAAGAAATAAAAACATTCCTGGAGCTGAATGACAATGATAATACAACACAACAAAACCTATGGGACACTTTAAAAGCATTCCTAAGAGGGAAGTTTATAGCTCAAAGTGTCTATATTAAAAAAGAAAAGAAAAGAAAAGCACAAGTCAATGATCTAACACTGCAGCTAAGAATACTTGAGAGACAACAACAAATGAGCCCTAAACAGAGCAGACAAGAAGAAATAACAAAAATCAGAGCAGAGATCAATGAAATAGAAACAAAGAAAACCATACAAAAAATCAATGAATCCAAAAGTTGTTTCTTTGTGAGAATAAACAAGATAGACAGACCTCTAGCCCAGTTAACTAAAAGAAAGAAGGAACAACTCCACATCAATAGAATCTGTGATGAAAGGGAAAATATGACAACGGACAATGAAAAGATCCAGACACTCATATGGGAATATTTCAAAAACCTATACTCTACTAAGTTCGAAAACCTCGAAGAAATGGATGAATATCTGAAATCCTGGGAATCAACAAAGTTTCAACCAAGAAGAGATCGACAGCTTAAATAGACCAATAATATATGAAGAAATTGAAGATGTAATAAGAAGCCTCCCAACCAAAAAATGCCCAGGTCCAGATGGTTTCATGGCAGAATACTATAAAATATTTTAAAAAGACTTACAACCATTACTACTCAAATTTTTTAGAAAGATACAAACGGAGGGAGTTCTCCCAGATTCCTTCTATGAAGCCAGCATCACACTATTACCAAAACCAGGCAAAGATGCAACCAAAAAGGAGAACTATAGACCCATTTCCTTAATGAACACTGATGCAAAAATTCTAAATAAAATACTTGCAAATCGCATACAGATCCACATCAACAAGATCATTCACCATGACCAAGTTGGATTCATACCAGAAATGAAGGGATGGTTCAACATACGAAAATCAGTAAATATCATCAAACATACAAATGGACTGAAAGACAAAAAAACATATGATCATCTCAATTGACACTACAAAAGCCTTTGACAAAATCCAGCATCCCTTCATGCTTAAAGTCCTAGAGGGAATTGGATTGGAGTGATCATTCCTCAATGTAATCAAAGCCACATACAGGAAACCCCCAGCCAATATCTCCCTAAATGGGGAAATGACAGAGAAGCATTCCCCTTAAAGGCAGGAACTTGGCAAGGCTGCCTCTGTCACCACTACTTTTCAATATAGTGCTTGAAACCCTTGCTAGGGCAATAAGGCAAGAAAAGGAAATTAAAGGAGTTCTAATTGGAAAAGAAGTCAAGCTATCCCTTTTTGCTGATGACATGATCATTTATTTAAGGGATGCTTAGAACTCCACCAGAAAACTCCTAGAAACAATTAAGAGATTCAGTAAAGTGGCAATATACAAAATAAATCTAGAAAAATCAGTAGCTTTTCTCACCAACAACAAGCAACGGAAGAAGGAATACAAGGAGACCAACCCACTTACAATAGCTCAAAAACAATAAAATACCTAGGAACAAACCTAACCACAGACACCAAAGATCTCTACAACAAAAATTTTAAACTCCTGAAGAAGGAAATTGAGGAAGACATCAGAAGATGGACAAACCTCCCATTTTCATGGAATGGGAAAAAAGTATTGTAAAAATGTCCATTCTACACAAACTCTTGTAAAGACTTGATGCAATCCCAATCAAAATCCCTGAGTTTCTTCACAGGATTGGAAAAATATCCTTAATTTCATTTGGAAAAACAAAAGACCCCAAATAGGCAAAGCAACACTGAGTGAAAAGAGCAACCCAGGGGAGATATCTATACCAGACTTCAAATTATACTACAGGGCTATAGTCATAAAAACAGCTTGGTACTGGCACAAAAACAGACCACTTGACCAGTGGAACAAAACTGAAGATCCGATCCTTAACACATACAATTTCAGCCACCTAATATTTGACAAGGGGGCCAAGAAGACACAATGGAGCAAAGACAGCATCTTCAGAAAGTGATGTTGGCAATACTGGATCACCACATGTAGAACAATGAAATCAAACCCCTACCTCTCGCCCTGTACAAAAGTCAACTCCAGATGCATCAAAGACCTCAACGTGAAACAAGAAACTCTGGAGGCTGTAGAAGAAAAACTTGGCAGCAGACTACAAGACATAGGTGTAGGAAAAGACTCCCTAAATCAGACAGAAGCTGCACAAAAAGTAAGATTGACAATTGACAAATGGGACCACATTAAACTCAAAAGTTTCTGTACATCAAAAGAAACAAGCAAGGAAGTGAAGAGAAAACCCACAGAGTGGGAAGAAACCTTCATTGCAGATACATCTGACAAATCCAGAGCATACAAACTACTAAAAAAAAAACAAAGAAGAAAGAAAACAAATGAATCACTCAAAAGATGGAGCAAAGAACTAAATAGAGACTTCACAGAGGAGGAATTAGAGATGGCTGAGATACATCTTAAAAACTGTTCAACATCACTAATAATTAGGGAAATGCAAACTAGGACCACTTTGAAATACCATCTCACTCCAATAAGACTGGCCAGGATCAAGAAAACAAATGATATCAACTGCCTGAGATGTTGTGGGGAAAGGGGAACACTCATCCATTGCTGGTGGGAATGTAAACTTGTACAGCCACTATGGAAAGCAGTATGGAGAACCCTTGGAAGACTCAAAATGAGCTTGCCATTTGAACCAGTCATACCACTCCTGGGTATATACCCACAAGACTCATCTTACTGCAGAAATACATGCACAGTTATCTTTATTGCAGCTCTGTTCACAATAGCAAAAAGCTGGAACCAACACAAATGCCCCTCAACTGACAAGTGCATAGAGAAAATGTGGTACATGTACATAGTAGAGTTCTATGCAGCAGTAAAGAAAGACAACATCATGAACTTTTCAGGTAAATGGACGGAGCTAGAAGATATTATGTTAAGTGAAGTAACACAGTCCCAGAAAAACAAATGATGAATGATATCCCTCATCTGGGGATACTGTCATTAACTCAGTTGAAAATATTTCTTGTCTAGAGGGATGCATAATTGAAAGAACAACAACAGAAAGACTGCATCAGATAACTGACTGAAATGGTGAACTGGGAGGGGTGGGTGGGCTGGGAGAGGGACACGGGTCTATATTTGATTAATGTATATTTAATTCACATGAGTTCAACAAGTATCCAATTTTGCTCAAACTCAAACTACAAATTACATGGTATTTTATGACTTAGTAAAAGTAAAAATGTCTATATTAAGCAACATTGGTTTAAAGGTTTTGATAAAAATGGTGATACATCTGAGTTAAATGGAAATGTTGTTGTTCATATTTGTTTTACTTAAAATCTGTGTAACAATAACTTTGGGATTAACATATACAAATGTTCTCTATAATCTTTGTGTTATACAGTAGCATCTTGTAACATTCTCTTTTACCTGTAGGATAATTTAATTTAAGGAATTAAGTTTGTTTCCCAGATTAACAACATACAGTCACCCAAAACAGCTTGTATAAATTTAATGAAATTTACACCTTGATTCCTGCCTATAAGTATGTGTACTACAACTGCCTTTTTGAGATTCATGGGTCAAAAAATAAAAACTTATAATTTAAAAAAGGGAGGATACAGTTATATATTAAACCTTTTTGCCAAAAATTTTTCAATTTAATCTTAAAACTAACTATGGGGAAAAGATTTGTATGTTCCTACAGGTCAAAAGTCACCAACTTAATGGCTGAGAAAGAAGAGATAGAGGCTTGCGTTGTGTAGGATGTACCAAGAAATACCACCAGAGAAGTTGGACCATCTATGCATTAAAAGGAGGAAAAACCTCAGACTGCTACAGGCATCAAAAATCTCTGTGGATCCTATTTTAACAACTGTTTATAAAGAGTATTAATGAACCTTACTATCTAGGTGCTGCAAAGTTTTAATATGAGAGAATTTCTTTCCTCCTTTTCATAGAACAAAGAAAAATATGATGGTAATGAAGTCAATCTCTAACTGTAAATTAAAGCTGACTGTTATAGAGGTTATCTCTCATTAAACATTTAAAAACTGCTTTCTTTAATTGACTAATAGACATAAGAACTGTGAAAAGTATTATTCTCTATTCAGAACCAAATATAATACTAGAGTCTTTAAGCTGTGCATTTAAGCAAAATATATTAATACAGGAGAGCTCTGATATAAGCAATGGATTATTCTGCCAAGGAGATGTTGGCCAGGGGATCCAAGCCCCCACCCCCAAAAGGTAAAGGCTTTTTGCCTGTAAACTGGGATACCTGAAAGAAGAGAGGCGGTAAGTCCCTGCTGTCAAAGACCTGATATAAGCATGGGAAAGATGTATTGAGACCACACTTGCAAGTGTACAGTTGGTCTCTGGTATACCAG
This sequence comes from Rhizomys pruinosus, assembly GCA_009823505.1. Lineage (NCBI taxonomy): Eukaryota > Metazoa > Chordata > Mammalia > Rodentia > Spalacidae > Rhizomys > Rhizomys pruinosus. The sequence continues at coordinate 275,996 of VZQC01015256.1, read as the reverse complement.
AGAGTGCTACCAAAGGCCACTAAACCAATAAAGCAAATATTGGTCTCCTTGAGTCAAGCAAGACTCCTCTGTCAGCATCAGCTACACCTCACCTGCCTGGAAATACTGTGCAGCAGTGGCAGCCACATGTCTGTATATCCCAAATCTAATTGGCTAGTAGCTCTGTCCTTGGAGGAATAACTCACAGCTGATGCCACAAGCTTACATCCTCTAGTGGTTAGCTGTTATAAGTCACAGTAAGACCTTGTTATCTTTTACAGAAAAAAATGTAATTCATGGATTAGTTTATACCATCCAAACATCTCTGTCTATACCAATGTAGCCTACCATATTAATTATTACTGTTTAAATATCTATATATCTAATTGCCTGTGCTTCATTAGTAGGATTGAAAGGTTATTCCTGAACAAACTCTCAGCTCAAAAAAAAAAAAAAAAAAAAAAAAAAACAGCCAGAACTGGTCAGAGTCCAAAATGCATCATTTTCTCATGAAATCAATATTGCTGCTTGTCAACTGTTACTCTTTGGATGTGCCAATACAAACCATCATTTGATCTTCTGTTAATTTATTGATACAATGGGAAATCTTATAATGCATATAAATATTCTTGTCAGCACAGTATTTTTTAAGCAATTAAGCTGACAATGAGCCTTTGTTTTACTTCAAAAACAATTTTGTGAAAATTGTGACAAATGCAAAACAAGTTTTGCGATCTGAGTTGCATGCTGAACTTCCGAATTCTCAAACTATTTGCTCATAAGAAGTCTGAAAACAGAAAAAAAAGGTTAATAATCCTTTACCACCAGTTTAAGAAACATGACTTAATCACAAAAACACTTAAAAGTTGATTAGAAAAACCTTAGCAAAATCAAATGAAAGCTGATAGACTCAGAATACCAGTAAAAGTTTACCAACTGTACAAGTTAGGAAAAATATACAAGCTGTTTGTATTAAGAAAGGACAGCTCAGTCAAGACGACATATGTACTGTAAAATCTTGCAAAGGCTACAAAGAATCTGGAAAAGCACAGAATGCATTTCTTAAGCCCAGATAAGAATGTGGAAAGACATCATTGATGTCAACAATTTGACTTGGTTCATTTTTAAACACACACACAAACACACATGTATATACATATATATTCATGCTAGCATAACTTTCAGGATTCACAAGGGTTTCCTTAGTGATGATGTTCAATTTATAATGCAGAAAAAAAATGTCTGTGGTAAACACTTCAAGAAAATCAGAAAAACTTGTGTTGAGAAACAAAAACTCATTTTTTCCATTCTTCTTTATCAGCCTAAGGAAAAATTAACTTTTAGTGAAATTTCATGTCTAATGTCTCAAAAGACATGGTCTTTGGTTAATCCAAATTTACCAAATACTTTCTTTTTTTATATCCTTAAGAATGTCTTTTAGAATTTGAAAGTAAAAGATTCTCCAAAAGGGGAGTATTCAGTAATCTTATTTCCTAAAGTTGGGACATAATTAAAATGTTCAAGTTTTTTAACCAATGGTTTCAAGGAAATGAACTTTCTAAAGGTAAGCCATCAACCCTGAAAATTTCACTCATACCAGAATTTACTGAAAAGATAGTAATGTAGAACTAAGAATTAGTCATTTGTGTTTTCATGGTCTTCAAGTTTTCCCTGTGAGACTGCTTTTTGGATCAGTGGTTAGGTTATCTGCTCCATAAGGGTTAGTGTCTGTATCTGTATGAAGTTTTTTGTTTGTTTGTTTGTTTGTTTGTTTGTTTGTTTTGGTCTTTTCGAGACAGGATCTCCCTGTAGCCCCAGCTGTCCTGGAATTCGCTCTGTAGACCAGGCTGGCCTTGAACTCACAAAGATCCACCTGCCTCTGCCTCCCAAGTGCTAGGACTAAAGGCATGTGCCACCACGCCTGGCTATGAAGTTGTATCTTATCTCCACTTGCTGGTCCATTAACATGGAACCCTGTGACTTTTACTTCTTTATTTTGTATTTCACCTGGTCCATAGAATGACAGATAATTTTGATTACTATTGCTGACAGTGCTCTCTTCTTTCTCTGACTGGCTGTTACTACTAATGAGGCCATTTGGGGAGGGGATGGCACTGGACTAACACTCAGATTTTTTCCACATATAGTAGAATGCTACACACTCACCAACTGATCATATTTGGACCTTATTATCCTGAATTAAATGAAAATCTTTTCCATAGGTCTTCAGCCCTGTTCAACATTTCTACACTCTTCCTCTGTCCAGAGAACTCCTCTCCAGCTGCTTTATGTTAACATTCTCAATGCTTCTTCTGTATCGAAATTGCATTTAACTAATTCAATAAACCTTGTTCTTTGTCTTTTATATCAGATCCTTCAGGAACTGCTTCTATCCCTTTCTCCACCTGTTCTTCTAGATGCATCCTTAAGAAATATAATTACGGGACTGGAGAGATGGCCTAGCGGTTAAGAGCACCGACTGCTCTTGCAGAGGACCAGGGTTCGATTCCCAGCACCCACATGGCAGCTGAGAACCGTCCATAACTCTGATTCCAGAACTCCAGTTCCAGGGGAATCCGATGCCTTCTTCTGACCTCTGCAGCATTGCACAACATGGGTGCACAAACCTATATGCAGAAAGTACATTCATACACATAAAATAAATAAACAAAATTTTAAAAAAGAAATATAATTGCTTTATAGTCTGATAAATACTCAGGGTCCCATAGAAGCTGGTCAACATTCTCATATACTATTTCATTTTCTTTGTATCTACAAATACCAACTGGAATCTCAGCTTAGAACATGGACCCCACCATGATTTCCTTTTTCGAGTCTTCCAATGGAATATAATCTTCATCTTCTTCAGATTCTTCTATTTTACTATTTGTAGCAAAATATTTACATCGACGTGGGCAGATGATTTCCTGAACATCTTGGGAAGTGGAAGATTGTGAAGGATCATTATTGGAAGACTGTGTTTCATCCTCCTGACCTGATGAATCTTTTATATTCTCTTCCTTATTTTCCCCACTACAGCCACTCTTCTCATCATTATCAGCTTCTCCTTCTCCCTCCTCTTCCTCTTCATCCTCCTCTTCTTCAGGTATTTGAACAGCATTATCATAACCATAGAGACTGAGAAGATGATGGTATGTCGCCTTCCCTTGCAAGATCCTCTATTTCAGAACTAAAGTTTGTTTCTCCTTCCATCATTTCTTCCTCATCGAATGTTCGTTCATCATCAAAATCATAAACCAGTATCTCAGCTGATGGATCAAACTCATGGTCCTCTGATGTTGCTGAACCTCCTGGACTTGAAGACTCAATCCGCCATTTTGGCTGTGCAGCCGGATCACATGGCCAAGGAGGGTCGAGGCCAGAACCCGGATGTGCGCCCAAGCAACGGGTTTCCGCCGCTGCCTCCACCACTGCCTTGGCTGGAACGCAGGAGCAACCGAGCGTGTGCTCTCTGCACTGCCCATGGATGAGTGCTAGGTCTGTCATATATAGACAGACAGAGATACTGACGAATGAAACACTAACTTGAGAAACACTCTAGTGAGTCTACCTCTACTATATTAGTAACCCTGAAACAATCATTTTCTGAAAATTGCAATGGTATGCAGAGTATGAAGTCCCTTCTAGGCCTATAATTACATGGCTCTACAAAAGTATTTAAAATTTAAAAAGTAACGATAAATAATGAATGCAAAGATCAATGTTGAGAATGTATTGGGAAGTGTCCCAAAGCCAAATTCTAACACTTTTACATGGCAGCTGTTATTTATTTTTACTCCTGTGTATGTGGATGTGTCTGTGTGCATGTCAGTATGCGTATATGAGAGCAAGTACCTATGAAGACCAGAGGAGAGTGTGAAATCCCATAAAGCTGGAGTCATGAGTAACCCAACATGGGTGCTAGGAAGTGAACTCTGGTCCTCTATGAGAGGTGAAGAATCTTAAGCACTAAGCAATCTCTCCAGTCCTTATATTTCAAATGCACAGCCCACATTCTAAATGCTAAATAATTGAATTAACTCCTCTTCTACTTTCATTTTAGAAATTTGATAGCATCTAATTTGCTAATAAAAACTGCATCACTTTATCAGGATTAAAGTAAGGCTAGAACTTCTAGAACTTCAGATGCCAGGTATCTAAGTAAAACATGTAAGTAGCCATGTACAGTGTACTTTTATGGCAATGATTCTTATTAATTCCTTGAATAGTTTAATGAACCCTTCATATCACCTGGGCCATGTGTCCTCATAAACAGTGATTCAAATAATGAACAGAGCTTAAAGAAAATAAGAATTGGTGAAAATTATAACTTAGTAATTTCTTTCATTCTTAACCATCTAGCCTCCGGTTGCATTATTTCCTAAAACTCACATCAGAGTCTATATAATAGAGAAAATTAGAACTTTGCAGTAGTGCTCAACTTTGTACTGATATGAAAATAAATTCCAAGCTATAAAGCCAATTTATGAACATTTTCTATTATTATATAGGTAGCCTCGAAATTAGCTCAGTAATTATCTATTTTTCTCATCTATATAGATTCTTTTCTGACTCAAGGCAAACTTCAATATCTTCCAGTATCTAATCCGGAACACATTACCCACATTCTCCTCGTTTTGCTTTTATCTACTTCCCAGTATACCTCTTTCCCAATAAAGTGTTTGATCTCTTCTTTCAATAGATTCCTGTTTGATCCTCCCTTTCTGGAAGGATACTTCCTCCTTCATTCCTACTAGTTTTCCGAGTTGTTGCTCTTGGTTCCCCTGCCCTGATGTTGATACAGGTGTCCGTTTCCCCTCAAACTCTACAGAAGAGCTAATAAACACATCTATGTGTAACTCCACCACTTTATTATGCATTACTTTATTACTTTAACTAAATGCTTTATTTCTTATTTATATACTTATATATTTTGTGGGGGAGGATGTGTGTGCAACTGGTACAACATGTGTGGAAGTCAGAGGACAACTCTCAATAATAGAGTCTTTCCTTCCATCCTGTGCTTTCCAAGGATAAAACTCACATTTTCCACAAGGTGTTGTGGCGAGTGCCTTTAATCCTAGAACTCAGGAGGGAGAGGCAGGTGGATCTTTGTGAGTTCAAGGCCAGCCTGTTCTATAGAGTGAGTTCCAGGACAGCTGGGGCTACAGTGAGACCCTGTCCTGAGAAGACCAAAAAAATGCATTTCAATTAATAAATTAATTAATGGGGCTGGAGAGATGGTTAAGAGCACTGACTGCTCTTACAGAGGAACCGATTCCCAGCACCCACTTGGCAGTTAAGAACCATCTTTAACTCTAGTTCCAGGGGAATCCAACACCCTCTTCTGACGTTCGTGGCATTGCACAAAATGGGTGCACTAACCTACATGTAGACAGTACACTCATACACATTAAAAAAAAAACTCACATTTTCAGTCCTGCCTATCAGGAACTTTACATGCTGAGCCTATCTATGAGTTTTGTTCTTCCCCTTCATGTTCTTTGTTTTTCATCCTTTTTCAGTACTGGGCAATAATGAGGTCATATTATGACCTACTATGCACTTATGATTTTTCCTAACAATCCTTGATCTTGATCATAATAAAAGGTCATGCACTCTAAACTGATGCCTCCCTCATAGTCTCAGCCAATTACGTATTAAAAACATTTCCTAAATCTTGTTGTTCTAAATATCTACAGACTTTATTTCCCTTACCATTTTTCTCTAACCAAGACAGTATAAAAGTTATTTACACAGTATTTCCATTGCAGAAATATGGAACTTCAAAGTATATGGATATGTAAGGGCCACCTGAAATAATACGCATGGAAAGATGCAAGGAATATGATAAATGCAGATGTCAGTGCTTTAGGTTTCATGTATCCACTCCCCATGAAGACTGTGTTTGTTTACTAGATTTATTCAAATAATAATCACTGCATTCATTTTTATTTTAAGTATTGTAATAAAATACAGAACTAAATATATTGATATGAAATAAACACAAATGTCAATGATGCCAACAATCTGCAGTTATTTCATTACCATACATCACTAAAGATTATCTCAGCTGTGGGTTGATCTAGATCAGCTTTAAATGCTTTGGTCTATGAAATCTGAATTTGTGCTTTTTTTTTTCCTCCAAAGGTCACTCAACAATGTGGGTTAAGGACAATACTAGGTGGATCAAAGTCAATCAAACAATCCTTTTCTAATGTCTGTTCATATTTGTCTGTTAACAATATGTTAAATAACTGATATCATCAAGCTCTAAGTTGGGGCACAGGAGAGACTATGGGGAAGGTACTTAAGCATCAGTAACATGGGAAAATGGAAATAGGAACCATGGAGTAGACATGCAAAACAGATTTCTCACCCCTAGTTATTTGATAAGAGTAAAGTAATTGTAAAAGGTAAGAATCCTTTTCAAAATTGTTAAGATAATGCCTAGTCTGATTTATTCATCACTCATATATTTTTCCCAATCATTTTTATTATTTTTGTGTGAATTTTATATAATACTTCTGTATCAAATTTAGACAACCTCCCACTCCATCTCCATAGCCCCCACACATGCCAGCTTTCAGGCATTCGGTCATGTATGTTAAGTCCTATCCAGATGCTCTCAATGCAGATTCATCCACTGGAGTCTAGCAGGATATCTAGTCATAGAGTCATTCTCTTAAAGAATATTTACTCTCTTCCACCCGACAGTAATCAGTTACCAATTATTTCTTGGCTAGGGTTGGTATCTGATGCCAATTTCCCCCATTCTGTGCTGAGGTTTTGTCTGATTTGGTTGGCACGAGTCTTGTGTATGCTGTCACCATTGCTGTAAGTTCATGATCAAGTTGCTAGAGGCCTAAATGCCTATTTCCTTATGTTTATGCACTAAACCTGGCTCTGATACTCTATCTGCTCCCTCTTTCACAATAGTCCCTGAGCCATGGGTGGGTCCTATTGAGAGACTCTAAAGTTTTTTATTCTCTAAAACTTAGCCAGCTGTGGTCATATGTTTCCATCACATTAAGTTGCATGAGGAAACTTTTCTGTTGGGAAGTAAGGCATGTGTTAGTATACTCTCTATCCCCAGTTCCTCTGTTCCATTGTAAGAAGATCCAGTTTGAATTGGGGGCTACTTCTCTGATAGTACCCCTCAGGGCCCAATGTGGATGGGAGTCAGGGAATTTATTTCTCTGACCCGCCCAAGGTGGAGCAGACAATATGGCCTAGGGGCATGATGCTGGGTGGGGGAATGGTGTGCAGTGGCATGGAATTGGGGGCCTGTGATTGGCTCTGGGAACTGATGTCATTTGGCTTATAAAAGCAGGCTGTATCTGATAAAAAATCAAATTCTCCATTAACATCATTATAAAATTCCTGGCCATTATTAAATTTTTTGCCTGCATACAGGCCAGAACAGACCTGCATTTCATTCGGGTGGCCAGTGCTTTGGGAAGAGGTCTCTCTGTGGACCACCAGCCTGGATAGCTGGTGTGGTGAAGTGAATTGTGAGTGGACATAGGCTGAAGATAAGCCATCAGCCATCAGCCTGAAATTCCTGTCCAGGGGTCAGCAGTCTCTGGGCAGTTGGGAAATCATGGCCAAGGGAGGGAAATTGGTCTCATTGTCCCAGGATAAGGGCCTGAGTTGGAGGGACCTCTCAGGGTGGGCTATGGAAGTAGCCGACTGGTCTCTGTGCTGAGAGGCCAGTTTCTTACAGTGGCCACCAGCAGGTACTGTGTTCCCCTCCCCTTAGCAGGGCTATGAGGCACCTGTTCCTTACAAAGAATGCTTCCTACATTCCATGACCCTTACGTGTAATGGTGCCACTGTAGATAAGTCATTTAGGGCTAGAGATCTCTGACATATATTTTCTGTGTGCGACCCATTGTAGAACTCTGTAATACCCTCCATCTGTTGCAAAAAGAAACTTCTTTGATGAGTAATATATAGTATACTTATCTGTAAGGAAGGACCCATATTTTCCATATGAAGAAATTTGTTTAGAAATATGACAGAAATAGAATTTTCTCTAGGATATATGACCACTCAAACCGTGGAAGTTTTGTTAAATTTATAAAATCACCACAAGTGACTTTGAGGAAAAGTCTTTAAGTCCAATTAAAGAGTTGTTCATTACCAAGTAGATGCTGTCACTGCAACAATAGAGGTATATTCTTGTGGCAGTTTTCCTGGTTATTAGGCTTTACAACTAAGCTGGACCACTGATTGAATTTCTTTCTTAGCAGCTTGACTAGTATCCTCTAGAACCATAAGAGCTACTGATCAGGCAGAAGACTTCTATGTGAGTTCCAGCTCCATTGCTCCAAATCCTATGTCTGAAGTATATCCTGTCTTCAACAGTAAGGTGTTTCCTTCAAGTTCTGTGAGTTAATAAAGGCTCTGACAATAGTATGTGTTATTTGGGAGTCTCATGGACTACCCGAACAAAGAAATGGAAGGGAGGGTTCTCCTGTATGGAACTGTGTTTCTTGATATGTAGCAAATCAAGTATACACATGGCCTCATGTTCAGATATTGTACATGTATTTTTCATGGGTGTTTTGAGTTAATACATTTTGCTCTGGCTGTTTATGTCACCTAAGCTTTATTTATCTCTCCTCTCTCTCTCTCCCTGTCTAACTTACCGCCTCCTTCTCCATTTCAAGTATCTGCATTTTCCACTTGATGATACCAGCCTCCTATTATCCCCAGGCTCTCACTAGTTCCTTCTTCTTTACCCCTATGGTTCCTTGTCTGTTCTTCACAGCTCCCTTCCCAATTATAAACATAAATTAGGGAAATGGTTCCCTAATTCCCCTTTGGTGACATCTGTTTCCTATTATCTACCTCTCTTGGGCTCTTTCTTTTCCTTTATATCAATGCTTCCATTCCATTTTCCAGGCTCCTGATATTGCAACAGGATATATCCTCACATACAGGGATTGGTGCTAAGATTGGCAAATGATGGAGAAATACATCACTTGCTCTTCTGACTCTAATACTTCACTTAGTATAACAGTTCCAGGTCCAACCATTTGTAGGAATGAGACTTTGTCTGGCATGAGGTAAGAACCTGTAAAGTTTGTCCTGGGGGCTGCTGTGAGTTATCTGATATCTCTGTGACCATGTAAGTTGCCTCTGTGAGTTATCTGTAGTTCTGTGAAGTCAGGATAGGATAAGAAAGTATTTCATGCTTCGCCTGTCTCTGCAAAGTTCCAGACCCTGATGGCCTTTTCCTTTGACGTATTGAGCAAAATGTAACACCTCTAGTTTACTGTTTACACAAACAGGAGCTCTGCTGCCCCCAGTAGAAGACAAGATGTCTTGCACTTCCCTTCCTCTCATTCACACCCTCCTGCACCCCACTTCCTTGCCCAGAGCACAGTAGCTTTTAGTATATAAATACATTGCTGGCATGAATAAAGCTGAGTATTTTTCTCCCAGCCTCTCTGAGTTCATTTTCCATTTCTCTCCTGGTGGCTCCTCATGGTTCCTCCCCCTCCTTACTGGTGCTTAAGCCTGGAATTGTTAGCTTGCTGGCTGGGGACAATTCCAAGGCTTGCAAGCTGTGAGCCTGGTCCAGGGAGGAAGAAGTTCTCATCTTGTGGATTGTGGCCACACATGTTTAAAGGACCTCCAGAAAGTACATTTCAGATGACAACCATTTGCCTGCAATTTTAATAATTTCATCATTCCTTACAATAAGTAGAACTCTATTGAATAAATATATAATTTCATTATTTGTTTGTCAGTTGAGGGTCATTTACATTGTTTCCATTTTAGGCTATTTTGAAAAGAGCAGCAATGAACATAAATATAGTTATCTCTATAGAAGGGTGAATCCATTGGGTATATGTCAAGGATTGGTATAACTGAGTCAAAATATAGGTTTGTTCTTAGATTTTTAGGAGATCTCTGCTTGTATAGTGATTGCATGTTTGCATTTCCCAAAACAGTGAATGAACATTCCCATTTATCTACATCCTGGCCAGCATGTGGCACCTTTGTTTTATCTTGATCTTAGCCAATATGACTGGATAAGATGAAGTCTACCTAAAATTTCCTCTTGCATTTCTCTATTTATTAAAAAACTTGAGCATTTTAATGAAGTTCTTAGACATTTTATTTCTTAATTTGAGAACATTTTTCAGGTCCTCAGCCCATCAATTTATTGGAATTTTTATTTTGTTGTTGTCTCCTTTTTTGAATTTTTGTATTTATGAATATGAATCCTTTATGTGATGTGTAACAGTTAAATATTTTCTTCCAAGCATTGAGTTTCCTATTTACTTCATTGGATTGTTTCTTTTGCTATACGGAACCTTTTTAATTTAATGTAGTCAATTTAATATATTGATAATTGACCTTAATGCCTGAGCAATTGATAGTTAATTTTGAAAATATTTTATATATATATATATATATATATATACTTCCTACGTCTTCTATTTAGAGATTTAGAATTTCAAGAAAGTTTCATATTGAGGTCTTTGATCTATTAGAGAGTGTTGTTTTGTTTTTGTTTTTTATTTATTTATTTATTTATTTATTTATTTATTTATTTATTTATTTGTTTCAGGGTGAAAGGCAACGATCTAATTTGATTATTCTACAGATCATGATCCAGTTTCCCCAGCAACATTTGTTGAAGATCCTGTCTTTCCTCCATTGTGTGTTCTTGTCAGTTTTGTCTAAATATCCTGGAGCTGAAATTCCACACACTCATGTTTGGGTTTTCTACTATGTTCCTTTTGATTCATTTGTGTGTTTTGTTCCAGTTTCATGCTGTGTTTATAAGCATAGCTCTATAATATAGTTTGGGATCTGGTGTGGTGATCCCCCCCCCCCCGAGCATTGCTTGTTTTTGTGCAAGATTGCTTTGTGTATGCAGAGCTTTAATTCCATATGAATATTAGATTTTTTTCTAGTTCTGTGAAGAATGCCATGGTATTTGATTAGCACTGCATTGAATTTACAAACTTGTTTTTGGTAGGATCATCATTTTCATAATATTAATTCTACCAATCCTTGATCAAGGTATGTCCTTCATCTCCTTCTGTCTTCCTATATTTCTTTTAATATTTAAATAATTTATTGTAGAGATCTTCAATGACTTTAGTTAGAATTATCCCTAGATATTTTTTGTAGGAGGGTGGATGCTCTCGTGAATATGAGGGTTTCCATGAATTCTTTTTCCAATGATTTTTTATTAGTATATATAAAGGCTACTCATTATAAGTTGATTTTGTAACCTACCACTTTACTGACTATATTATTCATTTCTTGAAGTTTTCTGGTGAAGTTTTGGTGAGCTCTTATACAGAAAATCATATTGTCTCCAAATACTGTTGATTTGATCTCTTCTTTTCCAATAAGCACCCTTTTAATTTCCTTCCTTTGTTTTTGTGCTGTAGCAAAAGTTTCAAGCACTGTGTTGAAAAAGATTGGAGAAGCTGGGTATTCTTGTCTGCTTCCAGATTTTAATGAGAATGGTCCTATGTTGTCTCCATTTAGAATGATGTTGGCTACAGATTTCTTGTATATTGTTTGAATTATGCTGAGGTATGCTCCCTTGAGTCCAAATCCTTCTAGAAATTATAACATGAATGCATATTGAATTTTAATATAATAGTTTTATTGATGTTTTCTGTATTTCATACATCATTTTCAGTTCAGTTTAGACATAATCTCCTTTCTCTTCCCTGTTCCCACCGAGTTCATGTATTCTGCAATATATGTCGTGTTGTGTATCTTTCTCTCAGTCTTTTTAAAGGTTTTCTTTGTGGAGATTTGTTGTGTCAGGCAGAATTTGACTGTATCTGTTCATTCTTTGGTCCATTCCTTATGTTGTTTTTGTTCCCTCCCATTTGTATTGCCGAAAATATGCTTATATAAACATCATATATGTGCCAGAATTATGTCCTCTGGGAAGAAACTGTATGGTAACTCCAAAATATATTTAGCAGCTCAGATTTTTCCCTTTAATTTTATGTTACTCTAAATTATGAATACATACCTTCTGCCCATATACATTAATTATCATGTGTGAAAATAAGTGATAAGTTAATGCTAGGGCCCATTAAGAGGTTCATATTATAACAGCGCAGTTGCTTTCAGATTTAAAGAAATATAATAATGTTTGCTCAGCTTGCCATTCAAATGGGAATTTGGTGCTAGCATCCAAACATGAGGGAAACCAATCCATGTTATCGTTTTTTCTTGGGGGGTGGCTGTGTTACTTCTCTTAGCATAATGGCTTCGAGTTCCATCCATTTACCTGCAAAGTCCATGATGTCATCTTTCTTTACCTGCATACACCATGGAGTTTTATGCAGTGGTTCTAATGTAGTGGTTCAAACTGCTTTCCACAGTTGTTGCATGAGTTTACATGCCCACCAGCAGTGGATGAGTGTTCTCCTTTCCCCAAAACCTCTCCAGCATTTGGTGACTTTTGTTTTCTTTTTTTTAATGTTGTTAAGATTTCCTTTCTTTTTTTTTTATTTTACTATGTGTATGAATTTATTGTTTGCATGTAGGTCGGTGAACTTGTGTTGTGCAATGCCGCAGAGGTCAGAAGAGGGCATCAGATTCCCCTGGAACTGGACATAAAGATGGCTCTAAGCTGCCATGTAGGAGCTGGGGATCAAACCCAAACCTGTGTCCTCTGCAAAATCAGTTGGCACTCTTAACCACTAGGACATCTCTCCAGCCCGTCTTCTGTTTTCTTGATCTTAGCCAGTCTTATCTGAATGAGATAGCTTAGAGTGGTTTTAATTTGCATTTCCTTGATTATTAACGATGTTGAACAGTTTTTTTTATTTTTTTTTATTTATTTCTATATGTCTATGAATGTACTGTCTGCATGCAAGTCTGTGCACCCGTGTCTTGCAATGCCGCGGAGGTCAGAAGAGGGTCTCGGATTCCCCTGGAACTGGAGTTCTCCTAGAATTGGAGCTTCAGACGGTTCTCAGCCGCCATGTGGGTGTTGGGGATCGAACCCGGGTCCTCTGTAAGAGCGGTCGGCGCTCTTAACCTCTAGGCCATCTCTCCAGCCCCCTGAACAGTTTTTAAGATGTTTGTCAGCCATCTTTACTTCCTCGCTGGTGAAATCTCTGTTTAGCTTTTTACTCCATTTTTTGAGTGAATCATTTGTATTCTTACTTGTTTTTTGAGTAGTGTATAGAATCTGGATGCTGTTAATGCTCTGCCATGTATCACTGAGGAAGGTTTCCTCCCACTCTTTGGATCTCCCCAATTCCTTGATTGTATCTTTTACTGTAGAGAAGCATTTTAGTTTGATGAGTTCCCACTTATCAGCTGTTGACCTTATTTCATGTGTGGCTGTTAGATTTAGAAAGACTTTTCAGGGCTGGAGTGGTTAAGAGCACTGGTTGTTCTTACAGAAGACCCAGGTTCAAATCCAAGCACCCACATGGCAGCTAACAACAGTCTATAACTCCATTTCCAGGGGATCTAGCACCCTATTTGTCATCCTCAGGCATTGCATGATATGCATGAAATTAAGTAAATAAATAAATAAATAAGTAAATAAATAAAAATTTAAAAAGACAGACTTTTCCTACTACTATGTGTTGTAAACTACTACCAACTTTTTCTTCTATCACCTTCAGAGTTTCGGGTTTCACTTTGAGGTCTTTGATCCACTTGGAGTTGCTTTTCATACAGGGTGAGAAGTAGGGGTTTAATTTTGTTCCTCTGCATATGGTGATCCAGTTTTGCCAGCACATTTTGCTGAAGTTGCTATCTTTCCTCCAATGACCATTTGTGCCCCTTTATTGAATAAGAGGTGGATGAAATTTTATGAGCTCAAGTATGGATTTTCAATTTTGTTCCATTGCTCAACAGGTCTTATTTGTGCCAGTACCAGCCTGTCATTATGACTATAGCCCTGTAACATAGTTGAAGTCTGGTAAGATGATCCCCCCTCTATTACTTTTTTCACTCATGATTGCTTTAGCTATTTGGGGTCTTTTGTTTTGCCATATGAATTTAAGGATGTTTTTCCAAATCTGAAAAGAAACTCATGGGGATATTAATTGGCATTGCATTGAATCTGTATATTAATTTGGGGAGAATGGACATTTTTACCATATTAATTTTTCCAATCCATGAGCATGGGAGGTTTTTCCATCTTTTGATATCATCTTCAATCTCCTACTTCAGGAGTTGATTTAAATTTTGTTGTAGAGATCTTAGGTGTCTTTTCTTAAGTTTTTTCACAGGTAGTTTTTGAGACTATTGTAAGTGGGAAGTTCTCCTTACATTCCTTCTCCAGTTGCTTGTTGTTGGTGAAAAGGCTACTGATTTTATTTAGGTTAATTTTGTATCCTGCCACTTTGTTGAAACTCTTGTTTCTAGGAGTTTTCTGGCGGAGGAGATTATAGCATCCCTAGAGTAAACTATAACATCATCTGCAGAAAGAATTTTATTTTCTCTTTTCCAATTAAGACTAATTTAATTTCCCTTTCTTACCTTATTGCCCTAGCAAGCATTTCAAGCACTATATTGAAGAGGAAGTGATAAGATGCAGCCTTGCTGGGTTCCTGCCTTTAAGGGGAATGCTTCTAATTTGTCTCCATTTAGGATGATGGTGGCTGTGAGTTTCTTGTATATGCCTTTGATTATATTGAGGAATCATTCTTCAGTCCAATTCATTCTAGAACTTTAAATATGAAGGGATGCTGGATCTTGTCAACGGCTTTTTCTGCATCAATTGAGATGATTGTGTGATTTTTGTCTTTCAGTCCATTTATGTGTTTTATGATATTCATTGATTTACATATGTTGAACCATCCCTGCATCTCTCATATGAATCCAACTTGATCATGATGGATGATCTTTCTGATGTGGATCTCTATGCCATTTGCAAGTATTTTGTTGAGAATTTTTTTCATCTGTGTTCATTAATGACATGGGTCTGTAGCTTTCTTTTTTGGTTGTATCTTTGCCTGATTTTGGTATTCGAGTGATGCTGGCTTCATAGAAGGAATTTGAGAGATTTCCCTGTTTTTATCTTTCAGAAAAATTTAAGTAGTAAAGGTTTTAAGAGCTCTTGAAATGTTTTACATAACTGTTCTGTGAAACTATCTGGGCCGGGTCTTTTTTAGTTGGGAGGTTTTTTACTTTATCTTCAATTTCCTCATATGATATGGGTCTGTTTAAACTATCAATCTCTTCTTGGTTAAGCTTCAATGATTTCCAGGATTTTGGATATTCATCCATTTCTCTTAGGTTTTCAAACTTATTAGAGTACAGATTTATGATGTATTCTTTCATGATTGTCTGGATCTTCTCATTGTCTGTTGTGATGTTTCCCTTTTCATCACAAATACTATTAATTTTGAGTTGTTCTTTCTTTCTTTTGGTTAACTGACCTAGAGGACTGTCTATTTTGTGTATCTTTTCAAAGAACCAGCTTTTGGCTGCCATTGTTCAATGTCTTTGTGTCACGTGTGATCGCATTCCGCATGCTGTTCTTCCCTTCTTGGCTCAGCTCCAGGACTTGTCTCCTGCCTGTAGGCCAACAGTCCCTAGGCTTTTCTCCTGCAAGAAGAGGAGAGGGAAAACTGCAGGAGATCACCTGTGGAAATGGACTCACACATGCAGAGAGGTGGAGAGAATAGGAACTCCATTTATTTTCTGTCAGTGAGGTCTGTATCTTGAAGGCTATTGTGCTATGGGCAAGGAAGTGGGGGGGCAGGTAGAAGGGAGGGGTGAGCCACCTTCACTCTAATAAGGAGGCTGCAGAGTGACCTCTGGTTTGTGTAACAGGTAACTAGAAGTGTGACATTTTGCTCACTCCCTCAAGGGAAAGGGCCTGGAACTTTCCAGATGGGGTGAAGCAAAAATCATTGTAATGTCCCAAATCTTCCTTCCACAGATAACTCTGAATGCCCACAGAGATATCAGATAACCTGAGATCTTCTGGGACAGGTCTTACAAGTTCTCTCTTCAAGCCACACACAAAATTTCACTCACACAACCCATCCTTTGATTTTTTAATTAAAATGGAGCAGTAATATCAAAGTCCTCTAGGGAGTCCCCAGGGACAGCCTGGTATTGGACTAGAACAGTCTTGGCTGCAACCTCAATGAGTGTATTAATTCGTTTTTCGATAAACCAGAGGACAGAGGGTGCAATAATCAGGAGGACTCCTATGGTGAAAATGAGTCCCAGTAAGGGAAGTAGCCAGGTAGTCAGGGGGTTGGAAAACCATGGGACAGAACTGATGGGGAGTATCTATCACGGAGTTCTTTCCAGAGGTCTTTTAGGGTTTCTGCTTCCATGCTGCAAACCCTCCTAGGGCTCTGCCAGCAGTTCCCATCACTGGTGTAGAGAAAATGATGGCTGACCAGAAGTGGGATGAATATCTCTCTCTTTTGATAGCCCTGGCTTGGTCGCAGCATCCAAAGGACTTCCTCCTTCTCATAAAGGAAGAGCTTGGGAGTGATAATTACAGGCAAACAAATTCCAGAACCAGTAGTATTTGCACAGAAGGATGCCATGCCATCACACCAGAGAAAGAATGGGGATTTAACACAAAAGGTCCTGTCAAGAGGAACACTTTGGAAAATCCTGGGGTCTGGGACTGCTGCAGCTCTCACTAAACAAATAGGAAGTGTAGTGAGTTGGTCAAAGAGAGAAATGCTGTGAAACAGTGGCTCTGTCTCCATGGGGGCAGATTCCTGTAAGGAGGCATTAGAAGGAATGACAGTGAAAAGACGGCATGTAAGGGATGCACAGAAAATACATTGGGAGACATTAGTGTGGGTTGTGTAATTGAGGGGATCTCTGGTGTATTCAATATACTGGGGCCATGTTACAGTGGACTGCAGATTTTCTTCCATTTTGGAATCCAGTAACAGATGTGGGATTGAGTGATGGTCTGAGGAGCTAGAACAAGCTGGTAGGAGATATGGATATCTGCCGCAGGGTGCCAGGCGTTGTTGTAAGGGTAGAGTTTTCCCTGTACACCAGCTCTCCAGCAGTCACTCCAGGGGTCCTGTATATTAATTTTAAACTGGTTATTTTGGATTTGAAACAGGCTTCTTAGGCTCTGAACACTCTCTCTCCAACCTGCAAGACCAGAATCTGAAACTGCCATAAGTATCAGCTTCTTGCAAACACTGTCCTTTGTTAAGATGGAAAAAGCCTGAGAAGTAGTGGTGGAATTGGGAAACACAGTGATTTCAATTGCCTTGCTGCAGCCTTACAAAGGACAGTTGGTGGTTCCAATTACCTGATTTCTTCATTCCCAAGTTTCTGTGACAAAGAATCCCCAGACATAGGTCCAAGTCAGTGGTCTGCCCCCAGGCTGGGCAGAGGCAGTGTTAGCTTGAACTATTAGGAGAGCAGCCAAAAGGATGGCAGACAGGGCTGCAGAGGGGGGACACATGTATTTTGCAGAAGTGAGGAGTTGGTCAAGTTTCATCCAGCATGATAGGTGTGCCATCTTTTCTCTCCTCCAAAATGAATTTGGAATAAGCGTCCACGGTGAAAAAGACATGTATTTGTTTTCCAAAAGAAGCTATGTGTGTAATGTCAGTTTGCCAGAGTGCATTGGCTTTCAATCCCCTGGGGTTAATTCCCAAAACCTGTAGTGCAAGTGTTTTAATTAGAGTAGAACAGGAGGAACAAGTTACTGACAAAGCGAAACACTTGCAATCCTCAGTGTGGAGGGGAATTGAAAAGAAACACTCTTTGATATCTAAGAAGAGACAAGGGGGAGACCCCTCTGCAGTGACCCCCATATATGTGTAGTTCTGTTAATGGCTTGCAGGTCTTGTAAGAGACGCCAACCTCCTGTTGCCTTTTTTATGACAAACACAGGGGGGGGATCTCTTGCTGCTTTATAATGGTTCTGTGTGCCCCTGTATCTATCACACATTTAAAAGACCGCCCCCCCCCCATTTTAATCGTCAGTGCAGGATGTGAGCCTTCTGAAATAGGCACTGCCCAGAGGGCATGTGGCTCCTTTTTTTTCTATGGGCTGGGGGCTGTCCTCCTAGGATTTTAAAGGTGGCAGTTTAAAGGTACCAGTTTAGAGGACGACCCCAAGACAGAGCTACATTAAGGGAGAACACCTGTAATTGAAGATTTGAGTTGTCCCGGATCTGGCACAGTATTTCTGTAGCAGATAGGGAAGAAGTTGAAGGCAAAGGTGTTTCCAGCCCCTTGAGAAGGAGTGGCTGATAATTAGAGGAAAGGTTAAGGCTAGCCACTTGGATGTTTTGATTATCCTGTTCTATTTTTACTGGGTCTGGAGCTTGGGGGCTTTCAGAGGGAATTTTATTAGGGTTCTCAAGGGGAAATTTACCAGGTTCTTGGGAGGAGGGGGTCTGTGATTTAATTTTGTTGTTTTCCTTTCCTGGCATGGTTTGCTGAGAAGGCCCTAAGCATTGTCTCATCTGAGCCAATAGTGGCAGGAACGTGAGAGATGCTGGAGAATTTTCTGGCTGTCTAGCATTCTGTGCCACAAACGTCCAGGATTCTGAACTCCATGAGTCTGCAGGGGACATCCACAGGGCAATATTAAGAGTGTCACTCAAAAAGGAGGCAGCTTCCTGTGTGAAAACTTTAACTCCTCAACTATTGAGGAGTGTTTTTCTTTTCTTTTTTTTTTTAATCTTTTTTTCATCTTTTGTTTATTTTTTTAAGGGATTCTAAAATATAATAGCACAGATGTTTTCAGATAACATTGACGTTACTCAGTTTGCCATACTATTAGGTAATTGGTGCATTTTTTTGGAGTAAGTCAAATTATTAAGCTTAAGCAATGAATGTAAGTAACATTCATATAAAACCAGTTTGCAAGTATCTATGTCCAAATTTTGAACAAACCAAGGTTCCCCTAGTCCAGTTGGAGAAGCTTGTAGGCACAAGCATGTTGATCAAATAGGAGTCCAGTCTATATTGCTGTAGTCTCATGATTCACCCCAATCTCTCTGCAGCCCTTAAATTCTACCATGCCTCCTCTTCCACAAGTTGTTCCCTAGGATTTGGGAAAGGGGCACAAGTGGGTGAGAAGCAAAACAGTCTATTTTCTCTGGAGATGTCGTTTTGGACTCTAGTCTGTTCAGGTTTATCTCCTTCATGGGTTGACAGCTTATCCAGTGATACCTTTTTAATCCTACTAACAAAGCACAAGCAATTGGATGTACAGGCATTTAAGCAGTACTAATTATTATGGCAATGTGAGCATAGATGCAGATGCTTGGATGGTATGCTAATCCACAAACTGTAGTTTCTATAAAGGGTGACAAGTTCTTATTGTGGCTTATAACATCTCCTAACCACTAGAGGGCATAAGCTTGTGGCTTCCACTGTGAGTTATTCCTCCAAGAAGAAAGATAATAGCCAATTAGTTTGGGGATATACACTTGTCTGCCACTGTTGCACAGTATCTCCAGGCAGATACTGACAGAGGAGACTTGCTTGTCTCAAGGAGACCAATATTTTGCTATATTGCTTTAGTGGCCTTTGGTAATGCTCTCTGCCATTTCAGAGGCCAGTTGTACATTAGCAAGTGACGTCTCAAAACATTTTTTCATGCTCACACTAGGTCTTCGACAACAGGGACTTACTGCCTTTCTCCATGCATATATCCCACTTATAGGCAAAAGGCCTTTATAATTTGGGAGGCTTGGATCCCCTAGGCAACATCTCCTAGGCAGAATAATTCTGATATCAGAACTTTCCTGTACTAATATATTTTGCTTAATTACACAGCTTATAAATACTTCACTATTGAATTTGGCATGTTTTTATTTTCTTAGCCTGTGTGTCTTTTTGGTGTGTCTGTTTGTTACCCATGATAAAGAGAGATAGGAAATGCTAGTGGTTAGGAAAAGAGACAGTTCAAAAGAATAACCTCATGGGAAGAGAGAATTCCATGGAAACATACCAAGCTGGCAGTGTAAAGGACAGAGAATTAAAGCAGATTCAAAGATTAATCTCTCGTGGGAAAAGAGTTAAATTCCATGGAAATATGCCATAGCTGGTTGTGACTACCCTGATTAAGGAGGTGTGGTGGTTTGAATGAGTGTCCCCCATAGGCTGTAAGTATTCAGACATTTGTCTCCAGTTTGTGGCACTGTTTTTGGAGGTCTTAGAAGGTGTGGCCCTGCTAGAGGAAGTATGTCACTGGGGGTAGGCTTAGTGAGATTAACAAGCCTCATGGTCTCCAGTTGCCCTCTCTCTGCTTCCTGTGCTGATTGTGAGATGTGACTCTCTGCATGCTACTTTAGCTCCAGCCGCCATGCCTCCCACCACAATGGACTCTAATTCCCTGGAACCATGAATCATAAGCTCAAATAAACTCTTTTATAAGTTCTTTGGTCATGGTGTTTTATCACAGCAACAGAAAAGTGACTAATACAGTTATTTGGTACCGAGAGTGGAGTGTGGGTGGGAAGAACTTCACCATGTGGATGTTTGGAGAAATGTGGAAGACTTTGGAACTTTGGACTAGAAAAGCTGTTGACTACTGTAAGCAGAGCTTAAGGGGTCATTTTAGTAGAAGCCTGGAAGAAAGCATGACTGCAAAAAATGTAGTTCCAGAGGAAAATAAAGACTTAGGCAGCAACCGGGATATTTTGATAAAGAGTCTGGCAGCAGTTTGCCCACAGCCCAGACGCTTGCCTGATGCTAAGTCGAAAAGAAATAGACTGATGTCTTTGGTGGAGGATATTTCAAGACAGCCTAATGTAGAATTGGTGGCATGGCTTTTAACGATGAATATTATACACATCTACAGTGAAAAAGAGCAAATGGGGCAGAAGGAAATGCAGAATGTATAGTTTGGATCTGAAAAGTACACTAGGAAGATTAAAGGTTTGGCCAAGGCTTGTGAAGGAGAGGCTCCCTTTCAAAAGGAGACTAAAGTGATTAAGGAGAGGCCTGGAGATTTACAAGTAAACAAAAGAAACAGTACCTTCAGGGCAAGACCACACCCAGCTAATCCTCCAGCTTTTGAAAGGAAAATACTGAAAGCGTTTTCTACTGCAACAAGTCCAGGGCAGAGAAAAATTGCAAATTTGGTTAAAGTAAGAGATATTCCATCCCGAATTTGCAGCCAGATTCGGCATTAGAGGCATGAAGTTTGCAAGAGTGAAGGGGTCGTCAGTTCTTCCTCCATGGTTTCAGAGAGCTGCCCAGGTCAGGCAGAGCGCAGCAGGGGTGTCACTGCATAAAGAAGGCCCTGATAGGCCATTGCCTGAAGCTGTGAATGTGAAGCCTAGTTGGCAGCAGAGACACTAAGAAGACATTCGAGATGCCAGCACTGTGAGATATTTGCCAAGGAGAGCTGCATACAGGGAGTGGTACCAGCCTAAGAATGAGATGTATGTTTCAAGCAAAGCTGGAAGAGCTGATCCATCTAAGCTCTTTGGAAATCAAGTCCCAGAAGTTGCACATGGAGCTACTGGACTTGGAGTTTGCCCTGCTGGTTTTCGGTCTTGCTTTGGTCTAGTATTTCCTCACTATGCCTCTATTCCTCCCTTTTGGAATGGGAATGTGTATTCAGTTCCACTGTATGTTGGGAGTTTGTAATTTGTCTTTTGATTTTACAGGAGCTTACAGTTAGGAGATTGGCCTAAGTCTCAGAAGAGACTTTGGACTGTAGACTTTTGAATGGCATTGAAACCGGTAAAGACTTTGGGGACTTTTAAGGTTGGACTAAATGTATTTTGCATTTTATATGGTCAGGAGCCTATGGGGGCCAGGGAGTGGAATGTGGTGGTTTGAATGAGTGTCCCCCATAGGCTGTAAGTATTCAGACATTTGTCTCCAGTTGGTGGCACTGTATTTGGAGATCTTAGAAGGTGTGGCCTTGCTAGAGGAAGTATGTCACTGGGGGCAGGCTTAGTGAGTTTAACAAGCCTTGTGGTCTCCAGTTGCTCTCTCTCTGCTTCCTGTGCTGATTGCAAGATGTGACCCTCTGCATGCTGCTCCAGCTCCAGCCACCATGCCTCCCACCACAATGGACTCTACTTCCCTGGAACTGTCAATCATAAGCTCAAATAAACTCTTCCTTTTATAAGTTCCTTGGTCATGGTGTTTTATCACAGCAACAGAAAAGTGACTAATACAGGGGTTATCCCCTTGTCTCTACAGTAAAACCCACTGAGATTTCCCTCATGTGGGGGAAATCAAGGGCTAAGAGGGAGCCCGAGGAATACCTTGTTTCCTTCTTCCTTTGGTGGAAAGTTGAGCCACATGTTCTGGGTACCAGTTGTCATTGTTCAATGTCTTTGAGTCATGCATGATCACATTCCACATGCTGTTCTTCCCCTCTTGGCTCAGCTCCAGGACTTATCTCCTACCTGCAGGCCAACAGTCCCTAGGCTTTGCTCCTGCAAGAAGTGAGGAGAGAAAACTGCAGGAGATCACCTATGGAAATGAACAGACTCAGACACAGGGAGAGCCGGGGAGAATAGGAACTCTGCTTATTTTCTGTCAGTGAGGTCTGTATATTGAAGGCTATTGTGTTCTGGGCAAGGAAGTGTGCAGCAGACAGAAGGGAGGGGTGAGCCTCCTTGGCTCTAATCGGGGGGGGGGGGGCTACAGAGCTCTGGTTTGTGCAACAGGTAACTAGAGCAGTGACATTTTGCTCAATGCCTCAAGGGAAGGGGCCTGGAACTTTGCAGAGATAGGGCAAAGCAAGCATCATTGCAATATCCCAAATCTTCCTGCTACAGATAACTCTGAATGCCCACAGAGATACCAGATAACTGGAGATCTTCTTGGACAGGTCTTCCATTTCTCGATTCAAGCCACACACAAAGATTCATTCCAACATTTCGATTCATTGATTTTTTTTTTTTTTGTCTTGTGTTCTTTGTTTCTATTTCATTGATTTCTCCCTTGAATTTTGTTATTTCTTCCTCTCTGTTGGGGTAAGGACTATTTGTTGGCCACTCTCTAGTGTTTTTAGCTGTAGTGTTAGATCATTTATTTGTTACCTTTCTTTTTTTTTATTTAATGTGGGCACTTAAGGCTATAAATTTCCCTCCTAGGAATGCTCTTAAAGTATCTCATAAATTTTGTTGTGTCGTATTGTCATTTCTGTTTAGTTCCATGAATACTTTTATTTCAATCTTTATTTCTTCTCTGAAGCATTAATTAGTCAATATTGTGTTTAGTCTCCATGTATTCTTGTAGCTTGCAGGACTTACTCTGGTGTTCATATTGAGCTTTATTGCATTGTGCTCTGATGCAATGCATGAAATAATTTTAATCCTTTTGTATTTGTTGAGATTTCTTTTGTGTCCCAGGTAGTGGTTGATTTTGAAGAATCTTCTGTGGAGTACTGAGTATAAAGTATATTCTCTGGAATTTGGGTGGAATATTCTGTAGCTGTCTATGAGGTCGACTTGTTGTATTGTATTGTTCAATTCCAATGTCTCTCTGTATATTTTTGTCCAGTTGATCTATCCAATGGGCTCAGTGGGGTATTGAAGTCCTCCACTATTAGTGTGCTGGGATTAATCTGTGTCTTGAGGACCTGCAGAATTGTGTTTATATAGTTCGATGCACTTGAGTTTGGTGCATAATAATTTAGGATTGTGAAGACTTCCTTGTTAATTGCTCATTTGATAAAGATGTAATGGCATTCTTTGTCTCTTCTGATTGATTTTACTTTGAGTTCTATTTTGTCTGATATTAGAATAGTAAATCTTGTTTGCTCTTTGGTACCATTTGCTTGGAATACTTTTTCCATCCTTTCACTTTAAGTTGGAGTCTGTGCTTGAGGATAAAATGGGTTTCTTGTAGACAGCATATAGATAGATTCTGTTTCCTAATCCATTCTCCCAGTCTATGTCTTTTGATTTGGGAGTTTAGAACATTAATATTTAAGGTTATTACTGAGAGATGTATGTTGCTTCCTTTCAACTTATTTTTTGTTTGCATTCTTGGTCTAGGTTTGTAGTTATCCTGTTATGCTTTTAATTTCTCTTTCTAGATGCTTGTGGATAGTTGCTCCTTTCCTCTGTTCTTTGAATTACTTAGCGTTTTTTTCTGAACTGTTAGTTTTGTTGACATGTATTCTTTCATATTGTTTATGTTATGAAATATTTTTCTTTCTCCTTCAACTATAATTGACATTTCCTTTTTGGTTTTACACTTTTTTGGGTATTTTTGAGACAGGGTCTCCCTTTTCTACTGGGTATAGTAACCCAGGTTGGCATCTAAAAGTCATTAACACTGGGAATACTTTGGTCCACATTTTTCTGGCTTTCATAATTTGCATTGAGAAGTCAGCTGCAATTCTGATGGGTTTCCCCTTAAACGCAATTTGTTGTGTTTTGTTTTTTTTTTTTTTTTTTTTCTATTTTAACTTCAGTTTTTTTTTTTTTTTTTTTTTTTTTTGTTTGTTTGTTTTGTTTTGTTTTGTTTTGTTTTTAATTTTTCATAATCTTCACTTGAACATTTTAGTTGTTCTGAGTTATCCTGCAGGTCTGATATTCTATTTTCTGATCCATCCATTCTGATTCTGAGGCTTTCTCCAATCCTTTCCTGTGTTGATTGGCTGAGTGGTCAATTTCCTTTTTCACTACTTCCTGTGATTTTTTAGTATGCCCATTTCCTTTTGGAGCTTGTCATTGTCTACTTGTAGCTCCTTGCTTTGCTGGACAGTTTCTTTTTTCATTTCAGCCTGGTTCAGTGTTTCCACTTCCTTCTGAAATTTGTTGCTCTCTTCCTCTTTACAGAGTTTTTGTTTTTCTTCCTCTAGTTCTTTTTGGAGTCTGTTTCTCTTCCTCTAATTCTTTTCAGAGTCTGTCATTCTGTCCCTCTAGTTCTTTCCAGAATTTATCATTCTTTCCTTCTAGATTCTTCCTGAGTTTTTCATTCTCTTCCCTTAGTTCTGTGACTTTTTCTTTGCATTCTTTGTATATGTCTACAACTGTTCTTCTAAGGTTCATGTCTTGGTTTCCTTCCAGGAAGCTCTCTTTGTAGGGATCTTTTATAGGACTGGTCATATTCGGTCTGGAATTATTGTAAACTTTTCCCATGTCTATTTTTCATTGTCCCTTCAGCATGTGGGTTTATTTTTTGTTTGGATTCTTGTGCTAATTTAGAATGTTATTATGGAGGATTGGTTGGTCACTCACTGTGCTTCCTGCTGGTCAGTTCCTCAACATTGGCTGTGCAGTCTAGAATCACTAACACTGTGCTCAGTGGATCATTTGCACTGCAGTTCCAACAGCTTACTTAATCCTCTGCACAACTGGTCTATTCCGGCCTCTGTGGAATCTCCCTGAGGGTAGCTGTGTGACTCCATCCTCTTCAATCATGCAAGAGGGAGGAGGGGCATGGTGCCCCACTTGTTTCCTGAGCCCCAGGTCTCTGGCACCTTCCCTGTCCACCTGGTGAGTGCCAGCCTCCTTGGTGTCTCCCTGAGGGTGGACTATTGAATTTTTTACTTAAGTCCATTTACATGATTTATTACATCTATTGAGTTATGTATTTCGGGAATTCCTTGCATCTTTGGAATAAAGCCAACCTGATTATGGTGGATGATTATTTTGATCTGTGTCTTATACTGTTTATATTTTGCTCAGAAGCTTTCTGAATATATTCATTAAACATAGGGTCCTATACTTTTCTTTTCACTGTATCATTACCTGGTTTTACTTTTAGTGAGATTCTTAATTCATACAAGGACTTCAGGAGTTTCCTACCTAGTATCTTTTTAAATAAGTTTTGGATAATTCCTTGTAGATCTTTGAATGTCTGATAGAATTCTGATGTGAATCCATCTGGTTCTGCTGTTGCTTTCGTCATGAGCTTTTGTATTGCTGCTACAATTTCCTTATCATTATGGGTGAGTTTAAGTTATGGAGCTCTTCATGGTTTACCTTTGCTCTTCCCTATAAATTTAGAAATTCATCAATTTATTTTAGATGTTCAATTTTAATAGAATATATGTTTTTAAAGTCTTCCCTTACAATGTTCTGGAATTCTTGGTGGCTGTTATGACATTTCCTCTTTCTTCTTTGGTTCTGTTACATTTGTATTCATACTTTATTTCTTTTGGTTAACTGAGCTAAGGATATTTCTATCTTGCTTAACTTTTGAAAGAACCAATTCTTAGCTTCATTGATTATTTATATTATTTATATTTCTCTCTCATTAAGTTTTGCTCTGATTTTTGTTGTTCCTTCATATCTATTTTTTGATATACTATTATTATCACAATACATTCTTGCTTCTTAGTACCATTTACTTACACATTTTTGCCTATATTTTCTTTCTTTTTCAGATCACATTAATGTTGTTCAGTTTACCTTACAACTAGGTAATTGGTACTAGCATCCACAGATGAGGGATATCATTCATCGTTTGTTTTTCTGGGACTGTATTACTTCATTTAAGATGATATCTTCGAGTTCCATCCATTTACCTGCAAAGTTCATGATGTCATCTTTCTTTACCGCTGCATAGATCTCCATTGAGTATATGTACCACATTTTCTCTATCCACTGGTCAGTTGAGGGGCACTTGGGTTGGTTCCAGCTATTCACTATTGTGAAGAGAGCTGCAATAAACATGGCTGTGCATGTATCTTTGTGGTATGGAGTCTTGTGGGTATGTAACCAGAAGTGGTATGACTGAGTCAGGTGGCAAGTGTTCTCCACACTGTTTTCCATAATGGCTGTACCAGTTTATATTCCCACCAGCAGTGGATGAGTGTTCCCCTTTCCTCACAATCTCTCCAGCACTTGGCATCATTTGTTTCCTTGATCCTAGTCAGTCTTATCAGAGTGAGATGATATCTTAAGGTGGTTTTAATTGGCATTTCCTTAATTGTTAGTGATGTTGAACACTTTTTAAGATGTTTCTGAGCCATCTCTAATTCCTCATTTGTGAAGTTTCTGATCAGCTCTTTGCTCCATCTTTTGCATGAGTCATTTGTTTTCTTTCTTCTTTGTTTTTTGAGTAGTTTATATATTCTGGAAATCAAAGTTTTGTCAGATGTATCTGTGGTGAAGGTTTCCTTCCACTGTGGGGGTTTTCTCTTCACTTCCTTGGCTGTTTCTTTTGATATAGAGAAGTATTTTAGTTTAATGATGTTCCATTTGTCAATTGTTAATGTTATTTCTTGTGCAGATGCTGTCTGATTTAGGAAGTCTTTTCCTATGCCTATGTCTCGTAGGCTGCTGCCAACTTTTTCTTCTATCACCTTCAAAGTTTTGGGTTTCCGGTTGAGGTCTTTGATCCATCTAGAGTTGACCTTTGTACATGGCTAGAGGTAGTGCTTTAACTTTATTCTTCTACAAGTGGTGATCCAGTTTTGCCAACACCACTTGCTGAAGATGCTGTCTTTCCTCCATTGTGTCTTCTTGGCCCCCTTGTCAAATATGAGGTGGCTGAAATTGCATGCACTCAAGTTTGCATCTTCAGTTTTATCCATTGGTCAACAGGTCTGTTTTGTGCCAGTACTAAACCACTTTTATGACTATAGCTCTGTAGTATAGTTTGAAGTCGTATAGAGACACGTCCCCTTGTATTGTTCTTCTCACTCAGGGTTGCATTTTGGCTATTCAGGGACTTTTGATTTCCACAGGAAATTAAGGGCTGTTTTTCTAGCCTGTGAAGAAACTCTCTGGGATTTTAATTGGGATTGTGTTGAATCTGTAGTGCAATTTTGGTAGAAGGGACATTTTTTACTATATTAATTTTTCCAATCTGTGAGCATGGGAGATCTTTCCATCTTCTGATGCCTTCTTCAATTTTCTTCTTCAAGGGTTTAATTTTTTTTTTTCGTAGAGATCTAATTCTAATGAGTTTTTCCTTTAGTCATTCAAAACTTGTTTGCCTCTATCAGCTTTCAATATCCTTTGTTCTGTATATTTAATGTTTTAATATGATATGCCATGAGGTATTTCTACTGTGTTTTGGCATTTGAATATTTTTTGTTGTCTCTGTGACTGACAAGAAATTCTATTCTGCCTTTATTTACATTGTTTATGTAACTTGGTTGCTTTTTGTTGATGTATGAAAAATGAGTTTCTCTGGGCTTCAGGCTCTTTTGGGTAGTACCCTGGTCTGAGTAGTAGGCAATTATGTGTCAGGCAGCTCAGGATTGTGGCCAAGAACACAGACAATGGTGGTAGGAGCCTGTGGAGTGTATAAGAAATGAGAGTGGAGAACTGAGTTAGCTTGGTGTCTGGGATCAGGACACAGTTGACAGGCTATGGGGAAAATAGCCAGAGTGGGCCTGGGCTCACAGATAGGTGTACTGGCAGAGGTGTGGTGGTGAAAGGGGAAGTGGTGGAGTTGCACAGGCTACAGGGGAATCAACTTACATTGGGTAAGACCTGAGATACCAGGGTAGTAAACCAGTTTGTGGCAAACAGATAAGAAATATAAAGGCAAGGTGGGTGGAGAAAGCCCATGGAGAGTTCAATAATCTAGGCTAGAAAATTGAGCTGGT
Source organism: Rhizomys pruinosus (assembly GCA_009823505.1). Classification (NCBI taxonomy): domain Eukaryota; kingdom Metazoa; phylum Chordata; class Mammalia; order Rodentia; family Spalacidae; genus Rhizomys; species Rhizomys pruinosus. Next base: position 247,549 of record VZQC01015256.1, on the reverse strand, counting down.
CTAAACTCAGTAGATTAGGATGCAGTGCACAGGTCTGAACTAAGGGTAGTCTGAAGACCCGTGATGGAATGATTAGGAGTGGATATGGACCCAGGGAAAAGAGGGAACAGGTGCAGGGTAGGACTTTGGGTATATTTTAATGTACTCCTTCCTACTGGGGAATTATTGAAATCACATATAGCAACTGCCATATATACACATTATACCTTCTGTTAGCCATACTTTCCTATGATAAAGTTTAATAATGCAATATAAGACACTAAAAATGGGCTCTTAGCTGGGCATGATGGTGCATGCCTTTAATCTTGGCACTCATGAGGCATAAACATGTGGATTTTTGTGAGTTCAAGGTGAGCCTGGTCTACAGAGCAAGTTCCAGGCCAGCTGGGGCTACAGGGAGAACTTGTCTCAAAAACACCAATAAATGGGGCTCATAGTAAAGCCTTTTCAATAATGTATAATAATAACAATATAAATAATAATAATATAATAATATATTGTCAAAGAAGGTGCTGGATGTGGTATTTCTCTCATAATATCTTATACTATGCTCAAATATCTAATGGGGATATAAGGTGATGCAATCCCTGCATAATGAAGTGAAAATAAAATGACTTACTTGATTCTCGGCTTCTATTGATCAATTGTGGTTTATCCGAAATTGCTAAAAAGTGTTCAACGCAGTTAATAATTAAGGAAATGAAAAATAAAACTACTCTAAGATATCATCTCACTCTGATAAGTTTGGCTAAGATCAAGAAAACAAAAGCCGCCAAATGCTGGTGAGGTTGTGGGGAAAGGGGAACACTCATCCATTGCTAGTGGGCATATAAACTTGTACAACTACAATGGAAAGCAGTGTGGAGAACCTTTAAAAGACTCAAAATGAGCCCACCACCTGACCCAGTCATATCACTCCTGGGTATATACCCACAAGACTCATCTTACTACAAAAATTCATGTGCATCCATGCTTACTGTTGCTCTCTTCACAATAAGGAAAGCTGGAACCAACCCAAATGCCCCTCAACAGACAATTAGATAACAAAAAATGTGGTATGTGGTACATCTACACCATGAAGTTTTATGCAGCAGTATAAAAAGATGAAATTACGAAATTTGCAGGTGAATGGATGGAACTCAAAGCCATTATGCTAAGTGAAGTAACGCAGCGCCCCCCCCCCCAAAAAAAAAGCAAAGCAAAGCAAAGCAAAACAAAAACAAACGGGGAAGGGTTTCCCTTATTTATGGATGCTAGCACCAAATTCCCAGTTGAAAGGCAAGCTGAGCATTATTGTTCTATTTCATTTTGTCTGAAAGCAACTGTGCTGTTATAATGTGAATCTCTTAGTGGGCCCTATATTTATCTTACCACTTATTTTCATACATGGTAATTAATGTATATGTGTAGAAGTTATGAATTCATAATTTAGAGTAATATAAAATTAAAGGGAATAATGTGAATTCTTAAACAGATTTCAGAGTTAACATACGGTTTATTCCGTGAGGACATAATCCTGGTATGTATATGACATTTATATAGGCATATTTTGTAACAATACAAATGGGAAGGAAAAATAACATAAAGACTGGGTCAAAGAATGGATTGATACAGTTAAGCTCTGCCCAAAGTAATAAACCTCTACAGAGAAAAGCTCTGTAATTACTTTGTATGGGTGGAAAGTATGTATTCATATTTTAGAGTAATATAAAGTTAAAGGAGGAAAATGTGAATTCCTAAACATAAAAAAAAGCCTGAGAGAAAGATACAGGACATGTATGCCAGAATGCATGAACTGTGGTGGGGTTGGAGAATGGAAATGGCATTATGTCTAAACTGAACTGAAAATGATGTATGAAATACACAAAACATGAATAAAAGTATTATATTAAAAATAAAAATAAAGAAAAAGAAATTGATAAGAGGGAAAGATAAAGAAAAAAGTGTTACATGAAAATCCATATTTGTCAGCAAAATATGCAATGAACAAATAGACACTTGCAAATATCAATATTTTATGGTATTAAATCTTTGGGTATCATTTCACAGTAAATAGAGCATGGAAATGTCCATAATTAGGAAGAACATTGAAACATTCGAGAACCTAAGTCACTATTGCTTTGGACCATGGGTCATTGAAAGTTAAGAAAGTACCCTGAGTCACATGTGGACATTGGGCAAAACTACCCAGTACAGTTATTCTGATAAATTCTGATGTGACGCAACTTCTTGTAAGTAAACACTTGATGTTAGAATATTTAATCTATATTTGATCCCCCTATAATCCCATATGTAGCATCAACAGACCTGAAAGTGTTTTATGGTGATCACACAGGCACAAGCAAACATGAACACACAGCTTAGGAGAGTCTCTCATATGATGATGCCATATTAAGTATTCTGAATGCAAAGTGGAAACATTATACTAATTAAAACTTTTAGAGTAAATATGATTCACATGCAGAGAACAAGCCACTTCCACGTCTTAAAACTTTTTTGTGGTTACTTTCCTTCATTTATGAGATATTCACTTGGCTGATGCACGAGTTTCCAGAGGAAAAACTCCAGAAAACATGAAATACTAAATGTAGACTAGATCTACTTTTGATACATGTACCAGAAAGGAGGAGTATCAGTCTTATCTTAAACTGAGAATAAAAAATGATCAAAAAGAAAAAGCATAGACAGAGGAAAAGCATATTGAGAAATGCATCACTCTGTTGGCTATTACCACATGTGTCAATTAAATTTCATATATCTCCTCAGTCTAGTAATTGCCCACAGCAGGCAGCAGGATGTGGTGATAAATGCCAATGATAAGACAGCTTCTGTGATTATTGGTAGCCTTCTACAAAATGGCTCAGTCAGATCACAGCTAAAGGAGATATTGTATCACTTTTCCTGGGGAGGTATGAAAAAAACACCTCCTCAGCCCAGGCACACCTCTAAAGATAGGTCTAAAAATTGATTTCACCAAAGTCTAACTTGGGGAAACAATGAGATTATTGGCTTGTTACAGGAGCATGAGTGATGGATTACTTGCATCAGTGACCCTGATGCCTAGAAATCCACCCCAGCATGAGTGATGACTCACAAATGCTTTATCACTGGAACTCCCTGCCTAACTTGTAGACAATTCCACTAACCAGACTTTTCTCCCCTGGCAAATGAGGATGGTCCTGTGACTATTATATCTTTTGGAGTCCCCAGAATCTTATATGTTTTATGAAATTTCTGAATCATTGAGCCCCTCTACTCCTTCCAGGAAAACCTGTTTCATTTCAAGGGATATAGTAAGGCAGCAACAACTCAAGTAATTAAGTAGATAGCAGCAAGGATTCTGGAATATGGCTTAGAAAACAGTAAACCAGCACTGGAATTTAAAAGACAAGGTAGAGTCCCCTTGGTTCACCACATTCCTAGATCTACATACCTTGTGCTTTCCCCATTCAAAAAAAAATTTAGTAGAAAACTTATGTGAAATATCCTCACACCTGAGAGAATGATTCTCAAGAGGAGAAAGTGAATGGAAAGGTTTGAGTATCAAATGGTTTTATTTCAGATGCACAGAAGGAGGAGAAATCTATACTGGAAGCTAGCCTGGGGAAAAGAGGTGGGACAAAATGTTCCAATATGCATGATCAGAAAGTCACATGCATTTAATGGTAGATAAGAGACCCTTTCAAATGAAAGAGAATTTGTACCCATGCATCAAATCAGATCAAAGACACAACCCATTGGTATTATGGAATTTGAGAATGGATCATAAATCAATGCCCATCTCAAGTTGGATATTCAAAGTACTCTGGATCTGTTGTCATTTGTAAATACAAATCCTCAAGCCTCGATACTATAACCAAGAAGATACTTAACCAAGAAGATATTGGCAGTTTAAAAAGACTCATAATAGTTGAGGAAACTGAGGATGTAATAAAAAATAAACCTCTCAACTAAAGAATGGAAAAAAAAAATCTAAGTGAATGGTACCAAGAAACAAGCCGGAGTGGCTATTCAGACAGAACTGATCTCAAAGTGAAACTAATCAGAAGACACAAAGAGGGCCATTACATCCTTGTCAAAGGAACAATTAGCTATGAAGATTTCACAGTCCTAAATGTCTATGCACCAAACTCTGGTGCACCTAACTTTATAAACACTACTTTGAAGGAAAAAGCCAGGGCCCAGATGGATTCACAGCCGAATTCTATAAAACATTTAAAGAGGTCCTACAACCATTACTACTCAATTTGTTCAGAAGGATACTAACAGAGGGAATTCTACCAAATTCTTTCTAGAAGCCAGCATCACCCTAATACAAAAATCAGGCAAAGATACAACTGAAAATAAAGCTATAAACACATCTCATTAATGAACATAAATGCAAAAATTCTCAACAAAATACTTGCAAATCACCTACAGACCCAGATCAGAAAGATCATTCATCGTGATCAAGTTGGATTCATGTAGGGATGGTTCAACAAAGATAAATCAATAAATATCATAAAACACATAAATGGACTGAAAGACAAAATCCACATGATCATCTCAATTGATGCAGAAAAAGCCTTTGACAAGATGCAGGATCCTTCATGTTTAAAGTCCTAGAGGTAACTGAACTGAAGGGTACATTCCTGAACATAATCAAAGCCATATATAGCAAACCCACTGGCAACAACATCCCAAATGGAGAAAAATTGGAATTATTTCCCTCAAATACAGGAATCCAGCCAGGGTGCACCTTATCACCACTCCTCTTTAACATAGTGCTTGAAATGCTTGCTAGGGCAATCAAGAGAAGAAAATTAAAGGAGTACTATTTGGAAAAGAGGAAGTTATGCTATCCCTTTTTGCAGATAATATGATAGTTTACCTAAGTGATGCTAAAAACTCCTCCAGAAAAATTCTAGAAATGATTAAAAGTTTCAATAAAGTGGCAGGATACAAAATTAACTTGGAAAAATCAGTAGCTTTTTAAAATTTATTTATTATTTTTATGTGTATGAATGTACTGTCTACATGTAAGTTGGTGCACCCGTGTCATGCAATGCTGCAGAGGTCAGAAGAGGCTGTCGGATTCCCCTGAAACTGGGTGTTGGGAATTGAACCCGGGTCCTCTGCAAGAGCAGTTGGTGCTCTTAACCGCTGAGCCATCTCTCCAGCTCAGTAGCCTTTCTTTACACCAACAATAAACAAGAGGAGAAGGAATTTAAGAAGACCTTCCCGCTCACAATAACCTCAAAAATAATAAAATACCTGGGAACAAAAACAACCAAAGATACCAATGATCTCTACAACAAAAAATTTAAACCTCTGAAGAAGGAGATTGAAAATGACATCAAAAGATGAGAAGATCTCCCATGCTCATGGGTTGGAAAAATTAATATAGTAAAAATGACCATTTTACCCAAATTGACATACAGATTCAATGTAATCCCAATAAAAATCCCTAGGAGCTTCTTCACAGACTTGGGGAAAAAATCCTTAAATTCATATGGAAAAACAAAAGACCCTGAATAGCTAAAGCAACCCTGAGTGAAAAATGCAATACAGGAGGGATTGTTCTACTAGACTGCAAGTTATATTACAGGGCCATAGTCATAAAGACAGCCTGGTACTGGCACAAAAACTTACCTGTTTACCAATGGAATAAAATTGGAGATTCAAAAGAGCTCATACAACTTCAGCCACCTCATATTTGACAAAGCAGCAAAAAAAAAATAAAAATCAGTGGAGGAAGGATAGCATCTTCAGCAAATTGTGCTGGTGAAATTGAATCACCATTTGTACAAGAACAAAATTAAACCCCTACCTCTCACCCTGTACAAAAATCAACTCCAAGTGGATCAAAGATCTCAACGTAAAACCCGAAACCCTTAAGGTGACAGAATTAAAAGTTGGTAACAACCTACAAGACATAGGTGTAGGAAAAAACTTTCTAAATCAGAGAACAGCTACACAGAAAATAAGGTTAGTAGTCAACATATGGGACCTCATTAAACTCAAAAGCTTCTGTACAGCTAAAGAAACAATCAAGGATGTGAAAAACCGACAGAGTAGGAGGAAACCTTCACCAGTAATCCATCTGACAGAGCATTAACATCAAGAATATATAGGCTACTCAAAAACCAAAGAAGAAAACAAATGGCCTACTCAAAAGATGGAGTAAAGAGCTGAACAGAGACTTCACCAGTGAGCAAGGAAAGATGGCTGAGAAACAGCTTAAAAAGTATTCAACATCATTAATAATTAAGGAAATCTGAATTAAAATTACTCTCAGATATCATCTCACTCGGATAAAAATGGCTAAGATCAAGAACACAAAAGATACCAAATGCTGGAGAGGTTGTGGGGAAAGGGGAACACTCATCCACTGCTGGTGGGAATGTAAACTGGTACAACCACTATGGAAAGCAGTGTGGAGAACCCTTAAAAGGCTCAAAATAAGCCTACCACCTGACCCAGCCATACCACTCCTGGGTATATACCCACAAGACTCATCCTACCTCAAAGATACATGCACATCCATTTTTATTGCAGCTCTCTCACAATAGTGAAGAGCTGGAACCAACCCAAATGTCCCTCAACTGATGAGTGGATGGAAAAATTGTGGTATATCTGCACCAAGGAGTACTACTCAGTGATAAAGAAAGATGACATCATGAACTTTGCAGGTAAATGGATGGATCTAGAAGCCATCAGGCTAAGTGAAGTAACACAGTCCCAGAAAAACAAGAGGGGAATGGTGTCCCTCATTTGTGGATGCTAACACAAAATCCCCAGATGAAAGCCAAGCTGAAAAATATTATAATTATATTTCTGTTTATCTGAAAACGACTACGTTGTTACAATGTAAATCTCTTAACGAGCTCTAGAATCAATCTACCACTTACTTTCAGACTCTGTAATTACTTGTATATGAGTGGAAATTATATATCCATATTTTAGAGTAATAAAAAATTAAAGGAGGAAAATTTGAATTCCTAAACACAAAAAAATGACAGAGAGAAAGATGCAGGACATTTATGGTAGAATGCATGATCTGGGGTGGAGTGGGGGGAAGAGAAAAGAGAATATGTCTAAACTGAAATGAGAAATGATATCTGAAATACAGAAAACATCAATAAAAGCATTATAAAAAAGAATCAAGAGACACCAATGTGGGTAAAGAAAATTAATAATAAAACATTAAAATGAGTGAAGACTGATACATTCTAAAACAAAATGAATTGCTAGTTTATTTTATTGAATAGTAATAAACTGGTTTATCAGAATACCTTTATTTTCCATCTTTTGATATATTTTTATTCTCTGGCTGTCTAATTGGCTTTTTGTTCATGATATTTGTATTTTTTGCATATCACTAAATATTACCAAAATAAATTAATACAATTTGCATCACTTCAATTTGCATATATACATGGAACACATATACCAAAATTATGACATGTGAAAATATACCACAGTATAATTCCAAATCATGTTTAGGGATTCACATTTTGACAGTAGAATTGTATTCAGGTAAAGAAAACCTACTACTTTACATTCCTACATGACATAGCATGTTGATGAGTAACATCAACTAATATATTTACAAAAAAAAATGAGTCAGTTTGCCTTACAAATAGGGATTTAATGCTAGGATCCACAAATGAGGGACACCATATGTTGTTTGCTTTTCTGGAGCTGTGTTACTTCACTTAGCATAATGACTTCTAGTTCCATCCATTTACCTGCAAAGTTTGCTCTATTCTAACCAAATACTTTCAAATTGCAAAAAAATTAAGATATTGGGTAGCATTCAAAAATACCTCCCAGGGTAACAGAACTCCCTAGGATTTAGGAGCTTATGAATCCTGGGGATATAAGGACAATGATGATAATAATGATAAAATGATACTAGCTGTTACTTATTGAAAAAAAATCATGCAGAGTACATCATATGAATCATTTTTCACATTGATAGATCTATAATATAGATATTTTATTATATTTTTCAATAAGAAAGTAACTTCATGTTAAATATAACAGGGTCTTACTGTGGTTTATAACATCTCCTAACCTGTAGAGGATGTAAGCTTGTGGCATCAGTCATGGGTTATTCCTCCAAGGAGAGAGCCAATAGCCAATTAGGTTTGGGATATACAGGCATATGGCTGCCTCTGCTGCACAGTATTTCCAGGCAGGTGAGGTGTAGCTGGTGCTGACGGTGGAGTCTTGCTTGACTCAGGGAGACCCGTATTTGCTTTATTGGTTGAGTGGCCTTTGGTAACACTCTCTGGTATTCCAGAGGCCATCTGTACACTTGCATGTGTGGTCTCAATACATCTTTCCCATGTTAAC
>VZQC01015256.1:184680-237847 GCA_009823505.1 Rhizomys pruinosus | reverse complement strand
CTGGATGGTGGGGCTGTGGGGGTTTGGGCACAACAGCCTGCAAATTGGTTTCATATGAAGGATGCTTGTACTCATGGATCATCACTTATAGTTAAAAAATGAAAAAAAAAAAAACCTGAGAGAAAGATGCAGGACAGTTATGGCAAAATGCATGATCTGGGATGGGGTGGGGGTAGGGGGGAAGGGAAAGGGAAATATGCCTGAACTGAATTGAAAAATGATGTATGAAATGCACAAAGCATCAAAAAAAAAAAAGAAAGTAACTTCAAATAATTCAATGTATTATTCGAATTTCAACTGTTCCTGATGAAAAGTCATCTCCTGGCAATAGACAGCTAATAATTGTCCATGGAGTGCTCAGTTATGAAGGAGACATCTGTATTATACTCCCTACCTCCCCAAGGCTACAGAATCATCTCATAATTGGGAACTGAAAGATTGTAAGAACCAGCAGTATGACAGGAAGAGAAAAATACAGTGTCTTCTGTACATGATAGGGTCTCTGAAAGAACATACACACACACACACACACACACCACAATTAAATGAAATGACTCTTTAAAAAAAAAAAACAAAAACAGGAACTGGAGAAATATGCCAGCAGTTAAGTACACTGGCTGCTCTTACAGAGGACCCAGGTTCAGTTCCTAGTATCCACAGGGTGGCTAACAACCATCTGGGAAATTCCAGTTCCAGGGGATCCAACACCAATTCTAATCTCCTCAGACATTCCAAACCATTGCTACACAACACATATTATATATACAATAATTTAAAACTAATAAATATTTTTTTTAACAAACCAGAGCTAGCATCTTTGTCCCCGTGTGAGAACAGAGTGAGAAAATGACCATTTGAAAACCAGAGTTCCCTTTACCGGAACTAAAGCCAAAATAGACCTTGCACTTCCTAGCTTCCAGAACTGCAAGAAAATCCATTATTTTGCTTAAGTTGTGTAGACTATAATTTTCTTTTCTGGCTCTTAGATGTGAACAAAGTAATAGTCTTTTTTCCATCCTCCGTGTCCATCCAGGCTGAGGACAATGGCCATGAAGGAAACATTCCTAGTCTCATCCCTTGTCATTTTCTGTGTCTTGAATGTGTCCTCACCTAAATTCAGATGTTGTCCCAGTGATGACAATAAAACCTGAGCTTTGAGAAGGTGGTTATGTTATGCATGGGTGTAAAGCCGCAAATGAAGAAGTGCCATTCAGGGTTTGCTTGGGTTACTCCAGCTTACACAATGTGAGGACATAGCAGTCCATACTTCCAGAGCATCTAGCATCAAGAACTACCATTGAAAAAGCGAGCACCCTTCACCACAACACACCCTGCTGCTCTCTTGAGCTTGAACTTTGTAAAGTCTAGAACCGTAAGAAATTCCGCTTCTATTAGATTTACAATATTAATACATATGTACAAACAGAGAGCATCCATTTCCTTGTCTTTGATATCATTCTCTCACCCTACTTACTTCTGAAGGGGCAGCATTCATCTTAATGTAGGTGACAAGATTCTGAACAGGCTCCCCAAAACACTTTTACATATAAAACAAATATAAACAAATAAGACATTAAAAAGGAACTTGTACTTAGATTTAGAACCCACTATCTTCTTTACCATTCATCTATCTAGGTCTCCAATTCTTATTTACAATAGAAGTGATAAAGTAAGCTACTTGTTACAGAGTTAATATAATATAGAAATTATTACCACTATACATTCCTGTGAATAATATTGTATAATAAATATTAAATATTTTGCTATAATAATTGTTTATATTTTTACTTACTTTTGAATGACAATATAATAAAATATTCAGGGTCAATAAAATGTTCTAAATCATTTGAACATCACTGACCCTTGTTCACTAGTGTAAGGAGTGCTACAATAAACATGAAAGTCGAGACGTCTCTCTGATACACTGATTACATTGCATTTGAATATGCACACTAGACTAGGAATTCTGACTCATACAATATTTTCACTTTAAATATTCTGTAGTCCCTCCACACTTGTTTCCCCAACGGGTCTGTTAATTTACATTCTTTTTTATTAATTTTTTTATTTATTTCTGTATGTGTATGAATGTACTGTCTGCATGCAAGTCTATACACCCGTGTCGTGCAATGCCGCGGAGGTCAGAAGAGGGTGTCAGATTCCCCTGGAACAGGTCAGAAGAGGGTGTCAGATTCCCCTGGAACTGGAGCTCTCCTGGAATTGGAGTTTCAGACGGCTCTTGGCCGCCATGTGGATGCTGGAGATCGAACCCGGGTCCTCTGCAAGAGCGGTCGGCGCTCCCAACAGCTAGGCCATCTCTCCAGCCCCAATTTACATTCTTACCCCATAAGGCTCCCTTGCTCCATATCCTCACAAGCTGACTGGCTTCCACATGCCAAGACTGAAATTAATTTATCTCTAACCTTTTGTGGCCTCCATCAGCAAGTACATGGTACACATGCAAACACTCAGGCAAATCATTCCTACTCATAAAATAAAAATAAATAAATCTTTTGAAAAGTGAAACTAGATCCCACCTGTCATCATGAATGAGAAACTTCAACTAAGAGTGGATTCAAGACAATGTAAAACCTAGAAGTATGAAACAGCTGGTGGAAAAACCCTGAGAAATGTTACATGGTAATGATCTGGATAAATGATTTTTAGGTAGAACTCCAAAGCACAATCAATAAAAACAAAAGACAACTGGAATTACAAGAAAAAGGTTTTGACAAGCACAGGAAACAACAGAAGGAAGAGATGAACTACAAAACTTGATACCATCTTGCAAATTATATATCTAACAGCAGGTTAAGATCCAGAATGTCCTCAAACAACTCAATAACAACAACAATAAAAAAAATCCACAGAAAATGTAATCTGAGTTAAAACTGGGATGAAATCTTCAGTAGGCACTTCTGTAAAGATGACATAGAATTTTGCCATGGAAATGGCAAATGGTAAGGGAAAATAAATTGTACACTACAGTGAGATTTTGCATTTCTAAATTTCTTTTTTGTTATTAAACTTTTTCCATATGTCACACATCGTTTCTCAATTGAATCTAGAGTTGCTTCCCTTTCCATGCCCCTAAACCCCACTCTGCACTCTGCCATACAAGTCCTGCATCTTTTTCTGAGTCTTTCCAGAGTTGTTTTCACTTCTTTTGTTGTTGATCTCTCCAACTTGTATTGGTACAGTATACACACACACATATCTAATATATATACATAGTTATAGGTACACATAAATATATACATACATACATACATACATACATACATACATACATACATACACATATCACTTGGAGGATTTTTTTCCCTAAAAGATTTCATGTTTGCCTTAAGTAAGTGCTGGAAGTTTCCTCCTTGGCAATCCCAAACAACTATCAATCCTGCATTTTTGCCCCACATTGGGGTCTTTCCCTCCCATGATCCCCCAAATGAAGTCCAGTAAGCACACGTCCTGTCTTGATCCCCCTGTACTGGGCTCCATGATACAGCCCAGGTAGTCCAACAATGGCATTCTATATTCTGAGGAAGCTGACATCCCCTTAGCTGTTTAGTCCACAAGCTGGGTATCTCAGTACTCCCCATCTGGCAAATTTCTTTTTAAGAAAGAATTTATCAAACTGCTTTGGAAATGAAATTGTGAACATTGATAGTACAGTTGTAACAGAAATAATAGGAACCTAATTTCTAAGAAAGAGAGTATTTCCTACATAACTGTTTTGGAATATGGTAATAAAATAAGTGAGAGTACAAAAGTCACAACTGCACTTTCAAACACTTTTCCTTATATAGAGATTTACTTATATACAGATAAGAGGCTATTTCCTTGAGGAAATCATCCTACAATGATCCAGATATTTCTATCCATCCCTTTCAGTGCATTTTTTCAAAAAGATTAATTTTATTTATGTATTCATGTATGTGTATGTGCACTTCCATGCAAGTGCTTGAGGAGCCCAGCAAATGGCATGGAGCTTCTGGAACTGGAGTGATAAGTGGTTTCAACTGCATGATGTGGGTGCTGAGAACCAAACTTGGATCCTCTGGAGGAACAGCAAGTGCTCTGAACTCCTGAGCTATCTTTCAAGACCCTCCATTAGTTACAATGTACAGTTATAAAGTCAAATCTGTAGACCACCAAACACCTCATCCTATCTTAGAAAGATTTATTACTCGGCAGGTAATGAAGTTTATCATTGATTAGCACCCTTAAAGGTGCTAAGAGTGTTCCTTTAACCTGTACAGAAACCCGTACCCCAAATGTGCAACACATTTTGATATCAGGTAAGATAAAACAGGGCATGGTAGAAGCAAGGTTATTTGCCTTTGCTTGTTTGGCCTTCCCTCTCGTCCCAGAATTGATTTATCTTGTTAATGCTGCTGCTGATGATGATGATTTCTTTGCTGATATAGGAACCAGTGTTTCAAAGCTTCTATCAGTGATGGAGGAGTAGCCATATTGGGAATGCTGAAACATTCAGCCCTGTAGACTGAACAACTACTAGTTCTCTGCTTCTCCAGTATGAGACAGCCACTGTGGGTTTCCTCTGGCTTCCAAGGCACCCAACCAGACTCAGAGAAGAACAGGTTTGATTCATCTCTTCTTACTATTTCAAAGTCACCTGACTAAAAAATTGGTCATTCTGTCAGTTCTGTCCCTCTAGAGAAACCAACGAAGACATTTGTTGATCTATCAACAAGTTTATATTTAATTAACCATAAGTAAAACAGTAATATATATGTACATTTTAATTGCTATAATACACAGATGACATATTATGTGCAATTATAAATTTCATACGATGAAAAAGTATATGTTACATGTATTGCTATAAAGTTCAGGGAAGAGTAATACAGACTACATTAAGTCCAGAGTTAGCCTGGGAAGGAGAAACCAAACAGAATCTGCAAAACTTACTAGTATATGTAAGGAAAAATTTTCTAGGAAAACATATAATCATGCTCTGTGAGAGAAAAAGCAAGAGGATTTGGTATTAAACAGCAAAAGACAAAGGGCTATAGAGATGGTGTAGTGGATAAGAGTCCTTTTGCTCAGGACCTAGGTTCTATTCCCAGCACCCATATGGGTGCCTAACTGTAACTCCAATTCCAGGGGATATGAAACCCTGTTTTGAGCTCTTCAGGCAATAAATGACATCGATGCAACTATAACATGCAAGCAATCCACTCACAGAAATAATAAATAAATAAATAAATAAATAAATAAATAACAATAAAAGACAAAAATAATGCAAAATAATTCCTAAATTCACCAGCACTTTGTAACTGACCAGGACAACAATTATTTATGTCTCCCAGAATTGGCTTTGGATTGTGGATTAAGTTTCACCATTTGCAAATGTTTATTGAATATTTGATTGCATGATGCTAAGTTATAGGCAGAAAATATGATAGAGAAAGCAGGACCACAACATGACCTGACCAGTGAGCTCAACCTGCCTAGGGGGCGCCCCCCCCTGGTGGCATGGAATCACTCATAATCTGCCATCTTTGGCACCAGCCTGCAAAGTTGCATGGGAGGAGGTAGATAGGCAGACAGTAGGACCATAGCGCAGCAGCCAGTTAGCCAAACCTTCCTGGAGGCCCCCAACCCCAGCAGCATGGGAGCACCCTGAAAACTCCCACCTTGGGTACCAGCGTGCAAAGTGGTGTGGGCTGATCTAGACAGGCAACAGCAGACCACAGAGTACCAGTCTGTGGGCCAAGGGAGTAATCCTTCCACCACCCCACCCCAGCCCCAGATCAAGCTGGTGGCACTGTGGTGCAGATGATCCAGTGGGTGCAGTGTTAGCGATTCTAGGTTGCACAGTTAATGTAGAGGAACTGGTCAACAGGAAGCAGAGTGATTGACCAACCATTCCTCCATATTAACATTTGATATTAGCACCAGAATCCAAACAACAAAACAAACCGACATGCCAAAAATACAATGAAAAAACATGGGAACAGGTCATAGTAAATCCACACCAAACTTTGCTAGTCCTATAGAAGATCCCTACAAGGTCTCCTTGGAAGGAAACCAAGACATAGACCTTAGAGGAACAATTGTAGACATATTCAAAGAAAGCAAAGAATATAAAGAACAAATCAGAAAACTTAGGGGAGAGAATGAAAAACTCAGGAAGGAACTAGAAGGAAAGAATGATAAATTCCAGAAAAAACTAGAGGGAGAGGAGACAAACTCCAGAAGGAAGTGGAAACACTGAAAAGATCACACACTAAATGAGAAAGGAAACTGAGCAGCAAAGCAAGGAGCTACAAGAGGAGAATGATAAGCTCCAAAAGGAAGTGGAAATACTAATGAAATCAAAGGATTAAATTAAAAAGGAAATTGAACAATCATCGAATCAACACTAAAGGATGGAAAAAGCCCCTGAAGCAGAATGGATGAAGCAGAAAAAATAAATATTAAATGTTTCATGCTACACTTAAAAAATGCAAAAATTCTGATGCAGATGCTCTACATTTGCTATGAATGCTGTCCCTCTGAAAACCACACTAAAAGTCAACGCTCAGTGACATTCAAAATAGCCTTGACCCTGATTTCCAATAGCAGGAGACTGGTCACGTCAATTGCAGAATCTTCATATCCTGGAGTATTATTTAGAAGTGAAAAGGAACAAGCTAGATTGTTCCCATTAAAAGTGAATGAATCCCCCAAATATACTGTAGAATAAAAGAAGTAAGGTAAAAAAGAAAATCTATACTGCTGTTCCATTATGCTGGAAAGTTTGAAACTCAGACAGAGCTAAATAATGCATTGTTTAGGAATACCTACATGCCTGGTAAAACTTTGTATAAAGAGAGAGAGAGAGGAATAAGGAAATGATTAGTGTGAAAGTCAGGTAGCAGAACAAGTCAGCTCTGGTGGAGAGAGGGAGGGAGGCGACGCTGAATAAATACTCCGCGGGCTTCCCCTGGACCGCTAGTGCTGTTTTTCATGCCAGATGTGAATATATGGCTATTTTAGTTTATTATTCTTCTTTAAACTGTATGTATACATTTTACACACTCTTTAGAATAAAAAAGTAGCAAGAAGGTTTTTTGTGTTTAAGTCCCAAATGACTTGTAAAATAAACTCTGTGAATATCAGAACTGAAGTATAACACGTGACAACTAGAATGTTCAAGTAAAGTTTATGAAAAATTTAACAAAACGCAAGAGTGGAACAACCAGGAAATGTGAGACACTATGAAAAGACCAAATCTCCACATCATAGGGACAGAGGAAGAAGAATCCGAAGACAATGGTATTGATCAGATCTTCAACAGAAAAATAGAAGAAAATTTCTCCGAAATGCAAAATTGCAAACCCACACAAATACAAGAACCACATACAACACCAAATAGACAAGATCAGAAAAGAAATTTCCCATGCCATATCATAGTTAAAAACACTAGAAGCTCAAAACAAAGAAAAAAATGCTGAAAGCCATAAGAGAAAAACAACAAGTTATATATAAGGGGAAATCCATCAGAATTGTAGCTGACTTCTCAGTGCAAACTATGAAAGCCAGAGTTTATTTTCAGAGGTCATAATTTTGGAAAATATGTGATATTTTTTAGCAATGCAAATGGGAGGGAGCAACAACAATATAAGTACTGGGTCCAAGAACTGACTGAAACAGTCAAATTCTTCCCAAAACAATAAATCCCTGAAGAGAAAATCGTTAAAATGACTGAGAAAAAGCTGTAAGATATATATGGCAGAATGGAGAAATTGAGATGGGTGAAGGACATGGAAAGGGGAATGTGTCTAAAGTAGACTGAAAAATCCTGTATGAAATACACAAAACATCAATAAAATATTTTATTAAAAGAAGATGGCAGGCAGTGGACTGGGAAAGGCGTCCTGGAAGGCTATGGGAGCCAGAAGCTGAGGCCCGAGCCCAGAGTGCAGGGCAAGAACTCGGCGGTGCTTTACATGCTGCTCGTGCTCCAGCTGGGGACGGAGTCTGAGTGGAACGGCGGGTCCAGTGGACTGGGAAAGGTCCCGGAAAGCCTTGGAGCTAGGAGCTGAGGCTCGAACACAGAGGGTAGTGACACATGGGCTAAACCAGCAACCCAAAGACCACACACATACATACACACCCGCTGCCAACGGGAACCCCCAACTGGAACTCAGGAGAGAGTGGCTGACAGCAGAGGGAATATAGTGTTCAGCAGGTGTCACCTGGATTGCTACCCACACAGCTCCTGCAGAACAGAAAGGGAAATGTGAACTATACCTTCCAATATATAATCAAAATTGAAAGACATAAAACCTAGACAAGTTAACGCTCCATTCATAAGGAGAATATAACAAAGACACCTGAAGGAATCAAGGAAAGCAATCCTTCAACAAACTGAAGAGGCATTCAAAATTCGCATTAGAATACAGGCAAAAAGCTAACTGCATGCCGAGAGCACAATGAAAGAACAATATGGGAAAAGCATAGAACAACTCCACACCAAACTCTATGGAGCCAGTGGAGGACCCCTATAATATGATCTCCATAGATGTAACCCAGGACACAGATCCCAAAATAACAATCACAGATATATTCAAAGAAATCATAAAACTAAGGGGAGAGAATGAAAAACTCAGAAAGGACCTAGAGGAAGACCAGGACAAACTTTGGTAAGAAGTAAAAGGAGAAAATGACAGATTTTGGAAAGAGCTAGAGAGACAAAATGACAAACTCCAGAGGAAGTGGAAGCACTGAAAAGATCCCATGCTGAAATGAAAAAGGAAACCAATGAGCTACAAGAAAAGTTTGAGAAGTTCCTAAAGGAAATGGAAATAGTAAGGATAACACAGGAAGAAAAAGAAAAGGAAATCAAACAGTCATCCAATCAAGAGGAAAGAATAGGAAAAAGCCTCAGAATCAGAATGGAGGAAGCAGAAAAAAGAATACCATCTTAGAAGACAACACAGAACAACTAAAAACCTCAAGTAAAGACTATGAAAAATTTAAAAATACACAAAAGTGGAACAACCAAGAAATGTAGGACATTATGAAAAGATCAAACTTCCACATCATAAGGATAGAGGAACTAGAAGGATCCCAAGAAAATGGTATTGACCAGATTGTCAACAAAATAAAGGAAAATTTCCCCAAACCAAAAAAAGACAAACCCATGCAAATACAAGAAGGATGTAGAACACCAAATAGACTAGACCAGAAAAGAAACTCCCCCTGCCATATCATAGTTAAACTGCTAGATACCCAAAACAAAGACAAAATTCTGAAAGCCACAAGAGAAAAACAAGTTATATACAAGGGAAAACCTATCAGAATCACAGCTGACATTTCAGCACAAACCATGAAAGCAAGAAGAACGTGGACAAAAGCATTCCCAGTGCTAAAGGACTATGGAAGCCAATCCAGGTTACCATACCCAGCAAAAATATTGATTCTAGTTGAAGGAAAGAGAAAAATCTTCCATGACATAAACAAAGAATCCATGTTTGGAAAATCAACCCTTCAGATGCTTGAAACAATTCAAATGACAGAGGATAGGAGGAACTACCCCCAGGCACCTTGAAAGAAAAAAAAATTAATAAAAACAGAATTACAGAGGTAGAAACCTACACAAAAAATGCAAACATATAATAAGATGAAAGGAAGCAACATATATCTCTCAATTCTAACCTTAAATACCAATGGGTTAAACTTCCCAATCAAAAGACATAGACTGGGAGAATGGATTAGGAAACAGAACCCAGCAATATGCTGTCTACAAGAAATCCATCTCACCCTTAAGGATAGGCATCAACTTAAAGTGAAAGTATGGAAAAAATATTCCAAGCAAATTGTACTAAAAAGAAAGCAGAAGTTGCTATCCTAATATCAGAAAAAATAGACTTCAAAGTAGAAGCAATTAGAAGAGACAAGGAGGGCCATTATATCCTTATCAAAGGGGAAATTAACCATGAAGAACCCATAATCATGAATATATATGCACCAAATCCCAGTGCACCAACCTTTGTAAATACAACTCTACAGGACCTCAAGGCACAGATTAACCCCAACACACTCACAGTAGGGGACTTCAATACCACACTAAGTCCTTTGGACAGATCAACCAGACAAAGAATAAACAGAGAGACATCTGAACTGAACAAAACAATAAAGGAAATGAAACTCACAGACATCTTCCTAGTATTCCACCCAAGTACCAGAGAATATACTTTCTACACAGCACCCCATGGAACATTTTCCAAAATTGACCACATACTTGGACACAGAAAAAACCTCAACAAATACAAAAAAAGTTTGAAATAACTTCATGCATTCTATCAGACCATAGCGCAATAAAGCTCAATATCAACACCAAGATAAGCTCTGCTACCTACATGAATACATGGAGACTAAACAACACACTCCTGAATAATGAACGGGTTAGGAGGAAATAAAGAAAGAAGTAAAAGCATTCCTGGAACTAAATTACAATGACAATACAACACAACAAATCCTATGGGACATTTTAAAAGCAGTCCCAAGAGGGAAATTTATAGCCCTGGGTGCCTATATTAAAAAAAAAAAAAAAAAAAAAAAAAAACAAAAAAAAAAAAAAAAAAAAAAAAAAAAAAAAAAGAGCACGGATAAATAAAGAAACACTGCAGCTAAAACACTGCAAAGACAAAAACAAATAAAACCCTAAACACAACAGAAGAAGAAATAAAAATATTCAGAGCAGAAATCAATGAAATAGAAACAAAGAAAACAATACAAAAAAAAAAAAATTAATGAATCCAAAAGTTGGTTCTTTGAGAGAATAAGCAAGATAGACAGACCCCTAGCCCAGTTAACCAAAAGAAAGAACAACTCCAAATCAATAGAATTCATGATGAAGGGGGAAATATCACATACAGACAGTGAAAAGTCCAGACAACCATACAGAAATACTTCAAAAACCTATACTCTACTAAATTTGAAAACCTAGACAAATGATGAATATCTGCAACACAGGGAATCACCAAAGCTAAACCAAGAGGAGGTTTACAGTTTGAAACAGACGCATTAACATATGAAAGAAACTGAAAATGTAAAAGAGACCTCCCAACTAAACAAAGCCCGGCCCGGATGGTTTCAGCAGCAGAATTCTATTAAAACATTTAAAGAGGACTTACAACCATTATTACTAAAACGTTCAGAAGGATACAAGAAAAGGGAAAACCTCCCAAATTCCTTTTATGAAGCCAACATCACTCAAATACTAAAACCTGGCAAGGATGCAACCAAAAAAACAGAACTACAGACCCATCTCATTAATGAACTCAGATGCAAAAATTCTCAATAAAATACTCACAATCTGTATACAGACCCACATCAAAAAGATTATTCATCAGAGTCTGTAAACCAATGTTGTTTAATATACACATATTTACTTTTACTAAGTCCTAAAACCACATGTATCCTGGTAGACAGTGTTCTAGCAAAACTGGGTACTTGTTGAACTCAAGTCAATTAAATATCTCTTAATTGAATATAACCGTGTTCCCTCTCCCACCCATCCCCCTTCCCAATTCACCATTTCAGTCCATTTTCTGATGCAGTCTTTCTGTTGTTGTTCTTTTACTATGCATCCCTCTCCATGAGAAATATTTATATTCGGGTTTTGGTACTAGCATCCACATATGAGGGAAACCATTTGTCATTTGTTTTTCTGGGACATGTTACTTCACTTAACATAATGTTTCCAGCTCCATCCATTTCTTGCAAAGTTCATGATGTTGTCCCTCTTTACCGCTGCATAGATCTCCATTGTATACATGTACCACATTTTCTCTAACCACTCGTCAGTTGAGGGGCACCTGGTCTCATCAACTTGATTGAACAAACAACCTGTCACCCCCCACTAGATGGTGGGGCTGTGCGGGTTTGGACACAACAGCCCGCAGATTGGTTTTGCACAAAGGATGCTTGTACTCATGGATTATCACTTATAGCTAAAAAATGAAAAAAAAAAAAAACAGAGAAAGATGCAGGACAGTTATGGCAGAATGCATGATCTGGGATGGGGTGGGGTGGGGGGAAGGGAAATGGAAATGTGCCTAAACTGAATTGGAAAATAATGTATGAAATGCACAAAGCATCAATAAAAATATTTAAGAAAAAGATCATTCACCATGATCAAGTTGGATTCATACCAGAGATGCAGGGTTGGTTCAAAATACTAATATCAGTAAATATCATAAAGCACATAAATGGACTGAAGGACAAAAACCACACCATGATCTCAATTGATGCATAAAAGGCCTTTGGCAAAATCCAGCATCCCTTCATGATTAAAGTCTTAGAGGGAATTTTAGCCACCTCATTTGACAAGGGGGCCAAAATGACTCAGTGAAAGAAAGACACCATCTTCAGCAAATGGTGTTGGCAAAACTGGATCACTATTTGTAGAAAAATAAAATTAAACCTCTACCTCTCACCCTGTACAAAAATCACCTCCAAATGGATCAATACCCAAAACTCTAAAGGTGATAGAAGAAAAGATTGGTAGCAACTTACAAAACATAGGTGTAAGAAAAGACTTTCTAAATCAGACAGCACCTGCTCAGGAAATAAGGTCGACAATTGATCAGTAGGACCTTATTAAACTCAAAAGTTTCTGTACAGCAAAAGAAACAGGGAAGTGAAGAGAAAACCCACAGAGTGGGAGGAAACCTTCACTGCTGATACATCTGACAGCCTTAACCTCCAGAATATATAAACTATTCAAAAAACAAAGAAGAAAACAAATAATTTACTCAAAAGATGGAGTAAAGGCTGAGCAGAGAATTCACAAGTGAGGAAATAGAGATGGCTGAGAAACATCTTTTTTTAAGTTACCTTTTTTTTAGTTTTATTTTATTTATTTACTTATGTGTATGAATGTACTGTCTGCATGCACGTCTGTGCATCCATGTCATGCAATGCTGCGGAGATCAGAAGAGGGTCCCGGATTCCCCTGGAACTGGAGTTCTTCTGGAATTGGAGTTACAGACGGTTCTCAGCTGCCATGTGGGTGCTGGGGATCGATCCCGGGTCTTCTGCAAGAGCAGTCAGTGCTCTTAACCACTAGGCCATCTCTCCAGCCCCAAGAAACATCTTAAAAAGTGTACACCATTGCTAATAATTAAGGAAATGCAAATTAAAACCACTTTAAGATACCATCTCACCCCAATAAGTCTGGCAAGGTTCATGAAAAGAAATGATACCAAATGCTGGAGAGGGTGTGGGGAAAGGAGAACACTCATCCACTGCTGGAGGGAATGCAAACTTGTACAACCACTATGGAAAGCATTATGGAGAACCCCTAAAAGACTCAAAATGAACCTACCACCTGACCCAGCCATACCACTTCTGGGACTGTATCCACCAGACTCTTCATACCACAGAGATACATGTACAGCCATGTTCACTGCAGCTCTCTTCACAATAGCAAAGAGCTGGAACCTACCAAAATGCCCCTCAACTGATGAGTGGATAGAGAAAATGTGGTGCATCTACACAATGGAGTTCTATGCAGCTGTAAAGAAAGATGACATCATGAAATTTGCAGGTAAATGGATGGAACTGGAAGAAATTATCTTAAGTGAAGTAACACAGTCCCAGAAAAACAAAGGACGAATGGTATCCCTCATCTGTGGATGCTAGCACCAATAACACAGTTGTAAATATTCCTCGTGGGGGGTGATGCATATTGGAAAGAATAACAACAACAGGAAAGACTGCAACAAAGAACTGACTGAAAAGGTGAATCTGGTGGGGTGGGAGGGTTGAGAGGGGGACAAGGGTTTACATTAGATTAATGTATAGTTAACTGATGTGAGTTTAACAGGTATCCAAATTTGACCAAATTTTGTCTACATATTATATGGCATTCTAGGTGTTAGTAAAAGTAAAAATGTCTATATTAAACAACATTGGTTAAAAGGTTTTAATAAAAAAAAGGTAATACATTTAAGCCAATCAGAAATATAAATTGTAGTCAACATCTGCTTCACTTATAATTTGTATAAAAACAACTTTGGGGTTAATGGATACAAATATTCTCTACAATGTTTGTATTGTACAGTATCAACTTG
Source organism: Rhizomys pruinosus (assembly GCA_009823505.1). NCBI lineage: Eukaryota > Metazoa > Chordata > Mammalia > Rodentia > Spalacidae > Rhizomys > Rhizomys pruinosus. Next base: position 223,754 of record VZQC01015256.1, on the reverse strand, counting down.
TAATATTTTCTTCTACCTGTAGGATAATTTAACTAAAGGAATTAAGTAGGCTTCCCAAATTAACAACATACAGTCAATGATAAACAGATTGAGTAAACTGAATGAAGAAATTTGGCCCAGCTAAACATTAAAAAGAAGAAAAGCCTCAGACTGCTAGAGGTATCAAACATCTCTGTGGATCCTAACTGTAACAACTATTTATATTGTGTCCTAATGAACTTTACCCTTCACGTCCCAAACAGTTTTAATATGAGAGACTTCCTCTACTCTTTTTCATAGAACAAAGAAAAACATGATGGTAATGAAGTCATTCCCTGACTGTAAATTAGAGCAGACTGTTACAGAGGTAAGCTCTTGTAAAAGTGATATAGTTGCCTTCTTTAATTGACTGATAGTAATAGGAACTGTGAAAGGATAATTCTCTATTCAGAGCCAAATATAAAACTAAAGTGTATATAAGCTGGGTAATTAAGCAAAATATATTAACACAGGAGAGCTCTGTTATCAGAAATGGATTATTCTGCCAAGGAGATGTTGGCTTGGGGATCCAAGCCCCCCAAAAGATAAAGGCTTTTTTCCACCAAACTGGGATACCTGCAAGAAGAGAGGTGGTAAGGCCCTGCTTTTGAAGACCTGGTGTAAGCATGGGAAAGATCTATCAAGACCACACTTGCAAGTGTACAGTTGGCCTCTGGAATGCCAGAGAGTGTTACCCAAGGCCACTAAATCAGTAAAGCAAATATCAGTCTCCTTGAGTCAAGCACAACTCCTCCGTCAGCATCAGATACACCTCAGCTGCCTGGAAATACTGTGCAGCAATGGCAGCCAAATGTCTATGTATCCCAAATCGAATTGGCTATTAGCTCTCCCCTTAGAGGAATAATTCATGGCTGATGCCACAAGCTTAAGTCCTCTAGTGCTTAGGAGATGTTATAATCCACGGTAAGACCTTGTCAGTTTTTACAGAAAAGCTATAGTACATGGATTAGCATACCATCCAAACATCTGTGTCTATATCAAAGTAACCTACCATAATAAATAGTACTGTTTAAATGCCTGTATATCTAATTGCTTGTGCTTCATCAGTAGGAATAAAATGTTATTCCTGAATAAAATGCCAACCCTTGAAAGAAAATAGCCTGAATTGATCAGAGTCCAAAATGACATCTCCAGAGAAAGTAGACTGCTTTGCTTCTCACCCAATTGTGTCCCTTTTCTAAAGCCTAGGGACAATCTTCGGAAAAGGGTGTGTGGTAGAATGTAAGGGCTGCGATTTGGGTGAACTAGGAAACTATAGAAACATAGACTGGACTCTTATTTGATCAACATGATAGTACATATAACCTCTCCGAGCTGGACAATGGGGGACTTGGGCTGTATAAGTTTGGGCATAGCTACTTGCAAATTGGTTTTACATGAAGGATACTTGTATTCATTACTTATTACCTATTATTAAAGAAAAAAAAAAGAAAAAAAAGATGACAGGCATGGTGGTGCATGCCTTTAATCCCAGCACTCCAGAGGCAGAGGCAGTCGGATCTCTGTGAGTTCAAGGCCAGCCTGATCTACAGAGCAAGCTACAGGTCACCTGGGACTAAAGGGAGACTCTGTCTCAAAAAGGCCAAAAAAGGAAAATATAAACTTTTGTTCCTCTTTAGGATAGGAATGGCATTATTAGCAGGAATTAATTGTAGAATAATGCTTCATTTTGACAGTTTCTTCTATGAACATAATATGGTTTGAAAATGTCTATTCCCATTATGCTCCAGCCATGGATGTTCATTTTTCTCTTCCATAATAATGACACTTCTACTTGCATGTCATTTGATTTTAAGATTCTACATATGATAGAAAACATTAGATAACTGCCTTTCTGAATCTAGCTTATTTTCCTTAACAGTATATTCTTTAATTCCTTCAATTTTCTTGGCAATGGCATAATATTGTTATTTTCCTTCTTATCTCATAATGAATAATGCATAAATAGGTGTTTGATTTCATATTTTGCCATCTCTTCATTCACCGGCAAATATTTTTAGAAACATTAGACATACCATACATAAAAATGAGCCTACTAAACATCTACAGAATTGTCCAAATATCAAATAATAAACATTGTACATAACATCCCACATTGGTTTTCTAAAGTAGATCAGTGGTTCACATTCTGGGGCACAAAACAAACTTAACGAATACAGAAAAATGAAATTATTCCACATGTCATATCTGAACACAATGCATTAGAGCTTAAAATTAAGAGCAAATAAATAAAGAATAAATAAATAAATAAATAAATAAATAATAGATTGATACACAAACCCATAGGGATTAAATAACATACTACTGATATATGGGTTAAATAATAAATCAATAAAGAAAGGATTTCCCGGAACAAATTAAAATGAAAACACAACTCAAAACCTCTTAGACACATCAAAAGCAGTACTATGTGGGACATTTATATCCCTAAGCACCTATATTAGCAAATACCACAAATAAATGACTTAATGATTCAATTCAAGAACTGCAAAATCAAGAAAAAACCAACTGAAACCCAGTAGAAGAGAAAAATTAATAAATATCAGAACAGAAATCAATGAACTAGAAACAAAAACAACTACACAAAATCAGTATATATATATATAATATATATATAGTATATATATTATATATATATATAGTATCAGAAATCAATGAACTAGAAACAAAAACAACTACACAAAATCAGTATATATATATATAGTATATATATATAGTATATATATATATATATATAGTATTACTATATATATATATACGTAGTTAGTGTTAAGGTTTGAATTGCAAGGGTTTTGACAGAAAGGTTTCATTTCATTCTGTATCCCCCCCCGCCCATTTTTTCTTTTTTTGGGGGAGTTTCGTTTTTTTGAACCTATGTCCTCCAGAAAGGCAGTTGTATATACATACCTAATGGGGTGGAATCAAGGCCAGCTTTCATCAATTCACCCATCGCTGTTTTTGGTGACGGTATGCGATTACTTGGAGAGCAAACAAATTTTTTCGTTAAATCATCTGTAGGTGAAAGAGAATGCTACAGGTGATACTGTCAACAGAAAAAATTATAGAGAACATTGTATGTGCAATCCAAGGTTATTGTTATACAGACTTTATGTAGAACAAAGGTGGACAAGAGCAATTTATATCTCCGTTATAACTCAGATGCATTACATTTTTAACAGAGCCGCTGTAAACCAAGTTTTGTTTAATATACACATTATTTACTTTTACTAGTCCTAGAGCCACATTTAACCTGTACAGATTGACTGGGTTCAAACTGGATAACTTGTTGAACTCCACAATCTATTAAATATGATTAATCAATATACGACCCATGTCCCTCTCCCTGCCCCTCCCGCCTTCCCATCACCATTTCAGGTCAGTGTTTGATGCAGTCTTTCTGTTGTTTGTTCTTTTACTATGCATCCCTCTCCATGAGAATATTTATATCTGGGATTGTGCACAGCAATCCACATATGAGGGGACACCATTTTCATTTGTTTTTTCGGGACGTGGTTACATCATTACATAATGTTTTCTAGCTGCCATCCTTTTACTTGCAAGTTCATGATGTTGTCCCTCTTTTACACGCGCACTAGAACTACATTGTAATGTACCACATTCTCTCTATCCATTATATCAGTTGAGGGGCCCTGGGCTGGTTCCAGCTTTTTGCTATTGTGAGACAGACTGCAATAAACATAGCTGTGCAGGTATCTCTTGCATAAGATGTGTCTTGTGGGTATATACCCAGGAGTGGATAACTGGGGTCAAAATGGCAGGCTCATTTGAGTCTTCTAGGGTTCTCTCCCTGTTTTTTCCATAGTGGCTGTACAAGTTTACATTCCACAGCAGTGGATAGATGTTTCCCCTTTCCCCACACCTCTCCAGACTTTGGTATCAATTCAGTATTTCCGGATCCTAGCCAGTCTTATTGGAGTAAGATGAATATCAGAGTGGTTTTAATTTGCTTCTTATTTTATTAGCCTGTTAACACTTCTAAGCATGTTTCTCCGGCCATCCTCTATGCCTCCTCTGTGATCCCCTATTCAGATCTTTGCTCCATCTTTTGAGTGATTCATTTGTTTTCTTCTTGTTTTGAGTAGTTGTATACTCTGGAAATTATGCTAAGTGCGAGATGTATCTGCAGTGAAGGTTTCCTCCCACTCTGTGTGGTTTTCTCTTCACTTCCTTTATTGTTTTTGTTTTGTTTTTTTTTTTTTTTGATGTGCAGAAACTTTGAAGTGAATGTGAGGTCCCATTTGTCAATTGTCAATCTTATTCTTGTGGCAAGCCTGCTGTCTGATTTAGGAAGTCTTTTCCTACCCTGTGTCTTGTTATGCTTTAAGTCTGCTGTCAGTTTCTCTTCTATCATTTCCAGAGTTTGAAGATCTTTGATCCATCTGGAGTTGACTTTTGATGCAGGTGAGAGGTAGGGGTTTTTTTTCATTCTTCTACAAGTGGTGATCCATTTTGCCAACACCACTTACTGAAATGCTGTCCTTTCCTCCCACTGTTCTTCTTCTTGGCCCCCTTGTCAAATAGGAGGTGGCTGAAATTGGTTGAGCTCAGGTTTGGATCTTCAGTTTTACTCCATTATTCAACTGCTCTTTTTTGTGCCGTACCAGGCGGTTTTTATGACTATAGCCCGGTAGTATAGTTTTGATGTTTGGTTTAGGATCCCCTGTGATTGCTCTTTTTCTTTCAGGGTTGCTTTGACTATTTGGGTCTTTTGTTTATCCAAATGAAGTTGAAAATTTTTTTTTCCAAGCCTGTGAAAAACTCTTGGGGATTTTTGATTGGGATTGCATTAAATCTGTACACTAGTTGGGTAGGATGGAGGATTTTTACTATATTTATTTTCCCAATCCATGAGCATGGTAGGTGTGCCATCTTGTGATGTCTTCCGCAATTTCCTTCTTTTTACGGGTTTAAAGTTTTTGTTGTAGAGTCCTGGGTGCTTTGGTTGGTTTTTTCCTAGGTATTTTTATTGTTTTTGAGCTATTGTGAGTGGGAAGGTTTCCTTGTACGTCCTTCTTCAGTTTGCTTGTTGTTGGTGTGAAGAAAGCTACGACTGTTTTCTAGATTTATTTTGTACACGTGCCACTTTCACCTTATAACCGAGTCGTAATCATTTCTAGTTTTCTGGTGGAGTTTTAGCATCCTTTAGGTAGACACATTCATCAGCAAAAGGATAGTTTTGACTTTCTTCCTTCCAATTTGAACTCCTTTGATTCCTTTTCTTGCCTTATTGCCCTAGCCGAGGTTTCCAGCACGTATATGAAGAGGAGTGGTGACAGGGGGCAACCTTGCTGAGTTTCTACTTTAAGGGAACGCTTCTGTCATTTCCCTTAGATGATATTGGCTTGGTTTACCTGTATATGGATTGATTACATTGAGGAATGAACCCTCTAGTCCAATTCCCTCTAGGACTTTAAGCATGAAAGAATGCGGGATTTTGTCAAAGGCTTGTTCTCCATGTAATTGAGATGATGGTTGTGTTTTTTGTCTCAGTCCATTTATATGTTTGATGATGTTATTGATTTTCATATGTTAACCATCCTGCATCTCTGGTATGAATCCAACTTTGTCATGATGGATGAGCTTCCGATGTGGTTATGTATGCGATTTGCAGTAGCCTGTTTAGAATTTGGCATCTGTGTTCATGAGGAAGATGGGTCTATTGTTCTCCTTTTTGGGTGTATCCTTACCTGGTTTTTGGTAATAGCGTAATGCTGCTTCATAGAAAGAACTGGGAGAACTCCCTCCATTTATATCCTTCTAAACAATTTGATTAGTAATGGGTTGTAAGTCTTTTTGAATATTTATAGAATCTGCTCGTGAAAACCATCTGGGCCTGGGCATTTTTGTTTGGGAGGCTACTTACATCTTCAATTTCTTCTTGTATTAGTTGGTTTACGTAGGCGTGTCAGTCGCTCTTGGTTGAGTTGGGTGATTCCCCGGATTTCAGATATTCATTCCATTTCTTCTAGGTTTCAAATTTAGTAGCGTATAAGTTTTTTGAAGTATTCCCGTATGATTGTCTGGATCTTTTCATTGTCTGTTTGTGTATTATCCCTTTCAATCACAGATCTATGATTATTTGGAGTTGTTTCGTCTTTCTTTGGTAACTAGGCTAGAGGTCTCCTATCTTGTTTATTCTCTCAAGAGATGCATTGATTTTTAGATGCATTGATTTTGTTGTATAGTTTTCTTTGTTTTCTTTTCATTGATTCTCTGCTCTGATTTTTTTTTATTTCTTCTTTTATTTTTTTCATTTTTTTTTTCTAAGTTTTTTTAGCTGCAGTGTTGATCATGCTCGTGTGCTCTTTCTGTTTTTTTAATGTAGGCACTTCGAGTATAAACTTTCCCTCTTAGGACGTCTTTAAAGTGTCCCATATATTTTGCTGTGTGTTTGTTTTATTGTCATTCATTCAGAAATGTTTTTATTTCTTTATCTTCCTTTGCCCATCATTATTCAGGAGTGTTGTTTAGTCTCCATGTGTTCTTGTAGGTTGTAGGGTTTATCTGGCGGATGTTGATATTGAGTTTTATTGCACTGTGGTTTGATAGAATGCATGGAGATTATTTCAATCTTTTTATATTTGTTGTTTTTTTTCTGTGTCCCAGTAATGGGCAATTTGGAGAATATTCTAGTGGGTGCTGGAGTAGAAATGTATTCTCTGGTGTTTGGTGGAATATTCTGTAGAAACTGTGAGGCCATTTGGTTATTGTGTACATGTGTTCAGAGTCCTCCTCCTTTATTCCTTTGTCTTGTTATCTGTCTAGGACTTAAGTTAGGGTATTAAGTCCCCTACTGGTGTGCTGTGTTATCTGTGCCTTGAGATCCTGAAGAATTGTCTTTATAAAATTGGTGCACATGGTTTTTGGTGCATATATATTCATAATTGTGGACATTTTACACATAATTTGGTTCCTTTAACTAAATATGCATGGCCCCTTTTGTCTCTTTTGATTTCTTTTTGCTTTGAAGTCTATTTTTGTCTGATATTAGGTAGCCCCGCCGCTCCTTCTTTTTGGTACCATTTGCTTGGATACTTTCCTCCATCCCTTCACCTTAAGATTGGTGCCTTTCCTTGAAATTGAGATGGGTTCTTGTAGACAGCATATAGATAGTGTTGTTTCCTAATCCATTCTCCCGCTATGCCCTTTTGATTGGGAGCTCAGTAGCCCATTAATATTTAAGTTTATAATTTGAAATATGGATGACTGCTCCCTTTTCACTTTATTATCCATTATGGACTTCTAGCCTCTGATTGTTTCGACTCTAGGGTTCATGTGTTGATGTGTTTTCCTTTCCTGGTGTTTGCGGATATGTTTTCTCTCTCGCCTTGAACTTGCTTCAAGTAATCTTTATGAGAGTTGGTTTTCCAGAATGTATTCCATCATCTTGTTTATGTATTGGAAGATTTTTCTCTCTCTCCTTCAACGTATATGTCGACATTTTTTGCGGGGTAAAGTATTCGGTTTGGCATCCATAGTCCCTTACACCCCGGGAATGCTTTGCTCCATGTTCTTCTTGCGTTCACATGGTTGAGAGCGAGAAGTCAGTTGTATCGGATGGGTTTCCCTTTGTATGTGACTTTTCTTTGTAGCCTCAGATAGTGTCTTTGATTGTGGCATCTAGCTTTAAATGAATCATGGCGTGGGATGTTTCTTTCTGATCTTGTCTATTTGGGGCTCCTATGTGCTTTCTTGTATTTTTGGATTTGTCTATTTTTTGTTTGGGGAACTTTTCCTCATGTTATTCTGTTGAAGATCTGATACAACTATATCTCTTGAGATTCTTCTCCTTCCTCTATTCCTATGATGTGGAAGGTTTGATCTTTTCATAGTGTACCCTCTGTCCTGGTTGTTCCCACTTTTGTGTATTTTTAAAGTTTTATATTTTCATAATCTTTATTTGAGCTTTTATTAGATCTGTGTTATCTTCCAGATCGCCTTCCCTCCAGTCCTACGTTCAGAGGCTTTTTCTTTTCCTTTCTTCTTGATTGACTGAGTGTTCTACTTCCTTTTTTGTTTCATCTGTGTTTTCTTTAGCATTTCAATTTCCTGTTTTGAGCTTCTCAATCTCTTCTTGGTGCTCCACCTTTGGGTGGCTTCCTTTCTGTGTTTCAATTCCTTTCATATTTTTGTTTTTTCTCCCTTAGTTCTTTCTGGAGTTTGTCATTCTGTTTCTTTAGTTCTTTCCAAATTTTTTGTCATTGTATCCTCAGGTCCTTTTTGAGTTTTTCATTCTCTCTCTTTAGTTCTCTGAAGTCTGTTTATTTTTTCTCCCTCTTGTTTCTTGTTCTTTCTGGGTTTGTACATCTGTTCCTGTATTTCTTTCCAATCGATTGTCCATGTTCCCTCTAGTCCTTTGTTGAGTTTTTCTTCTTCTCTTTAGTTCTCTCGAAGTATTCTGCTTTATTTTATTTTAATTTTTTTGTCTTGCTAGTCTGTGCAAAGATTATTCTCTAAGTCTGCTTCCTTGGGGTCTCCTCCTTCCAAGGGGTAATCCATTGTAAGCTATCATCCTCCAGGTTTGGAGTCCTGGTGTGGGAATTATCCGTTGGTCTTTCCCATGTTGTCGCTCTCATCATGTCCCTGGCATGTGGGTTTCCCTTTTGTGGTTCAAATCACAAATGACTTTTCACTTATTAGGATGGTTTTTGTTTCCTCCTTCGAATGCTTTTCTTTCCCCCTTTCTTCCTCCTTTTATATAATGGAGTAGCGGACTTGTCTAGGTGTTCAGGTTTTCAATTTCCGTGTAGATATTGGTATGTGGAGCCTAAGTCAGTCTACTTCTTTCTGTTCTGAAGGTTTGCCAAAGAGGTATCAACTATGAGAATATCCACCTGTGCCCCCCACCCCCCCCACCAATCCCGTATGAGGGGGGCAGTGCGTAGCCTGCAACATAGCCCCCATACACCCACGGTACCTCTGAGACAAGCGGACCCCCCGAAAGCAGGGCATCAGAGTATATTGTATATCTATATACTATCTTGACATATATATATATATATATATATATATATATAATATTACTATATATTGTCACAGGCATGCCAGAACATATAGGTGCTGAGGTCAAAACAATTAAAGAAACACATATTTCTAGATATCAATGATAACCAATGAAAAAATAAACACTCTTCACAGACCAATGAAAAATTGAAATTATTCCACATGTCATATCTGAACACAATGCAATTAAGCTTAAATTAAGAGCAAATAATAAAGAATAAAAGAAGTAAATAAATAAATAAATAAATAATATAGATTTATACAACCAACCCCTAGGATATTAAACAAACATAACTACTATATATGTTAATAATAAATCAATAAAGAACAAGATGTCACCGGAACAAATTAAAACTGAAAACACAATCAAAACCTCTTAGAAACATCAAAGCAAAGACTATGTAGGACCTTTAATATCCCTAAGCCCTATATTCGAAATACCACAAAATGAAAATGACTTAAATGATTCAGATCAACATGCAAACATCAGAAAAACCAACGGGAACCTGCAGTAGAAAAGAAAAATATAAAGTAAGATCTTTATTTTTTATTTATATATAAATAAAAAAAATAAAAAAAAAAAAAAAAAAAAAAAAAATATATAGATATATATAGATATATATTATAGTATAATATATAATAAGATAGTATATAATAGTATCAGATAAAGTATATATATAGATAGTATATACTATATAAATACATTAGTCAAATATAATACTGATATTATAGATATATCAGACAACAATAACAACAAACACGACCGGTCAAAAGCAAACACCAACCCGCACAAAACTAATCTACAGTAGTATTCTATATAAGTCTATATATCAGTAATGGCTCATAGTATAGAATATAGCATATATACTATATATGTATAGAATCGATATATAAATCAAGTATATACTAGCGCATAGGCTATCTATTACCATATCAAGCTCATCTCTATATAGTCTCTCTAGTATCTTACTATATATATAGTAACGCATGCTCCCTAGAGTCTTATATAGAGTATACTATAGAGTCATATCGATTAGCCTGATTAAGTACATAATATATCGCCTAGAATCTATATTATCTATATATCTCCATATCTCTAGTAACTATTATCTAGCACTATCTATCATAACTCTATCAATAATAATCCTTACCGCTACTCTATGCTCTAATATATAATACTGTATAGTACTACTATCTACGTCACTACTATATTAATCGTCTCTGATAGTATATATTCGTGCTATAGATCTACTGTACACTATCCCGTCTCTACTCTTCATCGAGCATACGATTATTAGATCAGTATACGCATATATAATCTAAGATGTATGACTAGGTATATAATCGACTATCTCTAAGTATATATACTAAGATACAACTATCTATCTACTCTCACATATATCACCATATACGAAATAACTACTTATCCATATAATATCAGTACTAGATATCTCAGCTATCTCCCCTACTATCTATATACTGATAGTATCAGCCTATATACGATATCTCGTTTATCTAATAGTACAGCCCATATTATAAGACGTAAATACTATCTCATATATATAATATAAAGTACATCATCTATATATACTATTATATGAGATATACCCTGATTTGTGTGCGTATGTTCTTTGTTTCTAGTTCATTGTTAGTCTGATACTTATTCTAATATATCAATAGTTATACCTATCTTCTATTATATATCATATTCTATTGTGGTAGTTTGTATATGTTTCAGTTCATTGATTCTGTCTGCTGATATTTATATTTTCTCTCTACTCGAGTTTCAGATTGGTTTTTTTCTTAGATTTTGCAGTTCTTGGAATGCAATCAATAAGTCATTTATTTGTTGGTAGTTGCTAATATAGGGCTACGGGATATACAAGTTCCCACCCAGACAACGCTTTTGACTGTGTCTACGAGGTATTTGAGTGTGTTTTCATTTTATGGTGTTTCCGAGGAAAAATCCTTTCTTTATTGATTTATATTGTAACCCCATATCGTCAGTAGTATGTTATTTAACTCCCTATAGGGTATTGTGTATCACCATTATATTTTATTTATTTTTTATATTCATTTACTTCTTTATTTTATTTGGCTCAATCTTGAGCTCTAATGCACTTGGTTCAGAACGTAGACTGTGGAATAATTTCATTTTAGTCTGTATTCGTTATGTTTGTGTTTAGTGCCCCCAGAATGTGAACCACTGAATCTACTTCTAAGAAACCAATGTGGGATGTATGTACAATGTTTATTAGTTGATATGTTGGACAATCTGTAGATGTTTAGTAGGCTCATTTTTATGGTATGGTATGTCTAATGTGTTCTAAACACGTATTTGGGCTGAATGAAGAGATCAGCAAAACTATGAATCAAACACCTTTTATGCATTATTCATTAAGAGATAAGAGAGGAAATACAATATTATTAGCACATTGACCAGAAATTGAAGGACATTAAAGAAATAATACGTGTGTGGAAAATAAGCTAGATTCAAAGGCGTTATCTATGTTTTCTATCATATGTAGAATCTTAAAATCAAATGACATGCAAGTAGAAGTGTCATTATTATGGAAGAGAAAAATGAACATCCATGGCTGGAGCATATGGGAATGACATTTTCAACCATATTATGTGTCATAGAGAAACTGTCAAAATGAAGCATTATTCTACATGAATTCCTGCTAATAATGCCATTCCTATCCTAAAGAGGAACAAAAGTTTATATTTTCCTTTTTGGCCTTTTTGAGACAGCGTCTCCCTTTATCCCAGTGACCTGTAAGCTTGCTTGTGATCAGCTGGCCTTGAACACCAATGATCCGACTCGTCCTCTGCCTCTGGAGTGCTGGGATTGAAGGCATTGCACCACCATGCCTGTCATCTTTTTTTATCTTTTTTTTTCTTTAATATAGTACATAAGTATGAATACCCACAGTATCCTTCCTTAACACAATTGGCAAGGAGCTATGTGCCCAACTTATACAGCCCTAAGGCCCCACATTGTCCAGCTCGGGGAGCTTATATGTAATCATGTTGATCAAATAAGAGTCCAGTCTATGTTGCTATAGTTTCCTCGTTCCAACACCAAATCGCACGGCCCTTACCCTTCTATTCTATCCCACACCAACGAAAACCCACTTTCCACAGATTGTACCCCTAGGCTTTAGAAGATGGGAACGAAACAATTGGGTGAGAACAAAGCAGTTCTTACTTTCTCTGGAATTTTCATTTTGGGACTCCTGATCATTCTGTCAAGTTTACAGCATAGTCTTCATACTGTGTTTGGAATATTTTCTTTACACAAGGGTGATGTTGGCAAGTTTATGTCAGGAATTAAAACATTGTTATTCCTAACTGATTACACACACACAAAGTTAGTTCTACAAAAACAAGAATTAGCAAGAGCACAACAATGAAACAACAAAGGCAAATTGTAAAAACAGTACTAGATTATTGAAAATGTAGGGGTTACTTGAATAATAGACCACCGCATGTTTTGGATGGCAATGCATAATCCTGTACTAATCAACTTAAATGAAATAACTAATCCGCTTTTATTAATGCTAAATAAGTATAAAATTAATAATAAAAAATAAAAAAAAAAAAAAAAAAAAAAAAAAAAAAATCTTTTAATTAATTAATTATTATACCTACGCAAGTGAGATTTAATCTCCCTAAGCCCTAAAGATACTAGAGGAACTTTAAAGCATTGTGAGAGCAGCAATCGAGACCATGACGTAATTCCTCTAAAAAGGGGAAGAGTAATACCAATTTCCGATTGGGATACATAGACAGTTTTTGGCTGAGATCACCGTTCGCTATGCTCGCACAGTATTCCACCAGGCTTCTTTGGTTGGTATTTATTGGTCCAGGCTGTTCCATGCGGGCTGAGTGTATCTGATGTCGGAGACGGAGTGAAGTTGTGGCTGTGACTCAAGGAGACATTGAATATTTGCATTTACTGATGTAGTGGCCTTGGGTAACCAACTCTCTACATCATACCCCATACCTCATCACACTCTCTGGCAGTTCCAGAGGCCAACTGTAAACTTGCAAGTGNGGAAAAGATTTGTATGTTCCAACAGGTCAAAATGTCACCAACTTAATGGCTGAGAAAGAAAAGATACAGCTTTGCATCGAGTAGGATGTACCAGAAAGTGCCAACAGAAAGGTTGGCCCATCCGAACATTGAAAGGAAGAAAAGCCTCAGATTGCTACAAACATCAAACCCCTCTGTGGATCCTACTTGTAACAACTAGGTATAATGAGTCCTAACGAAACTTCTAGGAGCCGCGAAGGTTTTAATACGAGAGACTTTCTTACCCCTCCCCCCATAGAACAAGGAGAAATATGATGATGATGTCGTTCTCCAACTGTAAATTGGAGACAACTTTTATAGAGGTAATCTCTTATAAAACTGGTAAAACTGCCTTCTTAAATTGACTAATAGACATAGGAACTGTGAAAAGTTGTGCTGCTCCTTAGATACTCAAAGGAATCATCCTGTACAAAGACACTTGCACAGCCATATGTGCTGCGGCTCTTTTCACAAGCTGAAAAATGGAAACAAACTAAAGGTCTCTTATCAGACGAAAGGCTAATAAAAATGTGTTACATTTACACAACGAAGTAATCATGCACTTTGGGGTGCGTGGATGGAACTAAAAAGGTCATACTATGTAATATAACAGAGAATCAGAAAAACATGCAACTCGTATTCTCTCTCATTCCTGGATCTTAGGTCTGTACCATTAGATGTGAGCATATACCCTGAGGTGGAGACAGGAAAATGGAAAGGAACCATGGGGTAAAGCAGAAAATGGAGCTTAACTCAAAAGAGGGTGAGAGTAGTATGCAGGGATTATGAAGGGAGGAATGGAGGAAAGGGGATACTTTAACAGGAGATGGAACAGAGAGGGCAATATAAGAGGAGTGAAAAGACAGACCACAGAGGGTGTGAAAAAGCAGACAGAAATATGTCATTTCACAAGTCTACTGAAAAATATACATACAATATATACACAAATACATATGTATAGCTGAAGGTTATATAACAAGAAACACAATACCAGACAGGAGAAATTTCCCTTGGAGTTGTCATCGCAGTCCAAGAGACTCCCAAAATATCAAAGACTATTAAAAATCCCTGATTACCTCCCAGAATTTGAAGATAAAAAAGCACATACTTCAGACACATGACTTGGAGCAATTAAGCAGGAACTGACCTGGAAGCCACCTTTCTAAAGATTAACTCTCAACATATCAGAGCATATGAATCAAGCTACCAAGGGAGAAAACCACTCAATTGTCCCATGCAACTTTGAAGCCTGATAACAACAATGACTGGCCCTGCAATATACTGCAGTTGATAAAATAGTGGCACTTTTATCCTGGGAGTAATAAACAGCTCTCTGTTTGGAATTGAGGCCTGATCAATGAGAGGGAATTCATGTGTAATACATAACCAAATATAAGCAAAGCCAAACATATATGGCCGAAGAGGTCATAGATCCTAAAGAAAAACTTATTATTGTCACATTCTTAGGCCAACATAACTTCTTACTGTATTCATATATGCATCCTTATATTTACAGATAAATTTGCCTCTTATCATGCATCTTGAAACAGATTGAGACTATTACAGAGTTCCACAAGTGGACAAATGCTAAGAATGATTCATAAGATGCTCAGCTCTGACACATTTTCAATGCAGTGTGTACACATAAGATAATACATCTTTCAACTCTAACCTGAGAGGTTTCCTTAGCAAGTAGTGATTAACAAGGAGAGTCACTCTGACTAACACGTAGAGACTAAGAGGCTGCAGAGTGCTTATCTCAAAATAGGACACACCTTTAAAACTTCTGCCTTCCAAGGCTCAGGGATCATTGCAGAAGGGGCAGAAATCATCCACCAGATGGACCCACACTGAGAAACACATGGGGACTCAAATAAAACCTTATAAGGCTGTATTGTGTTTATAGTGAAGTACATTGAATCAAGCAGAAGAAAGAAGGGGGTGCATATGGAGGAGGGGATATAAATACTATCAATTGCTTTATATGAAAAACAGAACAATTTAACAAAAAGTGTTTAAAATTAAAAATTAAACCCATAAGGATTAATTTCCATTGCACAGAATATTCCATCTCAAAGATATAACTGTAAATTTTCAAAATTGTAGATATTTAAGAGTGTATTTAGTTTTTATTATCACAGAAAAATAGTCATTTTAAAAATGGTTTGCCAGGAGAGAACAAATAACTCCAGAAGGGAATGGAAATGGTGAAGAGATCTGATGCTGACCATACAGACAAGTGAGTCATAGATCTAGAAGGAGAGAATAACAAACTCCAGAAGGAGGGGAAATACTAAAGAAATCTCAGCCTGAAATTAAAAAGGAAATCAAACACTCATCCAGTCCACAGGAAAGAACAGGAGAAAGCCTCAGTAAAAGAATTGATGCAGCAGAAAATAGAATATCAAAACTAGAAGATAGCATGGAAGAACTGAGAAGCTCAAGTAAAGACTATGAAAATTTTAAAAGAAACACAAGAATGGAATAATCAGGAAATGTGTGACACCATGGAGAGACCAAACTGCTGTATCATAGATATAGAGGAAGGAGAAGAATCCCTGGATAATGGTATAGACCAGATCTTCAACAAAATTATAGAAGAAAATTTCCCCAAATTATAAAAAAGACATACCCATACAAATACAAGAAGCACATAGAATACCAAATAGACAAGATCAGAAAAGAAATTCCCCATGCCATATCATAATCAAAACACCAGATGCTCAAAACAAAGACAGAATACTGAAAGCCACAAGACAAAAACAACAAGTTACGCATAAAGGGGAACTTGTCAGAATTACATCTGATTTTCCAAGGCAAATGATGAAAGCCAGAAGAGATTAGAACAAAATATTCCCAGTACTAAATGACTTAGATGCCAACCCAGGTTACTCTAGCCAGCACAAAATGTCAATTATAATCAAAGGAGAAAAGAAAATATGCCATGACATAAACAAGATGAAATAACACATGTCTAAAAAACCAACCCTCCAGAAAATACTTGAAACAATTCAGAGGACAGAGGAAAGGAGCAGCTAACCTAGTGGCAACAGAGAGTAATTAATGAAGGTATAACCCCAGAAATACAAACCTAGACCAAAAATGCAAAGAGAGAATAAACTGAAGGGAAGTAATATACATCTCTCAATATTAACCTTAAATATTAATGGTCTAAACTACCCAGTCAAGAGAAACAACCTGGGAGAATGGATTAAGAAACTGAATCCATCTTTTTGTTGTCTACAAGAAATGCATCTCACCTTCAAAGACTAGCACCATCTTAAGGTGAAAGGATGGAAAAACTATTCCAAGCAAACAGTACCAAAAAGCAAGCAGGAGTTGCTGTTTTTACTTTCAGACAAAATAGATTTCAAAGTAAAACTAATCAGAAGAGATGAAGAGGGTCATTACTTCCTTATCACAGGAACAAGCAACCATGAAGATTTCATAATCATAAATAGATATGCATTAAACTCTGGTACTCTGAAGTTCATAAGCACAAACTTGCAGGACTTTGAGGCACTGATTCATCCCAGCACATTATTCGTGGGAGACTTCAATACCCTGAGCCCATTAGACAAGTCAACTGGACAAAGAATAAACAGAGGGACATCTGAACTGAACAAGGCAATACACCAAATGTACCTAACAGACATCTTCCAGATATTCTACCCAAACACCAAAGAATATACTTTCTGCTCAGCATCCCATGGAACATTCTCCAAAACTGATCATATAGTGGGACACAGAAAAAACCTCAAAAGATACAGAAAATAATGAAATAACCCCATGCATCCTATCAGACCACAGTGCAGTAAATCTTATTGTCAACACCAGAAAGAGCTCTATAGCTACAAGAACTTATAGAGACTAAACAACACACTACTGAATAATGGATGGTTCAAACGAGAAATAAATAAAGAAATAAAAACATTCCTGGTACTAAATGAAAGGGATGATACAAAACAATAAAAACTATGGGACACTTTAAAAGCAGTCCTAAGAGGGAAATTTATAATGCTAATTGCTTATATTAAGAAAACGGAAAGAGCATAAGGACCTAATACTGCAATTAAAATCTCTTGAGAAGCAACAATAAATGAATACTAAACCAGACAGACAGGAAGAAATTACAAAAATCAGAGCAGAAATCAATGAAATGGAAGCAAAGTAAACAATTCGGAAAAAAAAAATCAATGCCTCCAAGAGCTGGTTTTCTTTCAAAGGATAAACAAGATAGATAGACCTTTAGCGCTGTTGACCAAAAGAAGGAAAGAGAAACTCCAAATCAATAAAATTAAAGATGAAAAGGAAAATATCACCACAAATAAAAAGATCCAGACAGTCATACGGGAATACTTCAAAAGCTTATACTCTATGAAATTTGAAAACCTAAGAGAAATGGATGAATATCTGATATAATGTAATTCACCAATACTTAACCATGAAGAGATTAACAGCTTAAACAGACCCATAATATATGAGGATATTAATACTGCGTAAAAAAAATAAAAAAGCCCAATCCCAGATGGACTCACAACATAATTCTATGAGACATTTAAATAAGACCTACAGCTATTAGTACTCAAATTATTCAAGAGGATAGAAACAGACGGAAATTTCCCAATTCCTTCTATGAAGCCAGCATTACTCTAATACCAAAATTAGGCAAAGATACCACAGGGGGGGAAAAAAAAACTATAGGCGTGGTCCATTAATAAACATAGATGCAAAAATTCTCAATAAAATATTTGCAAACTGCATGCAGACATACATGAAAAAGATCACCCATCATGACAAAGTCATATTCATACTAGAGATGCAGGTATGGTTCAACATATGTAAATCGATAAATATTATAAAGCACATAAATGGACTGAAAAACAAAAACCACATTGTCGTCTCAATTGAGGCAGAAAGAGTCTTCAACAAAATTCAACATGTCTCTATGTTCAATGTTCCAGGCAGAATTGGACTGGAGGAAACATTCCTCAACATAATTAATGCCAAATACAACAAACCCACAGCCAACAGTATTCTAAATGGGGAAAATTAGAAGCATTCCCTAACCAGCAAGGCTGCCCTCTATCCTCACTCTTTTTCAGTATAGTACTTGAAATGCTCATGATAACAATAAGACAAGAAAACAAACTTAAAGGAATGCTAATTGGAAAACAGGAGGTCAAACTTACCCTTTTTGCAGATGGCATGATGGTTTACCTAAGGGATGCCACAAACTCCACCAGAAATCTTCCATAAATGATTAACAGCTTCAGTAAAGTGGTGGGATACAAAATTAACCTAAAAAATCAGTAGCCCTTCTTTATACTAGTAATAAGCAATTGGAGAAGGAATACAAGGAGATGTTCCCATTCAAAATGGCTTCCAAAAAATAAAATATCTAGGAACAAACCTGACCGAAGACATTAAAAATCTCTACAATGAAAAATTTAAATCCCTGAAGGAGATTAAAAAGATCCTAGAAGATGGAAGGACCTCTCATGCTCATGGATTGGAAGAATTAATGTAGTAAAAATGACCATCCTGCCAAAAGTAATATACAGATTCAGTGCAACCCCAATTAAATTCCCCATGACCTTCTTCACAGTCCCAGAAAAAAAAATCCTAAAGTTCATATGGAATAATAAAAGACCACGAACATCCAAAACAACCCTCTGCTGGGACAACTACTATACCAGACTTCAAAAATATTACACGACTATTGTCATAAAACAGCCTGATATTAGCACAAAAACAGACCTGTAGATCAATGGAATAAAATTGAAGATCCACACCTGAGCACATGCAATTTTAGCCACCTCATATTTGATAAAGGGGCCAAGAAAACTCAATGGAGGAAAGACAGCATCTTCATCCAGTGGTGTTGGCAAAACAGGATCACCACTTGTAGAAGAATAAAAGTAAGTTCCTATCTCTCACCCTGTACAAAATCAACTCCAAATGGATCAAAGGCCTCAATGTGAACTCCAAATCTCTTAAAATGGCAAAGGAAAATATTGGCAATAACCTACAAGGCATAGGCATAAGAATAGACTTTCTAAATAAGACAGCAGCTACACAAATTTAAGGTCAATAATTAACAAGCGGGACATTATTGAACTCAAGAGATTCTCTATAGTAAAGGAAGCAATCAAAGAAGTAAAGAGAAAACCCACAGAATGGGAGAGAACCTTCATCAGTGATACAGCTGATAGAATATTAACATCCAGAGTAAATAAACTACTCAAAAGAAAAAACACTCCACAAGACTCATCTTATTGCAGAGATACATGCAAATCTAGGTTACAGCTCTCTTCATAATAACCAAGAGCTGGAAGCAACCCAAATGTCCCTCAACCAATGAGTGGATAAAGAAAATGTGGTACGTCTACACAATTGAATTCTATACAGTGGTAAAGAAAAATGACAACATGAACATTGCAGGTAAATGGATGGAACTAAAAGCCATTATGCTATGTGAAGTAACAGAGTCCCAGAAAAACAAATGACAGTGTCCCTCATTTATTAATCCTAGTAGCAAGTCTCTCTTTATAAAAGAAAATAATTCGCTTTTATTCCTTTCTTTTTTCATAAATATAATGTGGTGTGACTCATCAACTTACTATGTAATATAGGAATGTAAAGTAATTTTGTTTTATTTACCTGAATGCAACTCTATTGTCAAAGGTGAATCATGAACATGTTTTGGAATTGACTTAAATAGTTTATTTACAGACATCATAATTTTGGTATATGTGTGCCATGTATGTAGGCATATTTTGGAGTGAAACAAATTAGAAAGAATGACAACAACAAAAGACTGAAACAGTAAACTTCTGCCAAAAACAACATCTGATTCAAAAAATTCAAAAAAGACTGAGACAAAGATGAAAGATAATGCATGAGTTCTGGTGGGATGGAGAGCAAGAAAGGGGAAATGGGTCTAAATTTGATTAAAAAATCTTGTATGAAATGCACAAAACCTCAGTAAAAATGGTTTGCTGCAGCAGGCCATCCCAGCACAGGACCCTTGAGGGCAGGGATGGGAAGACACAGAGTCAAGACACAGACCCCGGGAGTCCGGTGAGTAGCAAAAGCATGCTCATTGTTTGCAGGAATCAGACAGAACTTTATACCCCCTCCCTGCATCCCACTGGTCCTGGCAGGAGGCAGTTGTATTGGGCAGTTGGTTGGCAGTTGATCCCTGAGCCTTGGAGAACAAGGGGTAAAAGTGAACAAGAAGCGAAGCAGTCTATTTTTCTTTAAGGTGTCACTTTGAACTCCAGTCTGTCCCAAGCTGTTTCTTTTTTTTTTAATTTTATTTATTTCTATATGTGTATGAATGTACAAGCTGTTTCTTTACGTGAGCTGACAGTTTGTTTTGGAGAATCCTTTGTTCAATCCTACTAACCAGCAAGCAATGAGAAAGCAAGGTTATTTAAATGGAATTGATTATCACGGCAAGTTGCTCTGTGGGCACAGATACAAATATTTAGATGGCATATTAGTCTATGTACTAAGGCTTTTTATAGTAAAGGTTTAATACCAGCCATGTTATTTCCCCCAAAAGAGTGGGCTAATCGCCAATTAGGAACTTTCACAGTCACTAGTTGTACAATATCTTCCAGGTAGGTGTGGTGTAGCAATGAGTCATGCTTGACTCAGGGAGACCATTATTGTGCTTTCCAGTGGTCTTTGCCAATGCTCTCTGGCATTTTTAGAGGTCTACCGGCCATTTGCAAGTGTGGTCTTTGTCATTTCCATACTCAGATTTCTGTTCTCACACCTGGTCTTCAACAGCCAGGGTCTTAATGCACACATGCGTACCCTAATTTATAGACAAATAGCCTTTATTTGGAGGAGCCATTTGCCCCTGGCCAGCGTTTCTTTGGCACAATGGTCCATTGCTGGTACCAAAGCTTTTTCTATTAACACATTTGCTAAGCTATCAAGCTTTTAAAGATTTTTACTAACATCTAGCTCTGAATAAAATTTTCCTATACAGTTTTTATGCCCATTAGTTAAATACTGCCTATACATAGTCCATAAAAATTCTTACCATAACAGTTGTCTTCTTTATTACCATCAAAAGTTTTTTTTTTTTCTTTTTCTATAAGGAGAGATAGGAAGGTTTGTCATCTTAAACTTAGCAGCACCTGGAAAACAAGTTTCATTATGACACATAACAGTTGTTTCAAATAGGATCCATAGAGTTGTTTGGTGCCTGTAGATCAGGCAGTCTGAAGTTTTTCTTTCTCTTCATGTTCAGATGGGGCAGCTTCTCCGCTAGGATTTCTTGGTCCATCCTGTACAATGCAAAGCTGTATCTTTTCTTTCTCAGAAATTAAGATGGTGATGTTTTGACCTGTGGGAACATGCAAATCTTTTCCCACAGCCTTAAGATTTACCTGGCTAGCTCAGTCGGTAGAGCATGAGACTCTTAATCTTGGGGTCTTGGGTTTAAGCCCCACATTGGGCACCAGATGCAGCAGTCCATCCCACCACAGGACCCTTAGGGGCAGGGATGGGAAGGCACAGATTCAATGATACCGACCCTGGGAGTCAGGTGAGTGGCAACAGCAGGCTCATTCATTGCAGGAATCAGGCAGACCTTTATACCCACTCTCTGCATCCCATTGGTCCCAGCAGGAGACAGTTGGATTGGGCAGTTGGTTGGCAGTTGGTGTGTCTTTTTCCCATAGGGTCAGCATTTTTGGCTGAGGTCGTGTCCTTCGTCACAAGGCTGCTAAGCAGATTTCAGGTTGGCTCCATGGGGAAGTTATATTTGAGCATGCTTCATGCATGTCGAGCGGCAGTTTGCCTTTTTTCAATGTATTTATTTATTTATTTATTTATTTATTTATTTATTTATTTATTTATTTATTTTTTGGTCTTTTTTGAGACAGGGTCTCCCTGTAGCCCCAGCTGTCCTGGAACTCACTCTGTAGACCAGGCTGGCCTTGAACTCACAAAGATCCGCCTGCCTCTGCCTCCCAAGTGCTAGGACTAAAGGCTGAGTGTACTGTGTGCATGTAAGTCGGTGCACTCATGTCGTACAATGCCGCGGAGGTCAGAAGAGGGCGTCGGACTCCCCTGGAAATGAAGTTAAAAACGGTTATTAGCTGCCATATGGGTGCTGGGAATCAAACCCAGGTCCTCTGCAAGAGCAGTCTGTGCTCTTAACCTCTGAGCCATCTCTCCAGCCCACAATTAGCCTTTTTATAAAAGGATTTTTTTTACTTGTGTATAAGCACATATGTGAATGCATTCCCCTAGAAGCCATAAGATGGTCTCAGACCTTTTTATTGAGATTTCTTTTTAGTGTTTCATATACAACATCTTAATCATTATACCCCCTTACCCACTATCAACCCTCCATAGCCTCCCACCCCCCCGATTTGTCTCATTTTATATTAAGGCTTATAGAGTAAGTTTGTGTCCACTGAGGTCCTGCAGTGTAAGTTCATCCACTGAGGTCTTGCCAGCCTATCAAGAATCCTTATATTTACAGACAAGTATGCCCATCACCACTCATAAAAGAAGCTTCTTTTGCAACAGAGGGAGACTATTACAGAGTTCCATGACTGGTCACAGACAGAAAATAAATGTCTGTGAAATACTGAACCCTAAGTTACATATGTACAATGGAATCTCTTCAACTATAATTTACAAAACATACTGGGACAAGGAGTTGAGAGAATACTAAAGTGCCAGATCTTTGGGGGCTTGACCTTTCTTCATTTGACTCTTGATACATAGACACTATCAAACTGAATAAACATTTGTAAAAAACTTTGAACTTGTGTTTTAAAAATGTTTCATAAAGATTATTAGCTCAGCATAAGTGCTCTCATGGTGTTTCTGAAACAGGTGTTTCTGAACCAGGCAATATGAGTACTAGAATTCTAACTCTGGTCTTCTGCAAGAGCAGGAGGCATGCTTAACCAATGAGCTGTCATTGTATCTCTACCTCTCTTGTTTAACTTTAATGGAAACTTACCCCAAAATTCATCTAGGCACACAGAAATATGACAAAATAACTAAAGGATTTTTATTCTCACAGATAAATAACTTCTGGAGTAATAAAATATTATCTTAAAATATACATTTAGTTCTATTTTTAAGAAATATTTTTCAGTGTTAACCTGTGCTCTTAAGCACTAGAGACTTGGACAAAGGTGATGGATTATCCAAATCTTGGAAGACAGCTAAAGGTTCTAGTCTCTGAAAGGCCTGATTCTGACCCTATACAATCTTAGATATTTATCTAATCATTTTTTTCACTAAGGTTTGTAGCTTAGAATTTCAGGAAATCTCCTACAAAGTCAGGTATATCACTCATTACCTCACAAAGAGTACTGAGTTTGATCCACTCAAACCACAAATATAGTTATAGATGTAGTGGTACACATCAGTAATCCCAGCTCTTTATGGTGCAATGGGAAACAGCAAGAGAATTTTCCTGAAACTCACATTCCAGCTACCCAGATGTATAAGTGCAGCCACAGGACCAAGAGAGATCCTTCCTCCAAGGTAAAAGGAGAGAGATGCACCCCAGAAAGGAGTCCAGGAGTCCTCTTATCTCCACAATGCACACTCCAGAAAGGAGTCCAGGAGTCCTCTTATCTCCACAATGCACTGTAGCACTGTAGCCTGTGAGTGAACACACACACACACACACACACACACACACAGACACACACACACACACAAACACACAAAAACATTTAAAATATCATTAATTATTCTATTTATTTATTTATTTATTTATTTATTTATTTATTTATTTCTGAATGTGTATGAATGTACTGTCTGCATGCAAGTCTGTGCACCTGTGTCGTGCAATGCTGCGGAGGTCAGAAGAGGGTGTCGGATTCCCCTGGAACTGGAGTTCTCCTGGAATTGGAGTTTCAGACGGTTTTCGGCAGCCATGTGGGTGCTGGGGATCGAACCCGGGTCCTCTGCAAGAGCGGTCGGCGCTCCTAACCGCTAGGCCATCTCTCCAGCCCCATTAATTATTCTTTTAAAATAAAATTATACAGTTTGGATTGCCTTTAAAGTCTCTTGTTCTATTTAATAAAATAGATGCATATGCACAACAAATCAATTAAATTAGTAGGGGCATATATACCCGTATTTTAGTAAATAAGCTTTATTTACAAATAAATAGTTTTATAAAATCTATTTTAAAAAATAGTGCACACACTATGGTGTAATTTGTGAACAATAACAATCAAAACAACATGCAACTGAAAATTTGTTCATGATCTTTACAAAATGTGGGTGACCTAATTTCATGTCCCATCACCAGAGATGAATTAGATGTGGACATACTTCTTAACCTCTGTCATTTATGCTTTGCCAACTATAAATGGATGTAATTATACATTGCAAACCATCAGGTGGCTGGACCTGCCAGGAAGCTGGAGTTGAATCAATGCTCTAATTGCACCATGTCCTCACTG
Organism: Rhizomys pruinosus; assembly: GCA_009823505.1. Taxonomy (NCBI): domain Eukaryota; kingdom Metazoa; phylum Chordata; class Mammalia; order Rodentia; family Spalacidae; genus Rhizomys; species Rhizomys pruinosus. The sequence goes on along the minus strand of VZQC01015256.1, from coordinate 199,148 downwards.
TGGAGATTTCGATCAACTCCTTCTGACTATTCCTTTTACCTCCCTTATTATTCTTGCCTACCATTTTACCTAGAACTTGTATTTTCTAATGAAAATTTGTAAGAATGTCATTTTTTCACTGTCATTAAAATAAGACTCTAGAGGCTGGAGATATAGCGTGTTCGTTAAGAACAGTGGCTGTTATAATGAGAGGTTCAGGTTCCAGCATCCACATGACACCTAACAACAATCCAAAACTCCAGTTCCAGGGGATCCAGACACTGTCTTCTGACCTCTGTGGGGCAGGTCATGCATGTACTTACACACATGCAGGCAGTGCACTCGTAGATATAAAATAATAAAATAAAAATAAAACTCTCACATATCCTTAAAGAAGCTAGATATAAAAGATCCTACAATAAAACAAAAGCAATCTCTGCAGGACATTTCCACCTTGATTTTATTTTATTCTACACTTTACCTCCTTCTTCATTCAGGGGCTTGACCATTCTTCATTTGACTCTTGATACATAGACACTATCAAACTGAATAAACATTTGTAAAAAACTTTGAACTTGTGCTTTAAAAATGTTTCATAAAGATTATTAGCTCAGCATAAGTGCTCTCATGGTGCTAAGAGATATTAGTCTTTACCATGTATTTATTCCACTGTCATAGGTGATTTCACAATACCAAATAGAAGATAATGACAGAAAATCTACCATCATGTTAGTTTTTTGAGCTGAGGTGGAATTTGGTGCACAAATACTCCATGTAAGTCCCGCTGGCCTGGAGTTTGCTATTGAACTAGCCTAGCCTCCTCCTCCTCATAGTTATCTGCCTGCTTCTGCCTCCCCAATGCTGCAATTAAAGGTGTGTGCCATCAGGATAAGCCATTTTAGACTTTTATCAGAATCTCAAAATTGGAATTTTACTCATAAAAGTTTTCATTATTTTAGTTTTCATTTATGAACAATTATTTTAAGATTTTGAATGTTTTATACTATATTCTTTTATATTGCTACAATATTGGTAAATCACTCATGCTAACACAAAAAATGTGTTCTATGACTATTTTCTGCTGCAATGATCCACATCACACCTTTTGGAATCCACTTAAAGTATGGCCTGTGAGCCTTTTTGTGACCATCACAGTCTCATGTCTTCTCAGAGCCAGCCTTCTGAACACTGAATTTACTGTAATTATCAGCATCATTTCTAGATGTTAAGTATTTCTAACTTTTGTTCTTTTCCTCACACTTCACTACGCAATGAATGCACATCTCTGTGTATCTGGGCCCCTAACTTTTTAACTCCTTAACAACTAAATTACCAATTCCGAGGATGCCTCCTATAGCTACATGTGATCAAGTTAGGGGCTGTTCCTTTGGGTTTGGACAGTACACAGGAATTTTTGTATCATTGACACAATAATTATCAGTGCATCTGTCTATTCAAGCCAAGGCCTTATTTATTTATATGGGTATGTAGGGGCAATAATTCAGACAGGTTGCTTGAAAAGTTGTTGAAGTAGTATAAAGTATGTAATAAGCAATGTGCAAGCACCCATTCCAGAAAATCTTTATGTGATATGTGAGAATCTGCAAAGGCAAGTTTCTCCAAGGCTAGGCTAAAGGCATTATTTACATCTATCAAACATGCATTCTGTTATTTTACTGTATTTGCAAGTAACACATCCACTTTCATAATCACAAGGAAAGTATGCTCTGGTTGTCAGTGTGGGGTTGATTTATAGTCCTGTTTCTCCATCTGCTAATGTTTGGTATTTCTCCTGTTACACAAGGAGCCTTATGTAAGGTTGTAGGCATAAGCAGCAGAATCAAGAGAAGATTTGACATAAACTAAATCAATTTAAATCAGCCTGTTAAATCACAATTTAGACACCTCAGACAAAAACTAGGCTCTGTCATCATTTCTCACCTGTGCATATTTTATATACTATCTTAATGCATCTGCTTCTAAGTCCACAAATATTCTTATTTTATGAAGCTTGGCATAGTAGATCTATATAAGTATTCTTTAAATTTTAGTCTACTCTACTTACAAACTAAATTTTATTTGTTATTCAGGTTTGGGGCTCAAGCCCTCACCAAAATCTTTTACTCCTAACATTTGTTATTTTAGTACAAAAAAAACTTATTGGATAGTGCTTTTCCCCTCCTTCTACAGGGTTTGAAAGCTATTTTTTTCTGGTTTTCCATTATATCAAGCATTTTTCACTAAAAACTGAACTGACCTCCAGTCCTTTTTCCTTCTCTATGTTGTCTAGACTGATGACTTTTAAGTTCCAAATTTCTCCATCTTGATTTTCTTATGCCTCAACAGTTGACTCAGCAATGTTTTCTTCCACTTTTTTTCTCTTTACGGTTTCTCTTGTTTCCTGCAGACAATGTTATTCATGTTCTTGCTGTCAACTATCTCTATTACTTTATGTTCCCCATGATACTCACCACCCAGTCTACTTATACATACCAAAGGGATGTTTCAAAAGTTTTCAGAAGTGAACAGATCTTTTGCTTGGAAGTATTGCTGATGCTTCTTTTATATTAACCACACAAGAAGTGCCTGCTGCTTAATTGAAACAAGTTAACATTTTTATTTATATAAAATGGATCAGTTGAGTGATTACTGCCAATTCAGCATGAGCAGAATGCTGACCTGTCTGTCCCACACAGAAGGTTTGGCTGCCTGTGTGTCTGTGGACTAGAAATGAAATATGGCTTCCTAATCTGTTTTGCTAATGTTCCTTCACATTCTAATTTTTATGTTAAGCTCACATCATTTCAACAGAAAAAGAAATAAGTCTGTAGAAGCCATGTCTACTACAAAAAAGTTCAGTACAGAAATACAATATTCTTTTGTATTTCTTGTGTATAGATATCTTTCCTACCCTTAAGCTGCCCTGGAATATTTAATATCTGATTCACACAACTCGCATGTGCTTTTATATGCTTTCATGCCTCTGTGGGCCAAGTGTCCATCACTATTCGATTTCAAGTTTCATAATATGCTTTGCTTTGCCAGTGGAATACTCTCAAATTCACAGAAATTTTCATACATTCCTAATACCCCCTGCCCAGTCATCTACCCCACTCTTCCTTTGTCATCCTACTCCCTTCCAATTTCCCTGGTTTCTGCAGTTACATCAAGATATATATTTATATGTGAGGATTTGGTTCTCAGATGTACAAGTGAGAAAGAACATTTGTCACTTATTATTCTGATTCTGGGTTAACTTATTTAGTACAACCATTTCTAGTTCTATCCATTTACCTCCAAAATTTCAACTATTTTAGTTTCCTTTGCCACTGAGAACTCCTTTGTATAAATGTTCCACAGTTTCATTACCCATTCATTAATTCAAGGACATCAATAAATTTAGACCACCTCCACCATCCATGCCCCACAAGACCTCATGTATTCACCATACATGATTAGATCTATCCAGTCAAGCATTTGCACTCAGATGTCCTTAAGAGTAAATTCATCCACTGCACTCTATTCAGCCTATCTAGAGATCATAAGTAAGGCATGCTCTCCCTCAACCAGTAGCAATCAGTACGATGAGTCCTTTGGATATATGCCAAAATGTGGTATAACTGGCTCATATAGTAGATTTTTTTTTAGTTTAATGAGAGTTTCCACAGTTTTCCATAGTGGTTGCACAAGTTTGTATTCCCACCCGCAGTGAATGAACATTCCCATTTGTCCACAATCCTAGCCAGAATTTAGAGTCATTTGTTCACTTGCTCTTAGCCAGTCAGACTGGGGTAAGATGGATTTTAAAGTGGTTTATATTTGTATTTCTCTAATTACTAAGGAAGTTGACCAGTTTTTAAGGTTTTTCTTTTCTACTTTATTTCTTCAATTGAGAGCTCTCTGTTTACTAAGGAAGTTGACCAGTTTTTAAGGTTTTTCTTTTCTACTTTATTTCTTCAATTGAGAGCTCTCTGTTCAGGTTTATAACCCATCTTTTTATTGGAAAAAAATCATGACCAGCTGTCTGTTTCCTTAGGAGAATTAAGAAATCTCTCGGGGCTGGAGAGATAGCCTAGCGGTTAAGAGCACCGACTGCTCTTGCAGAGGACCCGAGTTCGATCCCCAGCACCCACATGGAGGCAAAGAACCGTCTGTAACTCCAATTCCAGGAGAACTCCAGTTCCAGCAGAATCCGACACCCTCTTCTGACTTCCGCGGCATTGCACGACACGGGTGCACAGACCTACATGCAGACAGTACATTCATACACGTACAAAAATAAATTAATTAAAAAAAAAAAAAGAAATCTCTCTCACTGACTCACACATATACATATGTATGTGTTTATATTCAAGGTAATATCAGTACTTATTTTTTTTAATTAATTTTTATTGATGCTTTGTGCATTTCATACATTTTTTCCAATTCAGTTCAGGCTTATTTCCCTTTCCCTCCCCCCCACCCCCACCCCATCCCAGATCATGCATTCTGCCATAACTGTCCTGCATCTTTCTCTCAGTTTTTTTTTTCATTTTTAGCTATAAGTGATAATCCATGAGTACAAGCATCCTTCATGCAAAACCTATCTGCAGGCTGTTGTGCCCAAACACCTACAGCCCCACCATCCAGTGGGGGGTGACAGGTTGTTTGTTCAATCAAGTTGATCAAATGAGTGTCCAGACTACATTGCTGTAGTTTCACCATTCACCCCAATCGCAGCCCTTACATTCTACCACGCCCCCTCTTCCGCAGTGGAACCAGCCCAGGTGCCCTTCAACTGACGAGTGGATAGAGAAAATGTGGTACATGTATACAATGGAATACTATGCAGCAGTAAAGAGGGACAACATCATGAAATTTTCAGGTAAATGGATGGAGCTGGAAGACATTATGTTAAGTGAAGTAACACAGTCCCAGAAAAACAAACGACAAATGGTGTCCCTCATATGTGGATGCTAGTACCAACAACCCAGATATAAATATTTCTCATGGAGAGGGAGGCATAGTAAAAGAACAACAGAAAGACTGCATCAGAAAATGGACTGAAATGGTGAATTGGAAAGGGGGGATGGGTGGGAGAGGGACACGGGTGTGTACAGAAAATATCAGTACTTATAAAGCAACTCTTCTCTCTGTCCATGTTCTATTTCTGTTTTCAGTTAAAAGTTTGAGGACCAATGTATTCCTTGAAGGGATGGTAAATACTGAGTATACTATCACTTATAGAATAACCTTCCTTTCTTCAAACTACAAAATCATTATTTTCCTTTTTTCAATAGCATTGTAACTCTATGCTATTATTGTTCCTTTAGCTCTTCTTTTGTATGACAACCAAACAAGGTCTGGTGTGTTCCTTTTGTAGGATGAATAAAGCAGCAATCATTCCCTTTGAGATTATTCCCCTTCAACCTCTGAATTTCTTCTTCCTTTCTCTTTATTTCTTTCTCTCTCCTTCCTTCCTTCCTTCCTTCCTTCCTTCCTTCCTTCCTTCCTTCCTTCCTTCCTTTCTTTCTTTCTTTCTTTCTTTCTTTCTTTCTTTCTTTCTTTCTTCTCTTTCTTTCCTGCTTTCTTTTTGCCAGTGTTCACAGCATTTTCATTCCCCTCCATAATTGAATCCTATGCTCTGTGCTTTACCTGCCTGCTGATTCAAATGACAGAAGAACAGTAATGGGAAATCTGATTCATGTTTTAATCTTAGATATTAAAGGCCAGTTATGGGGATGGGTTTATGAATATTCAGGGCCAGGAGTTTAGATAGAGAGAAGGGAAAACAAAGTCCAGCATTTCACTCTTCATTGCCTTGCTCGTGTCCTTCCAGCAGTGACAGCCATTCCCAGTTTGTTAGTTGCTTTATAAACAACTTTCAAAGTCTTTCAAGAGACTCTAATTAATGGGATATTTTGCTAGCATCTTCAGTGTACAAAGGATAACACTTTGTGGAGAATGTTTACTATGGAAGATGAGAAAACAAAAACACAATTATTAACCATTTTGTGCACAAAAATATTCTATGCCTTTTGCAGTTTTGTTATCCTTAAATTTTGCAATCATCATTAAGTCAGCTTAACTTTCTTCACACATTTGAAACTCTTACTTCATTAAAACAAACTCAGGGCTGGAGAGATGGCCTAGCGGTTAAGAGCGCCGACCGCTCTTGCAGAGGACCAGGGTTCAATCCCCAGCACCCACATGGCGGCCGAGAACAGTCTGAAACTCCAATTCTAGGAGAACTCCAGTTCCGGGGGAATCCGATACCCTCTTCTGACCTCCGCGGCATTGCACGACATGGGTGCACAGACTTGCATGCAGAAAGTACATTCATACACATACATAAATAAATAAAATTAATTAAAAAAACTCAAAAAAAAAAACTTAAGTTACTGAGAGATCACACAATAGGTATGTGCTTGACATAGAATTAAAACCAGTAAAGTGTGTCCTTAATTGCAGCTCCCATACCCCATTAAATTGATTCTCCTTCCACATGGAAAAAGTAACTTAAAATCTCTTCTTCCACCTTTCACCAAGAACCAATGCTTATTTTCATACTTGACTAAATTCTTATTCATCCCAGAGGCATCATATCTGATATTTTCCATCTCTGTAAGGATAGATACTCAAGTTCTATTCCTGTGTGTAATAATTTGTCAATTTTTATTACAGTCAAAGTAAGATGCTCATATGTTCAAATTCATATTGTAATGTCAGTTTCTTAATGAGAAAAGAGAACTTTAGAGATTTCTCTGATAAATATCAACCACCTAAGATTTTAACCATATGAGGCTGATTAGCATGAGTTGGAATGATCCCACATGCATTTTGAGTTGGAAATGGAGATATAATTAACTCTAGCAGAATTTACTGAAACTGAATTTTACAGTACAAAACCAAATGAAGAAAGTCAGTTAGTGTCACTCACACTTGTGAACTCCTAGAAGGAGACAACAGTAATTCCCATTACCTCTAATGAAAAATAAAATCAAAATCAAAATGATAGCACACAGATTTCATTATCTATTAAGCATTTTAATTTAACTTTGTGGAAGAAGTGCCTGTACTGAAAGATTGTATGAGAAGGGTACAATAAATGTTTTGTGCCTTCTTAAAAATTTTGTGAAATGCATGACCTGGGAAAATTCAGATAATGGATTTGATTCTTGATTCAAAAACTGAATATGTGGCTAATGAGTGAGCCCTCCTGGTGAGCTGAGTTCGAACTACATCCACACATGCACATGAGCACACACACACCCACATTATAAATCAATCAATCATCAATCAATCAATAGAATGCTTATCATCTCAAATCAAACCTAATAAATAACATACATGGGTAAAACTTTTCATTCTTTTAACTAAAGCTTAGCATTACATTTCCATTTTAATTATTTTATTCATTTCTCAGATGAATCAATAACATGGTTATGAATGTTTAATATTTTTAATCAGAAGTCCCTATAAATAATCTTGTTATATACCAGGTTCCTCAGTTTCTCCAAATAATTCAGATTAAGATGATCACTTTACCAATGCTAAAATTATGATTAATTTCAGCCCATAAATTAGTAAAGATGTCAAGTTATTTGGTGCTCAGTGCTGTAAAATATGTGTCTAAATGCAGTGGTTTAAAAGAATATGCATCTAACAGTTAGGTTTCTACAAATCAGGAAACCTGCTGACCGTGGTTTCACTGAGCTCTTAGCTTCAAGTCTTTTACAATCCTAAAATAGCAGTTGAACTGGGCAGTTGAACAAAACAGGATTTGTTTCAAAAGAAATACATACATACATATATATATATATATATATATATATATATATATACCAATAGCAGTTGAAGAACTGAGTTTCTAATAAGTTGAGGAACAAAAGGCTCAGTACATCTGTGGTTTTGATCTGGAAATACTTGCCAAGTTATCCCATTGTTTTAGTTTTCTTTCCTACTGCTATGACAAACTATTCTGACCAAACCACTGATGGGAGGACCTGAGCCCATGGCTCCTGATGATAGTCTATCACAGTTTGATAAGTCACAGTAGCAGGAATTAGAAGCAGCTAGTTATACCACCTCCATAGTGAGCATAGGGAGAGAATGAACACATGTGTGCTTATACTTAATTCGTGTTCTTTTTGACCCAGTCCCAGGGAATGGTGCTCTCTCCATTTAGCCTGGGTCTTCCTGTGGGAAAGCTTAGTTAGGTGGGTTGGATTCTAAGCCAATGATACCTCCCTGGCCACACCCGTAGGGTGGGTTGGATTCTTAGCCAATGATACCTCCATGGCCACACCCATGGGGTGGGTTCTAAGCCAATGGTACCTCCCTGGCCACACCCATGGGGTGGGGAGTAGTGATGAATTGAGTCATGATGGATATTTAAGCAGACATGTTGGAATAAAATCTCTCTCTTCATTCGAACCTCAACCTGCCTACACGTGGTTATGCTTTCCTGCACTGGCTTTCCACATGGGTAGTCCTAGGATTAAGTGGGCCCCACCTCAAATCCCGGCGGAGACCCCACATCTTCCTATAACAATGAATGCAATCAAGACAACCCCCAAATATGCCAAGAATAGCCTGACCTTTGGAACTCCTATTTGAGACTCTTTCCAGATGATTTTAGATTGTGTCAAGTTGATATTTAAAATTAATCATAACCCAATATAACCATTTCACCAAAGCTAGAAAAACAATGTACTGCCAATCTCTAATATGGGATTATAACTCATAAATTTTCTCATATTAATCTTTAGTGTCATGAAAGAAAAACAGCCTTCCTTGAAGGGGAGTGAATTACACAGGGGACAGAAATACAAGGAGTTTTGGCTTAGCAAATATCATTTGAAGGACTACACATTGGGCAAAGCAATATACAGTGTTTAGTGAATATTGTCTATTATTATTTCTGTTAATAATAATAAATTGTTGGCATAGATATCTCCACCTAAAAACATAAAACATTTCAATACCTTACTGTACCTGAGCTTCTTTACCAAGCTTAGATATACAAAATGTGCATTATTATGTTTATTTTACAAATATGAAAAACATTGATTATTGAAAATCAATTATTCAACTCCATTCTTATTGGTGTGTGTTGGGGGTGTTTGTCACAGTGCATGTGTAGAAGTGGAGGAAAAGTCTGTGGAGTCAGGTTCCACTTTCATACATATTCCAGGATTGAACCTTTGTCATCAGCCTTTACACACAGACTGAGCCATCTTTCTGGGTGGAAATTAACTTTTCATGTCATGTGGTTATTTTGTACTCAGTTTTAAAAGGAACATTCTAAAGGACATGGAAGAAAGAGGAAAACATTTCGATGAAACATCTTTAGCTGTCATTTTCTGTAAGGATGACGTGATGGACAGATATTAAGCATGCCTCTGTTTCAGCTACTTAACGTTGTGTGCTATATTTTTTAGTTTTAAGAAACTGTATATTTTATTTATTTTTTTTTAATTTTTTTTTATTTATTTCTATATGTGTATGAATGTATTGTCTGCATGCAAGTCTGTGCACCCGTGTCGTGCAATGCCGCGGAGTTCAGAAGAGGGTCTCGGATTCCCCTGGAACTGGAGTTCTCCTGGAATTGGAGTTTCAGACGGTTCTCGGCCGCCATGTGGGTGCTGGGGATCAAACCCGGGTCCTCTGTAAGAGCGGTCGGCGCTCTCAACCGCTAGGCCATCTCTCCAGCCCAGAAACTGTATATTTTATTAACATATTTACTACATAAAAATGTATAGCTATTATCTCAATTCAAAGAAAAATAAATTTGAAAAAGTATGGACCAGGCATTGTGGTGCCTTTAATTCCAGCACTCAGGGGCTGAGGTGAGCTTTGAGATCAAGTCCAGTCTTGTCATCATGGTGAGCTCCAGACACTTAGAGCTACAGGAAGACCCTGTCTCAAAAAATCAAAAACAAACAAAATTAACTTACCACTTACTTCCAGACATATTAATTAATGTACATGGGTGGAAGGTATATATTCATATTTTAGAGTAATATAAAACTAAAGGGAAAAATGTGAACTCTTAAACGTACATCAGAGTTAACACACAGTTTATTCCTGGAGGACATAATTCTGGTACATATGTGACATCTGTATAGGTATATTTTGCAGCAATACAACTTGGAGGGAACCACAACAACATAAAGACTGGGCCAAAGAACAGACCGACATAGCTAAATTCTGCCCAAAACAATAAACCTTTGCAGAGAAAAACTTCAAAAAGACTGAAAAGTGGATGACATTATGGCAGAATGCATGATCTGGGGTGGGATGCAGAGAAAAGAAAGGGGAATATGAACTGAAAAAAAAATGATGTCTGACATAAGCAAAAAAATCAATAAAATATTATATTAACTTTAAAAAACAAAAACAAACAAAAAATGGTTTCTGAAGAAAATGCCCTAAGAAATTCCATAAATGTGTGCTATATTGATGTATAACATCATATAAACAATAATTCCTGCTTATTCATCTAACAGTCAAAGCTTTATTAAGCTTAGTGTGAAGTTCTTGTGTTCAATGTTTCAAATAATTTCAGTCAATTATTTGAAATAATTTGAAAGTATTTCAATAATTGCTGCTTCAGGTCAAGGTTTTCAGTCTCATTTCGCAGAGTTCAGACCAGGATGTACTTAGCAGCTGGGGAATTTGATACTACATTGTGAAGTTTGAGTGTGTCTACAAAGATTTAGGCACTAAGATCTTGGTCTTTAGAGAGACAATGTTTAGAGAAACATTGAAATATTATGAGGGGAAGCAAATAGAGATTAAGTCAGTGGATAATGGCTTCAGAATAACCTCAAATGGTTGTAATAATTAACAGATTTTCATCCTCCAAAAGAAAGAAATGTCATTCTTCTGATACTTCAAACTTTCAGCCTCAGGTAATGAGCTAAGTAATCATTTTTTTCTTTATAAAGTGAGTAGCCTCATACATTATAGTGTAGCAATATATTTTATTATAGAAATACAAAACTAACTGATAGCAGGGCATGGACAAATGAGGTCTCTCTCTCTCTCTCTCTCTCTCTCTCTCTCTCTCTCTCTCATGTGTTTGTGTGTGAATCCTGTATACTTTCCTGTATATTTCCTGTATACTTTCCCTAAAAATAATCAGGCTTCCTCAATGACTATTGAAGTACCAAAGTGAATTATCTCAGATAAATAAGACATTAAATGGATTTTTATACTACCATTAAAATCACAGAACCCCATTTCTGCTGCAGTCTCTCCCTTGAAATTGTCACAAAAAGCATGACCAAAATCAAAGAGAATGAAATCCAGCATTGCATGGAGGAATATAAAATAATTAGAAGTTATATTTTAAAGTCAGTAACTAGATAGTAAGATTTATTAAATCAGCCAATTCTATTTTTCTTCTTTCTTTTTGATATACCCTCTAGGGAATTTTCCCATTTTTCTCCCCTTACATGGATTTATTTACATATTATTAAGAAAGTTCTTCCCTTCCATTGTCATAGATTTCTCAAATTCTTCTCCACATTCTTCTTAGTTTTAGGTTCAGAATTGTTAAGCCACAGTGAGTTCAGAGAGTTCAAAGCACAAGAGACCATTAACTGAGACCACTGTACCTTGGAGTCTGAACCAATCTCTTTTATCATGCTTTGGCCTGCATTTGTCTCATCTTCCTTGTCCTCATTACTTCTCCTTACTACAAAGATATAAAGCTTCAATGAACTGCTGGAATATCTAAACCCACACAGCATGTGTCAGTAAACAAGGATTCACAGATTCATTTTAAGGAGATTTTTTACAGATAAAAGATGAGAGACAGGGAAATGGAAGAGCTCCCTTTTATGGCACTACAAAGTGCATTATATTTCCTATGAGCATGTTTGATTTCTACAAATTGTCAAGGCATTCTAAGAAAAAGACAAGGAATTAGATCCTACATCATTAAAGAATGCATTTTAATTTCGATATCAATCTTACTGATCAACCTTGGTTGTCAACTTTATTGTATTTGAGAACAGTAAGAGACACTGTCATGACTGCATTTCCTAGAAGGGTTAATTACAAGGGGTAGAGCCTTCCAGAGAGTGGCCAGCGCCTTCTAGTGGTGACCCAGATATAAAGAAAACTGAGGAAAGAGCAGAAGTGCTTTTTGTTTGCCTGCCTTCTCTCCCTGCTGATGACTGCACCTTCCCTGTTTTTGTCACTATCACCACCCTTTGCTGACAGCAGAATTCTTGTACCTTAGGCATCCCAGCATGAAATGAAGACCTGCACCCTTCTAGGAAGCATCCAGGCCTTTATTTGAAAGACTGGAACTGCTTAATGGACTGAGTACCTACCAGGATCTCATTGTCTCTACTCTGTTAACAGTTGTTGTTGGACTACCCAGTCTGTATTTGATAAGTCAATCTAATAAACCCCCTTGGTAAATATATATATAATATATATATATATATATATATATATATAAAATCATTTTTCCATTTATCCTCTTCTAAAGAACATTAATTTTACACAAGTTACAAGATTTTCTGTGCCATGGGCGTTAGCTGTAAAATGTCTGATTAACAGCACAGAGAAGACTGGACAAATGGAGATGGGGAAGTATGTCCTGTTTTATAAGCCCCTTCCTCTCTGCCTCTTCATTTTCTTTATTAGACTTTAATTTCTTCACTTTTAAACTTTTCTTCTAATGATTTCTGATCATCTTTACAGCAGGCAAATACCTGTCAATGTACTTCATCCATAGATGACTAGAAACACACCTACAGTTGAGGAAGTTGGGTAGTCTATGTGCTGCAATGAGGGAAAATGTATTCCATAGAGATTCTGGAGGAATCCTAATTAACAGAGTTAAGAAAAGACAGATTAGAGCTTTAAAGTTCTATAGATTTGCTTTGAGGAAGGTTTCAGGAAGTTTGGCTTTGTTTTATCTTGGATGCTGTTATGACTGTGCCTAACTGTGTGATTGCTTACATCAGAAAGAAGAAAGAATGAGCAATTGCTAGTTACTGAGAAGCAAGAGTCAATCATTAGCGAGGATCAGGGGCATTTGTCCATTCTAGGACTTAGAAAATGCTGATTTGGGGGGATGTTTTCAGATGTGTCTTTTGATTTGTTCTTGATCCATAATGATTATAAAATGGCCCTAATAGTTCATTTTGTATGAAATGGTTTATTTCCTATAGTTAAACACCAAAACACATCTGCAGCTACCAGTCTAGCTTCCAGCAGCCAATAACTTCAATTCCTTTTCCTGTTTTATATAAATCATTATATTTCCTTCATATTTCTCATGTTTAACACTGCCTACGAGGGATCTAAAATTAGCATGAACTTAATAGGGATGGTGTGCATATGTGTAAAAGAAAGAGACATCTAGTTTAATACTTGGTAAATTTCACCCTCATTTCTTACTTTGGTTTTTCATTAATGATCTGTTCTACATGCCAGCTATGCAATCATTATATTGGATTTATCATTGCTCCCCTTGGTCTTTTTATCCTAAAAACTAAAGCTTCCTTCATTTTGCTTGCTTATAATTGTTTTTAATTCTCAAAACATAAAAGTACACCATACAAAGGTAATATAAACACATAACCTTTGTTTTAAAAATAGGAAGAAAATTTAGACAATCTTTACTTTCATGAGGCAGTTTTTTTTTTCATGAGGCAGTTTTAAGACAGATTACCAAAGACACAATTCATGAAATAAATAATAAATATGTGAATTTCAAATTTCAACTATTTGAGAAATCTTGTGAGGAGAGTGAAAAGACATGCTACCCTATAAGGAACTTATGTTTAACCATGGCATAATTAAACAGAGTCGTTGGGAGCTAGAGAGTTGTGTCACTGGCTGCTCTTGCAGAGGGCCCAGATTCAGTTCAGTCAATTCAATCCCAGTACCCACATGGCAAAAAACATTGGTCCATAACTCCAATTCCAGGGGATCTGATACCTTCTTCTGGCCTCCATGGTAATTGCATGACACAGGTGCACTTACATACAATCAGGCAATATAATCATACTGGTAAAATAAAAATAATAAATAAAATTTAAAATAGAGTCATTGAAAATGTACAAAGGGTCCTAAGAATAAGCAAACAACATAATTTTTTCCCTTTTATTTATTTGTTTATTTTTTTACACTCTAAGGAGAGAATTATTTATTGAGTTACACTCCCATCCCTTCTTTTGAAATGTAGAAGATCCCAGTTTCTTTTTTTTTTTGCCTTCCTTTTTTTTTTTAATTTAATTTTTATTGATGGTTTGTGCATTTTGTACATCATTTTCTAATTCAGATCAGGCATATTTCCCTTTCCCTTCCCCCCCACCCCCACCCCATCCCAGATCATGTATTCTGCCATAACTGTCCTGCATCTTTCAGGTTTTTTTTTCCTTTTTTTAGCTATAAGTGATAATCCATGATTATAAGCATCCTTCGTGCAAAACCAATCTACAGACTGTTGTGCCCAAACCCCCACAGTCCCACCATTCAGT
>VZQC01015256.1:133674-183484 GCA_009823505.1 Rhizomys pruinosus | reverse complement strand
GTCAGCACCAGCTACACCTCACCTGCCTGGAAATACTGTGCAGCAGAGGCAGCCATGTGCCTGTATATCCCAAATCTAATTGGCTATTGGCTCTCTCCTTGGAGGAATAACCCATGGCTGATGCCACAAGCCTACATCCTCTACAGGTTAGGAGATGTTATTTGTTTATTTTTTAAGGGATTCTACAATAGCACAGTTGTTTTCAGATAACATTGAGGTTACACAGTTTGCCATACAATTAGGTAATTGGTGCATTTTTTTGGAGTGAGCCAAATTATTAAGCATAAGCAATGAATGTAAGTAACATTCATGTAAAACCAATTTGCAAGTATCTATGTCCAAATTTTGAACAACCCAAGGATCCCCTAGTACAGTTGGAGAAGCTTGCATGCACAAGCATGTTGATCAAATAGGAGTCCAGTCTGTATTGCTGTAGTTTCATGATTCACCCCAATCTCTCTGCAGCCTTTACATTCTACCTTGCCTCCTCTTCTGCAAGTTATTCCCTAGGCTTTGGGAAAGGGGCACAAGTGGGTGAGAAGCAAAGCAGCAAGAAATGTAAGTAACATTCATGTAAAACCATTTTGCAAGTATCTATGTCCAAATTTTGAACAACCCAAGGTTCCCCTAGTCCAGTTGGAGAAGCTTACATGCACAAGCATGTTGATCAAATAGGAGTCCAGTCTATATTGCTGTAGTTTCATGATTCACCCCAATCTCTCTGCAGCCTTTACATTCTACCATGCCTCCTCTTCTGCAAGTTATTCCCTAGGCTTTGGGAAAGGGGCACAAGTGGGTGAGAAGCAAAGCAGTCTATTTTCTCTGGAGATGTCATTTTGGACTCTACTCAGTTCAGGTTGATACCCTTCATGGTTTGACAGCTTATCCAGTGATACATTTTTAATCCTGATAACAAAGCACAAGCAATTGGATTGTTTAAATGTACTGCTTAAATGTACAGGCATTTAAGCAGTACTAATTATTATGGCAAGCTAATCTGTGAGCATAGACACACATGCTTGAATGGTATGCTAATCCACAAACTGTAGTTTCTCTACAAAGAGTTACAAGTTCTTACTGTGGCTTGTAACATCTCCTAACCACTAGAGGACATAAGTTTGTGGCATCCGCTGTGAGTTATTCCTCCAAGGAGAGAGCTAATAGCCAAATAGATTTGGGATATATATATATAGACATTTGGCTGCCACTGTTGCACAGTATTTCCAGGCTGTTGAGGTGTAGCTGATATTGACAGAGGAGTCTTGCTTGTCTCAAGGAGACCAATATTTTGATGTATTGCTTTAGTGGCCTTTGTTAATGTTCTCTGGCATTTCAGAGGCCAGTTGTACATTAGCAAGTGATGTCTCAAAACATTTTTTCATGCTCACACCAGGTCTTCGACAACAGGGACTTACCTCCTTTCTCCATACATATATCCCACTTATAGTAAAAAGACCTTTATAATTTTGGGGGCTTGGATCCCCTGGCCAACATCTCCTAGGCAGAATAATTCATTGCTGATATCAGAGCTTTCTTGTACTAATATATTTTGCTTAATTACACAGTTTATAAAGACTTTACTATTAAATTTGTCTCTAGGCCAGGCATGGTGGCGCACACCTTTAATCCTAGCACTTGGAAGGCAGAGGCAGGTGGATCTTTATGAGTTCAAGGCCAGCCTGGTCTACAAAGTGAGTTCCAGGACATCTGGGGCTACAGGGAGACCCGGTCTCGAAAAGACCAAAAAAAAAAAAAAAAAAAAAAGATTTGGCTCTAAATAGAGAATTATCCTTTCACAGTTCCTATGCCTATCAGCCAATTAAAAATGGTAGTTATACCTGTTTTATAAGAAATTACCACTATAACAGTTGGCTCTAATGTACAGTTAGGGAATGNAAAAAAAAAAAAAAAAAAAAAAAAAAAAAGATTTGGCTCTAAATAGAGAATTATCCTTTCACAGTTCCTATGCCTATCAGCCAATTAAAAATGGTAGTTATACCTGTTTTATAAGAAATTACCACTATAACAGTTGGCTCTAATGTACAGTTAGGGAATGACTTCAGTACCATCATGTTTTTAAAGGGGAGAGGTAGGAAGGTTTCTCAGCATCTGGAAGGTAAACTTCATTAGGGCCCATTATAAACAGTTAACCTCAATAGAATTCAGATAGATGCTCAGTGTCTGTGACTCAGGCAGTCTGAGGTTCCTCTTTTCTTTAAACAACATAATTTTTAAACTGACCCAAAGACCATATAGAAAATGCTTCATATCATATATCATCATGGGAAAAAGCAAACTAAAATTATGAAATGGCATGACATACTCATTAGACCAAGTGAAATCCATTTGAATAACAACACCAAAGTTACCCCAGGATGAGTATCAACAGGAACTTACATGCATTGCTGATAGGAATATAAGACAGTTCATTCACTTTGGAAGATACTTTTGGCAATCTCTTATTCAACAAAACATATTCTTACCTTGAAAGCCAAAATTATGGTCCTTTGGAGGTCAACAAAGGAGTTTAAAACATAGATTCACACAAACACCTACATATGAATGTTTATAGGTTTATCACTGTCTCAAGATGCCAAGACACCAATAAAACTTAGCTAAAGGAGAAGAATTTTTCCAGGCTTTGGGAGGCTGAGACTGAGGCAGGCAGATCTGTGTGAATTCAAGGCCAGCCTTGTATGCCTATACTTCAGGTGGGACGGGACTAGGCAGAACTTGCCCAAAGGAAAAAAAAAAAAATGAAGAAGAAGCTTCAAGTACCTGTGCATCCCTGGCCTTTCTTTTATTTCATCCCACTATCCACAATTTAATTTATACAATCATTTAACTAACATATATTGTTTACTTTTATGCATCTTTTACATTTTAATTAGCATACACAGTAGCAGGCTTCCTTATAACATTGTCGATCTGAATATTGAAAGATCTCCCCTTCCTACTTACTCCACTGCCTCACATCCCAACTGATCCTCCTCCACTCAAGCATTTATTCTTCCACTTTCATAACACATGTGTTCAATTACCCTCCCCATTTTCCAGCCATGGAGCCTAATTTTACTCGCGATTAGATATATATGTATTTAAACATTGCTAGTTACTATGGTAGGTTACTTTGGTATAGGCACAGATGTTTGGATGGTGAGTTAATCCCTGGATTACTTTTATTTTTCCCTGAGAGAGATGACAAGGCCTTACTGTGGCATATAAATCTCCTAATCACTAGAAGGTATAAGCTTGTGGCGACATCCACGAGTTATTCCTCCAAGGAGAGAGCTAATAATCAAATAAAGTTGGGATATACAGACATATGGCTGCCACTGCTGCACAGTATCTCCAAGCAATTGTGGTGTAGCTGATGTTGGTGGAGGAGTTTTGTTCTAATTTTCTGGCCTCTACACATACTCACTCCCACACGTACATAGAAATTAGAAACTCAGACCTGTATATAAGAGAATATGTTGGGGTGGAGAGATGGCCTACTGGTTAAGAGCACCGACCGCTCTTGCAGAGGACCCGGGTTCGATCCCCAGCACCCACATGGCGGCTGAGAACCGTCTGAAACTCCAATTCCAGGAGAACTCCAGTTCCAGGGGAATCCGACACCCTCCTCTGACCTTCGTGGCATTACACGACACGGGTGTACAAACTTGCATGCAGACAGTACATTGATACACATACAGAAATAAAAAAAAAAGAAAAGAGAGAATATGTTATATAATTTGGGGTTTTTTTTCTGAGCCCAGGTTACCTCACTTAATGCAATATTTTCATTTACTTCCATTTTCTTACAAACTTTATTTTCCTTTATGGTTGAATATAATTTCATTATGCATATGTACCACATTTTCATTATTAATTAATCTGTTGATGATTTGTAAGATGACACCATATCTTGTTATTATTAATACAATAGCAATATACGTGGATGTATGTGGTTAAAATGTTTACCATGCAAGTGTGAGCATTTTAGTTGCATTCTAAGAACCCAAATAATGGTGGACAATATAATGAGATGGAAGGCAAGGACAATAGAATCCTTAGAAGATTGGGGCCAGCTATGTTGACACATACAACAAAGAACCCCACCTCCAGAAACGTAGAAAGTAAGAACCAACAGCCTCTGACTCCACACACTCACCATCACATGTGTTCATAATTACACACACACACACACACACACACACACACACACACACACACAAGATTACTTTTTAAATGTTAAATAAAAATGAAAACATGAACATGCAAGTAATTCTATGGCAGAATATAGAGTTCTGGGGGTATATTCACAGAAGTTTAAGGACCATATGGTGGTTCTAGTTTTAATTTTTGAGAAATCTCAAGACTAATTTCCAGGTCGGCTCCATCAGTTTACAAAAACTCTTCAACAATGAATAAGGGTTCATTATTTTTTTTTTAAATATGGAACACTTCATGAATTTGTGTGCTATCCTTGCGCAGGGGCCATGCTAATCTTCTCTGTATGGTTCCAATTTTAGTATATGTGCTGGCTAAGCAAGCACGAATAAGGGTTTATTTTTATTTCATCATTTTATATTTGTAGTCACTAATTATTCTTGAGCTAAAAGATCTTTATCCAGCCTCTTGTGGTCTGCAGGCTAAAGAGCAAACAGGAATAAATACAAAATTTGAACAAAGTGTAAACCCAAGGTGAAATATTGAGAGTGACTTTCCTCTCCAGGCATCCTGCCTGCTCTGTCAAGTTCCTAGTAGCTAAGGTAATCACCTCACTTACAAACATGATAAGGGAAAAAGTTCTGCTCTTCTCAGGACTTCTTCTATAGAAAAGTCTCCATTTCTGAGAACTCAAATGGGTGTGGGATAGGTGAAGGTAAATAATCATTTACTCTTTATTCAGTATTTCCCTTTTAAGTATTTACTGTTATGTTTGTGCTGATAAGATTATAAGAAGCAATAAAGGGACACTGTATTTTCCACACAGAGGGGCTTCTTTGGCAACCCTGATATATATCAAAAGTGAATGATTATGTTGCTTCTACCTTTGAAAACGATGCTTTCCTTGGTGATGAAAAGAGGCCTGCAGTCCAAGTAGATGACATCCAAGCCCAGGTCTCTATGAGATGCCATTGCATAATGATTCTCCAATTGCTTGACTAGGTTATACTAAGCATCATTATCAATTTCAGAAACCAGATATATGAAACAGTAACCTTGCCTTCAAGGAACCTTCAGTGTGACAAGCAAATAGCCAATGAAAAACACCTAAATGCATGTGATATTAAACATTCATGAAAAATAATCAAGAGAACCCCAAACCTGACAGTTGACCATCACTCAAATCTGGAGTGGAGAAACTTCTTATAATTGCTATTAGCTCTCTCCTTGGAGGAATAATTCAGGACTGATGCCACAAGCTTAACTCCTCTAGTGGTTAGGAGATGTTATAAGCCACAGTAAGACCTTGTCAACTTTTACAGAAAAGCTATAGTCCATGGATTAGCATACAATCCAAACATCTGTATCTATATATCTATACCAATGTAACCTACCGTCGTAACAATTAGTACTGTTTAAATGCCTGTTTATCTAACTGCTTATGCTACATCAGTAGGAGTAAAAGGTTATTTCAGGGTAATCTGCCAACCTATGAAAGGAAACAGCCTAAACCGATCAGAGTCCAAGATGACATCTCCAAAGAAAGTAGACTGTTTGGCTTCTTGCCGACTTGTGTCCCTTTTTCTAAAGCCTGCAAAATAGGGGGTGTGGTAGAATGTAAGGGCTGTGATTGGGGTGAACTATGAAACTACAGAAACATAGACTGGACTCTTATTTGATCA
Source organism: Rhizomys pruinosus (assembly GCA_009823505.1). Lineage (NCBI taxonomy): Eukaryota > Metazoa > Chordata > Mammalia > Rodentia > Spalacidae > Rhizomys > Rhizomys pruinosus. Next base: position 177,647 of record VZQC01015256.1, on the reverse strand, counting down.
ACATGATAGTACATATAAGCTCTCCCAGTTGGACAATGGGGGCCTCGGGTTGTATAAGTTTGGGCCTAGCTACTTGCAAATTGGTTTTACATGAAGGATGCCTATATTCATTACTTATGACCTATTATTAAAAAATAAAAATAAAAATAAAAAAGCATTTCTGGGGGATTTCCCAAGACCACCTGAAGCACAGGTAAGAGCTGGGTGTTTCAGCCAGATGGATCGTTTGGTTTGATTTAATTGTCCTTGGCTTGATTGGCTTGTGTGGCTATGGGGGGAGGGAGTTGTCCTCCCACCCCAGGTGGGTCTGTGTGAGTCTTTAGATCAGGGATTTCCCAAAACCACCTGAAGCACAGGTAACCCACCCGCCCCCCTCCCCCGTGCCAACTTGGATTGCCAAAGCAGTGTCCAAGTTGATTCTTTAGAGAAACTTCAGAACAGAAAGGAAAGAGTGAGTTAGACTTCCAATAGAAAGCCAGACAAGTCAACACTCCATAAGCAAGGAGAAAAGGAGAAAAGCAAATCAAACAACGAAGGCATCTGAAGGAAGCAAGAAAAGCAAGCCTTCAAGACAGTGAAGAGTACAAGCATCCTTCATGTCAAACACAAATTATCACTTATTGTTAAAAAAAATGAAAACAAAACAACAACAACAACAAAAAAAAAAAAAAACCAGAAAGATGCAGAAAAGTTATGGCAGAATGCATGATCTGGGATGGGTAGGGGTGGGGCGGGGTGAAGGGAAGGGGATATACGCCTGAACTGAATTGGAAAATGATGTATGAAATACACAAAGCATCAATAAAAAAAAAGACAGTGAAGAGGCATTTGGGATTCACATTGGAATACAGGCAAAGAGAAACCCATATGCCAGGGAAACGAAGAAGAAACAACATGGGAAAGGTGCAGGATAATTCCATACCAAGCTCTACCAACCCTGTGGAAGATTCCTACAGTGGGATCTCCCTGGGGATGGCCCAGGACACAGATATACAATTTTGAATATACGTAAAGATGTCCAAGACTATAAAGAGCAAATCAAAGAATTAAGAAAATGAAAAACTCAAGAAGGACCTAGAGAGAGAGAATGACAAACTCCTGAAGGAAGTAGAAACACTGAAAAGAACACATGTTGACAAAGATAAGGAAATCAACCAGTAAAGCAAAAAGCTACAGGAAGAGATTGATAAGCTCAAAAAGGAGGTGAAAATACTAAAGAAATCAGAAGATGAAATAAAAAAGAAAATCAAACATTCGTCCAATCAAGAGCAAAGGAATGGAAAAAGCCTCAGAAGTAGAAAGGAGGAAACAGAACAAAGAATATCAGACCTGGAAGATAACACAGAACAACTAAAAACCTCAAGTAAAGATTATGAAAAATTTAAAAATACACAAAAGTGGAACAAGCAGGAACTGTGGGACACTATGAAGAGATCAACCCTCCGCATCATAGGAATAGAAGGAGAAGAATACCAAGAGAATGGTACTGATCAGAACTTCAACAGAATAATAGATGAACATTTCCCCAAGTTAAAAAAAGACAAAGCAATAAAAATACAAGAAGCACATAGAACTCCAAACAGACAAGATCAGAAAAGAAGCTCTGCACACCATAACATAGTTAAAATACTTGATGCCTAAAACAAAGAAAAATTCTGAAAGCCACAAGAGAAAAACAAGTTACATACAAGGGGAAACCTATCAGAATTACAACTGACTTCTCAGTGCAAACCAGGAAAGCAAGAAGAATGTGGAGCAAAGCATTCCCAGTGTTAAGAATACATGTGCAGAAAACCAACCGTTCAGAGAATACTTGAAGCAATTCAAAGGACAGAAGAAAGGAGCAACCACCCCCAGGCACCTAGAAAGAGAAATCAATAAAAGCATAACTGCAGAAGTAGAAACCTAAACCAAAAATGCAAATAGATAATAAGGTGAAAGGAAGCAGCACAAACCTATCAGTCATAACTTTAAATATTAATGGACTAAACTCCCCAATCAAAAGACATAGACTGGGAGATTGGATTAGGAAACAGAACCCATCAATATGCTGTCCTCAAGAAACTCATCTTAACTTCAAGGATATTCACCACCATAAAGTGAAAGGATGGAAAAAAATTTTCCGAGCAAATGGAACCAAAAAGAAAGCAGGTGTTGTTATTTTAATATCAGACAAAATAGACTTCAAAGTAAAAGAAAGCAGAAGAGACAAAGAAGGCCATTACATTTTTATCAAAGGAACAATTCATCAAGAAGATTTCACAATTATGAATATATATATAAAACCTCTGGTGCACCAAACTTTATAAAGACAATTCTCCAGTACCACAAAGCACAGATTAACCACAGTATACTCATAGTAGGGGACTTCAATAGCCCACTGAGCCCTTTGGACAGGTTAACAGGACAAAGAATAAACAGACATCTGAACTGTATGATATGATACACCAAATGGACCTCACAGACATCTATCGAATTTTTGACCCTAATACCAGAGAAGACACTTTCTACTCAGCACCCCCACAGAACATTCTCCAAAATCAACCACATATTGGGACACAGAAGAAACCTCCACAAATACAAAAAGATTGAAATAATTTCATGCATTCTATCAGACCACAACACAATAAAGCTCGCTATCAACACCAGGATAAGCCCTACTATCTACAAGAACACATGGAGAGTAAACAACACACTTGAATAATGAGTGGGTCAAGGAAGAGAGAAAGAAAGAAATAAAAGCATTCCTGGAACTGAATGACAATGATAATACAACACAACAAAACCTATGGGATACTTTAAAAGCAGGCCTAAGAGGTAAGTTTAAAGCCCTGAGTGCCTACATTAGAAAAAAACAGAAAGAGCACAAGTGAACGATCTAACGTTGCAGCTAAAATCACTTGAGAGGCAACAACAGATGAACCCTAAACGCAACATACAGGAAGAAATAAAAATCAGAGCAGAAATAAATGAAATTGAAACAAAGAAAACAATACAAAAATCAATGAATACAAAAGTTGGTTCTTTGAAACAATGAACAAATAGAACGACATCTAGCCCAGTTAACCAAATGAAAGGAACAACTCCAAATCAATATAATCCATGATGAAAGGGGAAATATCACAACAGACAATGAAAAGATCCAGAAAATCGTATGAGAATACTTCGAAAACCTATGCTCTACCAAGTTTGAAAACTTGGGGGGCTGGAGAGATGGCCTAGCAGTTAAGAGTGGCGACCGTTCTTACAGAGGACCCGGGTTTGATCCCCAGCACCCACATGGCGGCCAAGAACCGTCTGAAACTCCAGTTCCAGGAGAACTCCAGTTCCAGGGGAATCCGAGACCCTCTTCTGACCTCCGCGGCATTGCACGACACGGGTGCACAGACTTGCATGCAGACAGTACATTCATACAAATACAGAAATAAATAAAAAATTAATAATAAAAAAAATTAAAAAAAAAGAAAACCTGGAAGAAGTGGATGAATATCTGAAATCCTGGGAATAGCCAAAGCTCAACCAAGAAGAGATCGATAGTTTAAACAGAACCATAATATGTGAATAAATTTAAGATATAAGAAATCTCCCAAATAAAAAAATCCCAGGCCCAGACGGTTTCATGGCAGAATTCTAGCAAACATTTCAAAAAGATTTACAACCATTATTACTCAAATAATTGTTTAGAAGGATAAGACCAGAGGGAATTCTCCCAAATTCCTTCTATAAAGCCAGGATCACTCTATTACCAAAACCAGGCAAAGATACAACCAAAAAGGAGAACTACAGACCCATCTTACTAATGAACACAGATGCCAAAATTCTAAACAGGATACTGGCAAATCGCATACAGACCCACATCAAAAAGATCATGCATCATGAACAAGTTGGATTCATACCAGAGATGCAGGGATGGTTCAACATAGGAAAATCAATAAATATCATCAAGCATATAAGTGGACTGAAAGACAAAAACCACACCATCATCTCAATTGATGGGGAAAAAGCCTTTGAAAAAAATCCAGCATCCACTCATGCTTAAGTCTTAGAGGGAATTGGATTGGAGGGATCATTCCTCAATGTAACCAAAGCCATATGCAGGAAACCAACAGTTAATATCATCCTAAATGGGGAAACGAAAGAAGCATTCCCTTTAAAGTTAGGAGCTCAGAAAGGCTGCCCCCTGTCACCACTCCTCTTCAATATAGTGCTTGAAACACTTGCTAGGGCAATAAGGCAAGGAAAGGAAATTAAAGGAGTACTAATTGGAAAAGAGGAAGTCAAGCTATCCCTTTTAGCTGGTGATATGATTGTTTACTTAAGGGATGCTAAAAATTCCACCAGAAAACTCTGAGAAATGATTAAGAGCTTCAGTAAATTGGCAGAATACAAAATTAACATAGAAAAATCAGTAGCCTTTCTTTACACCAAAAACAAGCAACTGAAGGAATTCAAGGAGACCTTCCCACTCACAATGGCCTCAAAAACAATAAAATACCTAGGAACACACCTCACCAAAGACACCAAAGATCTCTACAACAAAAATTTTAAACCCTTGAAGAAGGAAATTGAAGAAGAAATCAGAAGATAGAAAAACTTCCCATGCTCATGGATTGGGAAAACTAATAAAGTAAAAATGCCCATTCTACCCAAACTCTTATATAGATTTAATGCAATCCCAATTAGAATCCCTAAGAGTTTCTTCACAGGCTTGGAAAAAAATTCCTTAATTTCATCTGGAAAAAAAATAGACCGTGAATATCCAAAACAACCCTGAGTGAAAATAGCAATACAGGGGAGATCTCTATACCAGACTTCAAACTATACTACAGGGCTATAATCATAAAAACAGATTGGGACTGGCAAAAAACAGACCTGTTGACCAATAGAAAAAAACTGAAGGCCCGAACTTTAGCACGTACAACTTTAGCCATCTTATATTTGACAAGGGGGCCAAGAAGACACAATGGAGGAAAGACAGCATCTTCAGCAAGTAGTGTTGGCAAAACTGAATCACCACTTGTAGAAGAATGAAATTAAACCCCTGCTTCTAGCCCTGTACAAAAGTCAACTCCAGATGGATTAAAGACCTCAACGTGAAACCCCAAACTCTGAAGGCTATAGAAGAAAAAGTTGGCAGCAGACTACAAGATATAGGCGTAGGAAAAGCCTCCCTAAATCAGACAGCAGCTGCTCAAGAATTAAGGTCGACAATTTACAAATGGACCACATTAAACTCAAAAGCTTCTGTACATCAAAAGAAACAATCAAGGAAGTGAAGAGAAATCCCATACAGTGGGAGGAAACCTTCACCACAGAAACATCTGACAAAGCACTGATTTCCAGAATAATTAACTACTCAAAAAACAAAGAAGAAAGAAAACACATGACACACTCAATAGATGGAGCAAAGAGGTGAACAGAGACTTCACAAGTGAGGAATTAGAGATGGCTGAGAAACATCTTAAGAAGTGTTCAACGTAGCTAATAATTAAGGAAATGCAAATCAAAACCACTTTAAGATATCATCTTACTCCAACATGACTGGCTAGGATCAAGAAAACAAATAATGCCAAGTGCTGGAAAAGTTATGAGGAAAGGGGAACACTCATCCACTGCTGGTGGGAATGTAAAATGGTACAGCCACTATGGAGAGCAGTGTGGGGAACCTTTGGAAGCCATGGAATGAACTTGCCACCTGACCCAGCCATACCACTCCTAGCCATGTTAACACAAGACTCATCTTACTGCAGAGATACATGCACAGCCATGTTTATTACCGCTCTCTTCACAATAGCAAGGAGCTGGAACCAACCCAAGTGCCCCTTGACTGACGAGTGGATAGAGAAAATGTAGTACATCTCCACAATGGAGTTATATGCAGTGGTAAAGAAAGATGACATCATGAGCTTGGCAGGTAAATGGCTAGAACTAGAAGATATCATGCTAAGTGAAGTAACACAGTCCCAGAAAAACAAACGATGAATGGTATCCCTCATCTGTGGATGCTAGCACCAGTTAAGTAATTGTATGGCAAACTGAGCAACGTCAATGTGATCTGAAAACAACTGTGCTCTTATATTGTGAATCCCTTAAAATATAATAAACAAATAAAAAAGAAAACAAGAAATAAAAAAAAGAAAAAAAAGCATTCTTGCAATACAAAGGAGAAATAGTGAGGTAGAAATGGGAATTTAGTTCCCTACAGGAAGAAAATCAAAATGCCAGAGAATCTAAAACAAACTCAAAAAAATTGTATTGTTTGTTACTTTAGAAATCAAAGCAGGAGGATAATGGTGAGTGAAGATAAATATATGTCACTAGGTGCTCTAAAGTAATGCTGAGGTACTGGGGAAATATATGTCACTAGGTGTTATAAAGTAATGCAAAGGTACTGGGGAAATATATGTCACTTGGTTCTATAAAGTAATGCAGAGGTACTGGGGAAATATATGTCACTAGGTGCTCTAAAGTAATGCAAAGGTACCAGGGAAATATATGTCACTAAGTGCTCTAAAGTAATGCAGAGGTACCGGGGAAATATATGTCACTAGGTGTTATAAAGTAATGAAGAGGTACCGGGGAAATATATGTCATTAGGTGCTCTAAAGTAATGCAGAGTTGGTGGGGAAATATATGTCAAAAAATAAAAAAAGAAAAAAAAAAAAGGAAATATATGTCAGTGGGTTCTATAAAGTAATGCAGAGCTACTGGGGAAATAAAACTATCATTAAACATGGGAAAAACATTGTCAGATTTTCAAATGTAAAATATTACACCACTTATTATAAAAATAAACAATTAGACAACTCAGAACCAGAACAGAGGACAAAGAAGAAACTGAAAATTATTTTGCTAATAAAAAACTGGAAACAGGAGTAAGGGCCCAGGCGTTGCACACTGCATGTGAACACCTGAATCCAGTCTCCACCTAGCAAGCTTCTCAAATTGGGCTTTGCTGTGACAACTAACGGACCAGATCTTAGAAGGAAGAATGAGAATAACTAATTGGCACCTGACTTGGGCCTCTACATGAACTTCTGAATAATTGGATTAGAGCAATATAGTCTTTCCAATATAAATTCAGAACAGATAACGTGAAGCCTAGACAAACCAGTTTTTCACACAAAACAACCAAAGCAATCAAGTCTACAAATATAATCAGACTAAAATTGAGCAAACGAAAGCTTGAGTTTCACATGTGTGTATCATGAACATTAAAAGAAATCCACATGCCAAAAACATAATAGGAAAATAATGATATGGAAAACCCAAATAATATGTCCCACCAAGTATGATCACTCCTAGAAGAGTTAAACACTTGGAACCTCCTAGAGATAATCCAGGACACAGAACTTAAAAGAAAAATCATAAAAATAATCAAAGAATTCAAAGAATTTAAAGAATACATAAACAGGGGCTAGAGAAATGGCTCAGCAGTTAAGCATGCCAACTGCAAAGGACCTGGGTTTGATTCCCAGCACCCACATGGCAGCTAAGGACCATCTTAACTCCAATTCCAGGGAAATCTGATGCCCTGTTCTCACTTCTGTGGCATTGCACCAACCTACATGCAGACAGTACACTCCACATATAAAATAATAATAATAATCAATAAATAAATAATTTTAAAAATAGAGTAACTATTTTTTATACAAATGCCATTTTAAAAAAATAAAGAACATGGGGCTGGAGAGATAGCATAGCGGTTAAGAGCGCCGACCGCACTTGCAGAGGACCCGGGTTCGATCCCCAGCACCCACATGGTGGCTGAGAACCGTCTGAAACTCCAATTCCAGGAGAACTCCAGTTCCAGGGGAATCCGAGACCCTCTTCTGACCTCCGCGGCATTGCACGACATGGGTGCACAAACCTACATGCAGACAGTACATTCATACACATACAGAAATAAATAAAATTAAAAAATAAATAAATAAAGAACATATAAAAAAATCAAAGAACTCAAAGAAGATAAATTGTGACTGGATTCAAAAGAAGAGATATTGAAGAAAACTGAAGCTGAAAGGAAGAAGGAAGTAAAATATGCAATGAGCCAATGTGAAACAATTGGAGAAAGCCTGACAAACGGCATGAATAAAATGGAAAACATAATAACATGACAGGATGACAAAGATGCAGAATTGAACCCCTCAAGAAAAGATTATGAAAAAAATTTAAACACAGGAATGGAATGTGCAGGAAATATGAGTCACTGTGAAAAGACCAAACCTGCACAGCATAGACTTAGAGGAAGGAGAAGAATTTCAGGATAATGGTGTTGACCAGATCTTCAAAAGGATTAAGGAAGAAATTTTCCCCACACTAAGGAAAGACATGCCCATACAAATACAAGAAGCACAGAGAACACCAAATTATCATGGACAAGAAAAGAAACACCCCAAAGCATATCATATTTAAAATACAAAATGTGCACAACAAAGAGAGAATATTGAGAGCTTCAAAAGAAAAACAAGTAACATATAAAGAAAACCCATCAAATTATAGATCAATTTCCAATGGAAACTATGAAAGCCAGAAGAGCCTTAATGAAAGTTTTTATTTTCCATATGAAATGACTATTAATGCCTACTCCAGATACTTTACTCAGAAAAAATGCTTTTTATAGTTGAAGGGGAATGAAAAATTTTCCACAACATGAATAGGCTGAAAGAATTCAGGTCCCAAAATCTAGACCTTCAGAGAATACATGAAGCATTTGAATAGCTGAAGTAAGGAACAACTATAACCAAGGGGCAACAGAAAGAATATACATGAGTTTTAACTGTGGAAACACAATGTTAGACCAAGATGGAAAACAGAAATTAAAATGATGGGAACCAATACTCGTCTATCAATAATAATTTTAAATATCACTGAACCTGAACTCCCCATTCAAAAGACACAGACTAATAGAATGGAATAAGAAAAATTCCAACATTTTTTTGTCTGCAAAACACCTATCTTACCTTCAAGGATGGGCACAGTTTTATGGTGAAAGGATGGAAAAATATATTCCAAGCAAATGGCACTAGAAAGCATGCAGGAGTTGTGATTCTAATATCCAATCAAATAAATTTCAAGCTAAAACTATTCAGAAGAGATTAAGAGGATCACTTCATTCTTACCAAAAGAACCAAAAAGATATTACAGTCATTAACATATATACACCAAACTCTGTTTCACCCAACTTCATAAATGCAATATTACAGGACTTTAAGACACAGATTAATAAAAACTCACAAGTAGTAGGGGATTTCAATATCAAATGTCTTCTTTAGATAGATAACCCAGACAAAGAATGGACAGAGAGACGGCTGAATTAAACAATACCATACTTCAAAAGTTCCTAACAGACAACTACCATATATTCATCCCAAGTACCAAAGAATATACTTTCCATTCAACACCACATGGAACTTTCTCCAAAATTGGCCACAACTGGGGAATAAAACAAACCACAACAAATACAAAAATATTGAAATAATTCCTTAAATTCTATCAGATCATAATGCAATAAAGTTAAAATCAGCACGGGAAGAAACCTTAGTAACTACATGATATCATAGAGACTAAAAACCACACACATGAATGATGAACATATCAAAGGAGAAATTAAGAAATAAATAAAAGTATTCCTGGAACTAAATGAAAAGGACAATACAATACAATACAACACAACACAATCTCTGTTACACTTTAAAAGCAGTCCTGTGAAACAAGTTTATAGTTTATAGCTCTAAGTGGTTACATTCAAAATATCAGGAAAAGCGAATGTCACCCAACCATGCTAAGCCAGCCGTGCAGGAGCCCAGCATATGCTCATAGGTATGAGTAGTGGTGTGGATGATCCAGTAAGCAGGCAGAGTTGTGGTGCAGATGATCCATTGGATGCAGTGTTATGATTATATATTGCACAGTCAACAAATAGGAAATGAACCATAGGAAGTACAGTGAGTGACCAACCAAAACTCCATAATGAGATTTGAGATTAGCACCAGAATCCAAACAAAAAATAAACCCACATGCCTAAGGCACAACAACAACAAAAAATAACAACATGAGAAAAGCTCATAATAAATCCACACCAAACTCAACCGGTACTATAGAAGATCTCTACAACAAGATCTCAGTGGAAGGAAACCAAGATAAGGACCTTAGAATAACAGTCATAGACATATTCAAAAAAATCAGGGGCTGGAGAGATGGTCTAGCAGTTAAGAGCACCCGCTGCTCTTGCAGAGGACCCGAGTTTGATCCCCAGCACCCACATGGCAGCTGAGAACCGTCTTTAACTCCAGTTCCAAGGGAATCTGACACCCTCTTCTGACCTCTGTGGCATTGCACGACATGGGTGCACAAACCTACATGCAGACATTCATGCACCTACGAAAATAAATAAAAAATTATTGAGACCACACATGCAAGTGTACAGATGGCCTCTGGAACAGCAGAGAGTGTTACCAAAGGCCACTAAACCAAAACCAATAAAGCAAATACGGGTCTCCTTGAGTCAAGCAAGACTCCACCGTCAACACCAGCTACACCTCACCTGCCTGGAAATACTGTGCAGCAGAGGCAGCCATATGCCTGTATATCCCAAATCTAATTGGCTATTGGCTCTCTCCTTGGAGGAATAACCCATGGCTGATGCCACAAGCTTACATCCTCTACAGGTTAGGAGATGTTATAAGCCACAGTAAGACCCTGTCATATTTAACGAAAAAATGTACAAGTCATGGATAACATATATATCTAAACAGTATGTGTCCCTATAACCAAAGTAACCTACCATAACCTATTAATGCCTGTTTAAATACCTATATATCTAATTGCTTGTGCTTCATTAGTAGGATCTGAAAGGTTTATTCCTGGACAAACTATCAGCCCCATGAAAGGAAACAGCCAGAATATGACCAGAGTCCAAAACATACAGCTCCAGAGAGAGTGGACTGTCTGCTTCTCATCTACCTATGCCCCTTTTCTAAGCCCAAGGGAAAAATCTGCGGAGAGGGGGTGTGGTAGAATATGGGGGCTGCTATTGGGGTGATGGTGAAAACAACAGCAATGTAGTCTGGACCCTCATTGATCAACCTGACCCCCGCTGGAAGGTGGGGCTGTGGGGGTTTGGGCACAACAGCCTGCAAATTGGTTTTAACATGAAGGAGGCTTGTACTCATGGTTTTCACTTATAGCTAAAAAATGGAAAAAAAAAAACTGAAAGAGAAATATGCAGGACATTTATGGCAGAATGCATGATCTCGGTTGGGGGGTGGGGGGAAAGGGAAAGGGAAATATGCCTGAACTGAATTGGAAAATGATGTATGAAATGCACAAAGTTCATAAATACATAAAAAAAATTAAAAAAAATAAGAAATCAAAGGAATATAAAAGAGAAGGGGAGAAAATGAAAAACTCAGGAAGGATCTAGAAGTGAAAAAATGATTAACTCTGGAAAAGAACTAGAGGGAGAGAATGGCAAACTATGAAGAAACTAAAGGGGACCCAAACCCTCACATATAAATATATATGACAAAAGTTTTTGACAAAAAGGGCTATATATTATATATATATATATATATTATATATATATTATATCCCCTTCTTATTTAGGTTTTTGTTTTGTGACCCGTGAGTCTCAAAAAGGCAGTTGTAGTACACATACCTATAGGCAGGAATCAAGGCGCAGATTTCATCAAATTCACCCAAGCTGTTTTGGGTGACTGTATGTCGTTAACTTGGGAAGCAAACTTAATTCCTTAAGTTAAATCATCCTACAGGTAAAAGAGAATGCTACAAGATGATACTGTACAACAGAAAAATTATAGAGAACATTTGTATGCGCCAATCCCAAAGTTGTTGATATATAGATTTTAAGTAAAACAAATGTGGGCAACAACAATTTATATTTCCAATTAACTCAGATGCATTATTGTTTTTATCAAAATCTTTAAACCAATGTTGTTTAATATACACATAATTACTTTTACTAAGTCCTAAAACACCATGTAACCTGTAGGCAGAGTCTGAGCAAAATTGGATACTTGTTGAACTCACATCAATTAAATATACATTAATCGAATATAGACCCGTCTCCCTCTCCTGCCCCCCCACCCCTCCAGATTCACCATTTCAGTCAATTCTCTGATGCAGTCTTTTTGTTGTTGTGCTTTTAATATGAATCCCTCTCCACAAATATTTACAACTGGGATATTGGCGCTAGCATCCGCAGATGAGGGATATCATTCGTCATTTGTTTTTCTGGGACTGTGTTACTTCACTTAATATAATATCTTCTAGCTCCATCCATTTACCTGAAAAATTCGTGATGTTGTCTTTCTTTACCACTGCATAGAACTCCATTGTGTACATGTACCACATTTTCTCTATCCACTCGTCAGCTGAGGGGCATTTTGGTTGGTTCCAGCATTTTGCTATTGTGAACAGAGATGCAATAAATATAGCTGTGCATGTATTTTTTTCAGTAAGATGAGTCTTTGGGGTATATTCCCAGGAGTGGTGTGACTGGTCAAATGGAAAGCTCATTGTGAGTCTTCCAAAGGTTCTCCACACTGCTTTCCATAGTGGCTGTACAAGTTTATATTCCCACCAGCAATGGATTAGTGTTCCCCTTTCCCCACAACCTCTCCAGCACTTGATAATCGTTTGTTTTCTTGATCCTGGCCAGTCTTATCAGAGTAAGATGATATCTTAGAGTGGTCTTAATTTGCATTTCCCTAATTATTAGTGATGTTGAACAGTTTTTAAGATGTTTCTCAGCCATCTCTAATTCCTCCTCTGTGAAGTCTCTATTCAGTTCTTTGCTCCATCTTTTGAGTGGTTCATTTGTTTTCTTTCTTTGTTTTTTGAGTAGCTTGTATACTCTGGAAATTAATGCTTTGTCAGATGTATCTGCAGTGAAGGTTTTCTCCCACTCTGGGCTTTCTCTTCATTTCCTTGATTGTTTCTTTTGATGCACAGAAGCCTTTGCAATTCAAAACTTAAAACTAACTACTGGAAAAGATTTGTAGGTTCCCACAGGTCAAAACGTCACCAACTTAATGGCTGAGAAAGAAAAGACACAGCTTTGCATTGTGTAGAATGTACCAGGAAGTGCCAGCAGAAATGTTGGCCAGTCTGAACATTGAAAGGAAGAAAAGTACCAGACTGCTACAGGTGTCAAACCCCTCTGTGGATCCTACTTGTAACAACTATTTATAATGAGTCCTAATGAAACTTACCTTCTAGGTGCTACAAAGTTTTAATAGGAGAGATTTTCTTACCTCCCCTTCATAGAACAAGGAGGAATATGATGATGATGAGGTCATTCTTTTTTTTTAAACTTACAAAAGCTTTTATTTCAAGAAATACAGGAAATACGATTTTTCCATTTAATATGAATAAATTATACTTTTTTCATAGACTAATTTCAAAATGACACTTTGGTTTTCCTACTTAAGACTTAGAATATTCTACTGCAGTAAGTACATGAACTTGATCTACCCTCCAGGTGCTTTTTATTCTTTGTGAGAGTTACTCTTCTATGTGATAAACTCTTGCCCTGAAATATAATTGCATGTATTGAAATACTTGACCTTAAAAGTTACAACATTGCCTCATAATTTTATTTTTTTTATTGTTAACAAATATTTTATTTATTTTTTTTAATTTTTCTTTATTGATGCTTTGTGTATTTCATACAACATTTTCCAATTCAGTTCAGGCATATATCCCCTTCCTTTCCCCCGACCCCACCCCTACCCATCCCAGATCATGCATTCTGCTGTAAGTTTTCTGCATCTTTCTCTGCCTTTTTGTTTTGTTTTGTTTTCATTTTTTTAACAATAAGTGATAATTTGTGAGTACAAGCATCCTTCATGTAAAACCAATTTGCAAGCAGTTGTGCCTAAACCCACACAGCTCATGGGTCCCACGATCCACCAGGGGTGGCTTGTATGTTCAATCAAGTTGATCGAATGAGTGTCCAGTCTATATTGTTGTAGTAGTGAATTAACATACCATCCAAACATCCGTGTCTATACCAAAGAAACCTACCATAACAATTAGTACTATTTAAATACCTATATATCTAATTGTGTGTGCTTCATTAGTAGGATCGAAAGGCTATATATTATACTGTTCAATACCTAAATATCTAATTGCATGTGCTTCATTAGTAGGATCGAAGGGTTATGCCTGGACAAGCTCGCAGCCCATGAAAGAAAACAGCCAGAACTGACTAGAGACCAAGACCTCAGCTCCAGAGAAAGTAGAGTGTTTTGCTTCTCATCCACCTGTGCCCCTTTTCTAAGCCTAGGGAACAATCTGCAGAAGAGGGGGCGTGGTAGAATGTAAGGGCTTTGATTGGGGTTAATGAGGTCATTCTTTAACTGTAAATTTGAGCCAACTGTCATAGAGGTAATCTCTTATAAAACCGGTAAAACCACCTTCTTTAATTGACTAATTGACATAGGAACTGAGGAAAGGATTATTCTCTATTCAGAACCAAATATAATACTAAAGTCTCCTTAAACTGTGCACTTAAGCAAAATATATTAATACAGGAGAGCTCTAATATCAGCAATAGATTATTCTACCAAGGAGATGATGCCCAGGGGATCCAAGCCCCCCCCCCCCAAATGTAAAGGCTTCTTGCCTGTAAAATGGGATACCTGCAAGAAGATAGGCAATAAGGCCCTGCTGTCCAAGACCTGACGTAAGCATGGGAAAGATGTATTGAAACTGCGCTTGCAAGTGTACAGTTGGTCTCTGGAATACCAGAGAGTGTTACCAAAGGCCACTAAACCAATAAAGCAAATATAGGTCTCCTTGAGTCAAGCAAGACTCCTCCATCAGCACCAGCTACACCTCACCTGCCTGGAAATACCGTGCAGCAGAGGCAGCCATATGCCTGTATATCCCAAATCTAATTGGCTATTAGCGCTCTCCTTGGAGGAATAACCCATGGCTGATGCCACAAGCTTACATCCTCTAGTGGTTAGGAGATGTTGTAAGCCACAGCAAGACCCTGTCACATTTTACAGGAAAAAATGTAATTCATAGATTAACATACCATCCAAATATCTGTGTCTATACCAAAGTAACCTACCATAACAATTAGTACTGTTTAAATACCTATATATCTAAGTGTCTGTGCTTCATTAGTAGGACTGAAAGGTTATTCCTGGATAAACTGTCAGCCCGTGAAAGGGAACAGCCAGAATTGACCAGCATCCACAATGACAGCTCCAGAGAAAGTAGACTGTTTTGCTTCTCGTCCACCTGTGCCCCTTTTCTAAGCCTAGGGAACAATCTGTGGAAGAGGGGGCATGGTAGAATGTAAGGGCTGTGATTGGGGTGAATGGTGAAACTACAGCAATATAGACTGTACACTTATTTGATCAACTTGATTGAACATACATGCCCCCCCAGCTGGATGGTGGGACCCTTGGGCTGTGTGGGTTTGGGCACAACTGCTTGCAAATTGGTTTTACATGAAGGATGCTTCTACTCATAAATTATTACTTATTGTTAAAAAATAAAAACATAAATTAAATATTTTTTAAATAAATAAATAAATAAATAAATAAATAAATAAATAAATAAGATAAACTCTGGAAGGAAATGGAAACAATGAAAAGATCCCAGGCTGAAATGAAAAAAGAATCAGACCAACGAGGCAGGAAGCTAGAAGTAGAGAATAACAAGCTCTAAAAGAAAATACTAAAGAAATCACAGGAAGAAATGAAAAAGGAAATGGAACATCATCTAATCAACAGGAAAGCATGGGAGAAATCCTCAGAAGCCAAATTGATGAAGCATAAAATAGAATATCATACCTACAGGATAACAATAAACAACTAAAATGCTCAAGTGAAAATTATGAAAAATTAAAAAAAAGATTGGAATAACCAAGAAATGTAGGATACTATGAAATTACCAACTCTCTGGGAGAAATGAAGGAGAAAAATTCCAAAATGATGGTATTGATAGGATCTTCAGTGGGATAAAAGAAGAAAATTTCCCAAACTTAAAAAAGAAAAACCTATACAAATACAAGAAGCACATAGAAAACCAAATAGACAAGACCAGAAAATAAAGTACCCATGCAATATCATAGTCAAAAGTCTACATGTTCAAAACAAAGACAAAATACTGAAAGCCACAAGAGCAAAACGACAAATTACATATAAGGGGAAACTCATCAGAATTACAGCTGAGTTCTCAGTTCAAATTATGAAAGCCAGAAGAACATGGACCAAAGTATTCCCAGTGCTAAATGACTTTAGATGCCAACCCAGATTACTCGACCCAGCAAAAATGTCAAGTATAGTTGAAGTACAAAGAAAAATATGTCATGATATAAACAAAATGAAAGAATATATGTCAAAAAACCCAATACTTCAAAAATTACTTGAAACAATTCAAAGAAGAGAAGATAGGAGCAAGTATCCCCAAACAACTAAAGAGAGAAACTGGTAAAAGCATAAGAGCATACACACAAACCTAGACCAAGAATTCAAACAAAGAATAAGTTGAAAGAAAGAAACACATATCACTCAATAAAACCCTGAAATATTAATGGTCTAAAGTCCCCAATCAAAAGACAGACTGGGAGAATGGATTAGTAAACAGAATCCATCTATATGTTGTCTACAAGAAACCCATCTCACTCTCAAAAACAGACATCAACTCAAAGTGAAAGGATGGAAAAATATTCCAAGCAAATGGCACCAAAAAGCAAGTAGGAGTAGTCATTCTAATATCAGACAAAATAGACCACAGAGTAATCATAAGAAACAAAGAGGGCCACTACAAAGTTTCATCAGGGATGTGAAGAGAAAACCCACAGAGTTGGACGAAACTTTCACTGCTGATAGATCTGACAGAACATTTACTCAAAAAATAAAGAAGGAATAAAACAAATGACTCACTCAGAAGCTGAGTAAAGAGCTGAAGAGAGACTTCACATCTGAGGAAATAGAGATGGCTGAGAAACATCTTAAAAAGTGTTCAGCATCACTAATAATTAAGGAAATGCAAATTAAAACCACTTTAAGATATCATCTCACCCCGATAAGGCTGGCAAGGATCAAGAAAACAAATGATACTAAATGTTGGAGAGGGTGTGGAGAAAGGGGAATGAACACTCATCCACTGCTGGTGGGAATGCAAACTTTTACAACCACTGTGGAAAGTAGTATGGAGAGCCCTTAAAAGACTCAAAATGAGCCTACCACTTGACCTAGCCATACCACTTCTGGGAATATATCCATCAGACTCTTCCTACCACAGAGATACATGTACAGCCATGTTTATTGCAGCGCTTTTCACAATAATGAAGAGCTGGAACCAACCCAAGTGCCCCTCAACCTACAAGTGGATAGAGAAAATGTGGTACATATACACAATGGAGTTCTATGAAGCAGTAAAGAAAGATGACATCATGAAATTCACAAGTAAATGAATGGAACTAGAAGATTTTATGCTAAGTGAAGTAACACAATCCCAGAAAAAACAAAAGACAAATGGTATCCCTCATCGGTAGATGCTGGTACCAAGTATCTAGTTGTAAGACAAACTTAGCTGTGTTAATGTTATATACCTCGTGATCTAAAGATAACTGTGCTCTTGCATTGTGAGTCCCTAAACAGGTTCTAGAGCTGACCTGAACATTTTCAGTTCTTGGGTTTTTTGGTACATGACGGTGGGTATGTGTGCATCTTTTAGAGTAATATGGGATTAAAATAGAAAGATGCAAATCAAGAAATATAATATGGAAATAACATACGGTTTGTTTCCAAAGGATACAATCTTAATATACGTGCAATGTAATAGGCTGGTGCAACTTAACTTTTCTGGGCGCTTAACAACCATACTTAATGCCCATACCAATTTGGCCAAAGGACCTAAGGGATAACTTGGTTCCTTGCCCTCAGAGTTCAACAAAGTCTTAGAGGAT
Source organism: Rhizomys pruinosus (assembly GCA_009823505.1). Taxonomy (NCBI): domain Eukaryota; kingdom Metazoa; phylum Chordata; class Mammalia; order Rodentia; family Spalacidae; genus Rhizomys; species Rhizomys pruinosus. The sequence goes on along the minus strand of VZQC01015256.1, from coordinate 159,691 downwards.
TATGCATGGGGGCATCTCTTGAAATGTCCTGCAAATGTGGGTCACCAGTCTTCCTGTTCAGGGAGGTCTTGGAGATCCACTAATGGGACTTCAGCTAGTGTCCAGTCTATAAAGAGGAATGTCTGCTCATGCTTCAGAAAAGGAAGCCTAGTCTAACAAGACCTGATTCTGTCCTCAAGTAGATGGAACTGGTAAAAGATAAGCTGAAAGGAGCAAGGATTTCCCACCACCAACCCCAAAGAACCCCAAGAGATCCCTGAGGACTAGATCCACAACTGACCGTGAGAAAACAAAAACCTTGGTTAATCTGGGCTAACTCTGTGGCCTTAAGCATCCAGAAGGAAAGTACAACCAGATATAAATAATCAGTAAGACTAGAGAAACTGTATTGCAGACATAGAATTTGAGATCTTATTTGAACTAAATGGGAATATAAAATGCTAGTTGTTTTATTTATAGTTTGTATTGGTTTGGTCTCTGTATTTTTCTGAATTATACAACATCACAGTGTAACACTTTCTTTTACTTTAGGACAATTTAAAGGAAATACACTTAAATTTTACTTCCCAAATAAGTAGAAGTCATAGTTAGGTCATATAGCTTTAAAGAGCAAAGTGTTTATTGGGTAAAATTTATTTAGCAGTTACTCAACTCTGCCCAAGCTTTATCCACAAAGTATAGGATATTTTAAGGCTTAGTGAATTGTTTAGATCAGTTAAATTTAGGTGTAGGTTTTGGTGAAAATGGTAATACAATTGAACTAATTGAGAATATAAAATGTTAATTGTTTTATTTATAATTTGTATTGGGTTAAGGTACACAAATGGCCTCTATATTTTTCTGAATTATACAACATCACATTATAACACTTTCTTTTACTTGTAGGACAATTTAAAGGAACTAAGCTTAAATTTCCTTCCCAAATAAGTAGCATACAGTCAATGAGAAACAGTTTGGGTAAATTTAATGAAAGCTTATGCCTTGGCTCCTGTTTATGGGTATGTGTAATACAACTTAGGCATCTATAGGTCAAAACATAAAAACCTAAAAAAAAAAAAAAAAAAAACGAGGGAGGTGGGAGGTGGGGTAGTATCCTTTCTGGGATACAAATGGAAAACTCTGTGTTCCAATCCTATTGATAAATTTTCAATTTTTGAGATCTTGAAACTAACAATGGGTGGAGAATTTTATGTTCTCACAGGTAAAAATCACCAATCTAAATGCCTGAAAACATATAACTTATGGCTATGCAGGATGGACTGGGAAATGCCAGCAGAGAGGTTGACCCATCTGAACATTAAAGAAAGAGGAACTTCAGACTGCCTGAGTCACAGACACTGAGCATCTCTCTGAATACTATTGGGGTTAACTGTTTATAATGGGCCCTAATGAAGTTTACCTTCCAGATACCGAGAAAACTGCCTACCTCTCCCCTTTATAGGAAAAAGAAAAACATGATGGTAATGAAAGCACTCCCTAACTGTAAATTAGAGCCAATTGTTACAGTGGTAATTTCCTATAAAACAGGTATAAACACCCTTTTTTAATTGACTGATAGGCATAGGAACTGTGAAAGGATAATTCTCTATCTAGAGCCAAATTCAATAGTAAAGTGTTTATAAGCTGTGTAATTAAGCAAAATATATTACTACAGGAAAGCTCTGACATCAACAATGAATTATTCTGCCTAGGAGATGTTGGCTAGGGTATTCAAACCCGCCCCCTCCCAAATTATAAAGGCCTTTTGCCTATAAGTGGGATATATGCAAGGAGAAGGGCAGTAAGTCCCTGTTGTCGAAGACCTGGTGTGAGCATGAAAAAATGTTATGAGACATCACTTGCTAGCATACAACTGGCCTCTAAAATTCCAGACAGCATTACCAAAGGCCACTAAAGCAATACAACAAAATATTGGACTCCCTGAGACAAGCAAGACCCCTCGGTCAATATCAGCTATACCTCAACAGCCTGGAGATACTGTGCAACAGTGACAGCCAAGTGTCTATATATATCCCAAATCTAACTGGCTATTAGCTCTCTCCTTGGAGGAATAACTCACAGTGGATGCCACAAGCTTATGTCCTCTAGTGGTTAGGAGATATTATAAGCCACAGTAAGAACTTACACCCTTTATAGAGAAACCACAGTTTGCAGATTAGCATATCATCCAAGCATCTGTGTCTATGCTCACAGCTTAGCTTTCCATAATAATTAGTACTGCTTAAATGCCTGTACATCAATGGCTTGTGCTTTGTTAGTATGACTAAAAAGGTATCACTGGAAAAGCTGTCAACCCATGAAGGGAAACAACCTGAACAGACTAGAGTCCAAAATGACAACTCCAAAGATAGTAGACTGTTTTCTTCTCATCCACTTGTGCCCCTTTCCCAAAGCCCAGGGAACAAACTGCAGAAGATGAGGTGTGGTAGAATGTAAGGGCTGCGGAGAGATAGGGGTGAATCATGAGACTACAAGAATATAGTCTGGACTCTTAATTGATCAGCATGCCTGTGCATACAAGCTTCTCCAACTGGACTATGGGAACCTTGAGTTATTCAAAATTTGGACATGGATACTTGCAAAATGCACTAATTGTATGACAAACTGAGTAACATCAATGTTATTTGCAAACAACTGTGTCATTATATTGTAGAATCCCTTAAAAATAAACAAATAAAAAAAAGAAAAAAAAGAGATAAAAAAAAGAGAGAGAGAGAGTATTGTTGTTTGGCCTGTCTTCAATTCTTACTGGCAAGTGCATCAACTCTGTGGCTGCCACCACTTTTGGCACTCCTCAAAGACATGAGACACAGCTTTGTAACTTTCTAATACGGACTGAGGACTCAGGTCTCTCCAAGAATCCTCCAACCTTCAATGCCAGATGGAGACTACTGAGATACCCAGTTTATGGACTAAACAACTAAGGGGATCTCAGCATCGTCAGAATATAGACTGCCATTGTTGGACTACTTGGGCTGTATCATGGAGGCCAGTGCAGGGGAATCAAGACAGGACTCATACTTACTGGACTTCATTTGGGGGACCTTGGGAGGGAAAGACCCCCATGTGAAGCAAACTCAGTTGTTTTGGATTGCCAAGGAAGAACTTTCAAGCATTTCCTTAAGGAAAGCATGACATATTTTAGGAAAAAAAAAACCCTACAATTCAAGTGATATGTGGGTGTATGTATGCATATATATTATATATATATACATACACACACACACATATATATATATATATATAATTTATATAGTACAATACAATTGGATAAGAACAACAAAAGAACTGAAAAAACTCTGGAAATACTCAGAAAAACATACAGGACATGTGTGTCAGAGTGCAGGGACTCAGGTGGGATGGGGGTCATGGAAAGGGAAGCGATTCTAGATTAGATTGAGAAATGATGTATGACCTATGGAAAAAGTTTAATAATAAAAACGCATGTATTTATATTTAAAAAAGAGAAAGGAATGGTGGTAATGGAGAGCCTTAACTGGTTTCTGGTTTTTAATGGAAATGCATCCAGTTCTCCATTTAGATTGATATTGGCTATGGGCTTGATTTTCTATAGCTTCAATTATATTGAGGTATGTTCCCTCCAGTCCAATTCTCCCTAGGAATTTTAGCATAAAGTCATGTTGGATTTTGTCAAAGGACTTTTCTACATCTATTTAGAAGACCATGTGATTTTCGTCTTTAAGTCAATTCATATGATTTATTACGTTTATTGACTCATGTATATTGAACTATCCCTGCATCTCTGAATAAAGCTGACTTGATCATGGTGGATGACCTTTTTGAAAGAAACATACCAACACTGTGGCTGGTAAGATATAGATGAGTTGATATTAGCACTTGCCACTTAAGATTGATTACCTATATTCAATCACTGGAATCACATGATTGAAGGAGAAAAATCAGTTCCTTTATGTTATCTTCTTCCATACTTATATGGTATATGTGTCTCCCCACCAAATAAATAAATCTTAGAAATTTAAATATCAATTATGTAAAAATATAGAGACATTTGTTTTATAGTGCATGGGTTGGCTGTATGTATAAGACAACATAAAAAATATAAACTGCAAAATCATAATGGGATTATTTCAGGCAAAGAAATAGAAAACGAGGATTTTTATTGTGCTACATTTTACTTCTTTCTAAATGTTTGGTTTTTATGTCAAAATATAAAATTATATATTGATAAAAATGGCATAATATTGCCTTACTTTTTTTCAAAAGTTACATACATATATGTAAATTTTATGCACAATAGATTAGTGTCCAAATTAGTATATCAATTCATTGCAAAGTTTCTGAGCTTTAGTTATGGGTGTTATTTTAATTGTCTATTTTCCTCTATATGCTTAAGTATTTCATAATTATTTTTAAGAAAGCAAAGGAAGGAGACAAAGGAAGATATAATATAGTCAGTAAGAACATGAGTCTGGAAAACTAATCTGAGTATTGATTGTGAGTTTGGGCAGTTTGTGTATAATAAACTGAGTTTCTGTTTGCCCTGAGCCCAGAGCAGTAGGCTGACATTACAAACAGAACTCCACTTCATGCTGTCCTCCAGTCACTCCTCTCTAAAGCTATGAGGCCACAAGAGCTCTAGTATAGTTCTAAAGTAGAAACGACTTTTTTATATTTGCCAGGTCGCCACTTTCCTGTTGTATCTAGAAAAGCAGTTTTCCCATCAGGCATGCCTTGCTTTCCCTTCTACATGTATGACCCTTTCCCCAACATCTGATACCACAGCTTTCCCTAAATCTAGAAGCTGAAGATCAGGGCTTTAGTGCACTGACACAGAAAGTAGCAGGAGATAGTGATAATGATTTTAGCTGGAGGAAATGCATATCACCCTGAGAGCCCTGATAATCAGTCCTCCACATTTACAAGAGCCTAGGAATATGCTTACAAAGCAAGCAGGTTACTGTGTTCATCCATCTGCTTGTTCCTGGGATCTAGTAGATAATGTCATGTATTTTTCTTCAGTATTACCAAAGATTTTGGGGTTCTATTCCTCTGGGTGCAGGCCTACTTTGTGACAGGATATGCTGTACTTAGCCTTAAGGTTTACTTCATGTCTGTATTCACTGCTTTCATTAGTGGCATTCGATATGCACTGTTTTTTTATTCACATTATTTTCTCTCTCCAGGGACAGAAACTTTAGTTCTCTCTTTTTATTTTCAATATTAGATTCCTACTACTGAGCATGATCCGCAGCACATATTGGGCATCAAATAATTATTTGTGCAATGCCTAACATAGTTTAACCATGGATAGTAAGAAATTGCTTCTGACTGCTCTTGCAGAGGACCCGGGTTTGATCCCCAGCACCCACATGGTGGCTGAGAACCATATCTAACTCCAGCTCCAGGGGAATCTGATGCCCTCTTCTGACCTCTGCGGCATTGCACGACACGGGTGCACAGACCTGCATGCAGACAGTACATTCATACACACGAAAAATAATAAATAAATAAAAAAGAAATTACTTGCTGAATAAGTGTTATGCTGCTCTATTACACAATCCAGGTTTGCACCATCTCCCACATTGGACTTGTAACTTAAATATAACCTTTATGTTTTCTTATACTTTGGACTAATTTGCTTCATTCACATTCTCTGAGACTCAGATGGAATTTAATTCTATTTGAAGCTTTTTCTTAAACATTTAAGATGATGATGATCAGACCCTTGGCTAACCAACATGCAAAGAATTCACTTGCTAAAAATAAAAATTTCTAGACATTTACTCAATGTCTGACACTCTGTTGGGTCTGAAGGGGCAATATAAGTGGGGTTTGTATTTTAGATGCAAACGGTGGCTGCAGAGATGTCTGACTGAATAAAGTGCTCATAATGCAAGCATGAGGATTTGAATTTGTATCCCCAGAGACAGCATTAAAACCAGGCAGTAATAGTGGTCTGCCTATAATCCAAGGATGTAAGAGGCAGGAAACAGGGCATCCTGGAATCAGTGAGCTCCAACTTCATCAAGAGACCCTGCCCCAGGAAATAACAAGGAGAATGCTCAAGGAATTCACTGATGTCAGCTTCTGGTCTCCACATGCAGGTGCACACATACATACATGTGCAATCACATGTATGTGACATATGGAAACACTCATACATGGACACAACCACACATTCACAAAAGCATGCACACACACACACACACACACACACAAGAACTAATACATAAATAAATAATGAAAACTATTGAGTCATAACTGTTCTTATGTTGAAAATAAAATAATGTAAGTTTGCTAAGTATATAGGAGATGAGTGAATGTCCCATTAGCACTCCTATGCCTGTCCAGAGTGAGAGTATCCCAGACTGAAGAAATGGGAAAAAAATTTTGAAATAAAAAAGAGGTCATGTACTTATTTTTAATTGTTCTATATGAATTAATTTTCCAATTAAGTCTTAATCACAATGCTTCTGTTATTAGGAACACTACTTTATTCTTAGGCATTATGCCATTGCCTATGCAAAAGAGAATGTAATACATAGAATATAACTTATGTGAGTATGTATACTACAGTTTAAAGTAGAACAACATTCTGCTGGCTACATTTCCTATCACTCTGACAAAACATCTGATGGGACCAACTTGAGGAAAGAGATTGTTGTTTTGCTATATTCCATCATGGTGGCGAATGAGTGGCAGTTAGAAAAACTCAGTGCATTAGTGAAAAATTCTAGCATGACTTTTTCCTATACTGAGGTACAAGGAAATGGGGCTGGAATAACCAATGGCCCATAGCTACTACCTTACTTATGTCAGAGAACTCATGTCTGAAAACTTCCACAACATCCCTCATCTGCCCCAGCAGTAGGGATAATGTGCTCAAAATATCTCAGATTGAAGGAAGAAAGGTTTATTCTAGCTGTGTAATTTCACCAATGGGGACTTTTCACATCCTAAATCAAATCTGTTCCACCCCTCCTATACCTGGTTCAACAGAAAATTGTTAAATTTCTTCAAAAAATGAGATATTTGGAGGGGGTAAAGAGATAGCTCAGCAGTTGAGAGCACCGACTGCTCTTGCAGAGGACCTGGGTTTGATTCCCAGCATGCACATGGTGGCTAAGAACTGTCTTTAAACCTGGCGTGGTGGTATATGCCTTTAATCCTAGCACTCTGGAGGCAGAGGCAAGTGGATCTTTGTGAGTTCAAGGCCAGCCTGGTCTACAGAGTGAGTTCCAGCCCAGCTGGGGCTATATGGAGACTCTGTCTCAAAAAAATGAGATATTGGAAGTGGAATAAATGTATGTCCCTGAGCCCATTTTATCAAACATTTGTTCCTCACTCAACCTATTGAACCACTGTAATTAAGCACAAAAGAAGGATCTTGTTCATCAATAATGAGTTTTTGTCTTATGATTGTATTTCAAGAATAAAGTGTGCCCTACAATAAAATGATCAAACAATAAATTGACCAAACCAAGAATAGAAAACTTTGATAGTTGGGGGCATACTTACACATTTTTAGCACAATAGATGTTATGTTGGTCAGTGTACATATGATCTGAAAAATGTAGCATGAGTTTCCTTTGATCACACTTCTCTATTCCACAATGTTACATCATCCCTCTCTATAAGAGCCTGCTCACTCAGCTAGTAACTGTTAAGACACTAATTCTCTGAGTTTGACCTAGAAGCTAAGGATGACTCTCTCAAGCATCTTTTCATACAACCAAGCACCAGCTCTTATTTGTGACCAAAATGGAGTAAGGGAAACTCAGCACTTCATTCTCTCTAGCCTATAAAGGAAGATCTCATATCACAGAAACATCGTTATATATGTGGTGCAAAAACTTTTTAAAAATGATAACTCACTACCCTATATTCTTTCTGATCTACTGCATAGCAGAGTACCTGTATAATAATATGTTACATTAGGGTTCTCCCGAGGAATGGATATATATAAAACAAGGGAGCTCATCACATTTGCTTACACCATACAGTCTCATATTCCAACAATGGCTATCCAACAGCGTAGAGGCCAACCCCTGTTGTTGCTAAACTCCCAAAGTTGCATGTCTCATCAGCCCCAAAATGACACTGAAGACTCAGAGCACTCCCACAGAGCCACTGATCTTCAGTCTACATTAGAAGTGTGAAGCTGTGTCCTAGGATCGGTGAAGGAATGCTTCATTGGTAGCTCAGCATGTTAGATGAGCTTGCCAGAGAGAATGAAGGCAAGCAGGCAAAAGCAAAATTTCCTTCCTCCAGATTTTACTTGTACTGACACGGGGAAGTTGCTTTCCCCGTATTGAGTGGGACTTCCCTCTTCAAATAAGTCCCAGAAATCTCTCACAGGAGTACCTTTAAATAACTCTGGTCTAATCAAGTTTAAAACCAAGATTAATCATCACATCCACCATGTAGTTTTTAAAAAGCTACAATAAAGGATTTGGAATATTTTGTCTTGAATAAATGATGAATGTTTAAGGAAAAAAATATTTACACTGATTTGAACATTGCATAAAATGTACATATATTGAAACATCACATGGTCTCTACATAAACATGACCCATTTTTGCATATCTGCTCAAAATAAATCCCATCATTGAACATAGCTATTATAATATTTTTGTTAGTCAGTTATCTCCTCTTTATCATGCTGGGATTTCCAAGAAGAGGAGTGTGGAATTTGAGTAAAGAGTTTTACACTCCCATAATTGTATCCGTAGCTCCCCTTATTCACAGAATGTAATGAGTACAATGCTGTACTACATCTACTACAAAAGATGCCTGGTCCAGCTGCATCTACCATGCATGACTATTGGGATTTTGTAAATCTCTTTGTCTTACTTTTTTTCTCCCTCACAGGGTCCCTTGAATTTTATCACTCATATTCATGGCACCTATATACTCTTGAAACTGAGGTAAAAATAAAGCAACCCCTATAATCCCTTGATTTTAGTCATTTGATCTGTAATAGAGATAATCTGGATATGTCATTCATTCTTTAGTTGAAACAGCATCTCCAACAGGAAATGGGAAGTAGAAGTCAGGACCCATACTTGTCAGGAAATTTTGCCCTAGAATGAGAGAGAGAGACTATCTTTGTTTCTAATGAGAAAATCACATTGCTTTCAGGACTTTTATATGTAAAGCACACATACATTCATACACTATTTTTAGTGGGATTAAGTTAATATACCCAGGTCACAAAAGGAGCACAAAACTCAGGTAGTTTGTTTACCTTATAAACAGTAATTTCTTGTTTGGAAGTTCAGGTAAAAGCCATTCCTACAGGAGTAACTAAATTGAGAAATATAGTACTAGCTTCTCACCAACATTGGTGTAGACATCTGCCACACAAGTTGCCTGTGACACTTTTAAGGAAAACTGCAGCGCTCCATTCAGACAATCATGTGTGTCTGATGGGAACTTCTTGGCATTAGACCATGTTAATGCTGCTTTTCTCTGAACATGCACCCTGTAAAGGGCTGAGAATCTTCACTACTCATGTGCAGAAGATTGATTATTTCAGTGTTAATCATCTTTCCCCAAGATTTAAGTCACCCTACTTCGGAAATACCCCCAACCCTGTCCCTCTGCTGACAGAGCTTTTCCTGTGCTTCCATGTCCACATGCTCAGCTGCCTTTAGAATCAACTCTCTCCTGAAAAACTTGTCATTTCTATGATGAGCATACTGTACAACCTAGTTCAGTAATACGCTTCTCTTTTCAACATTATAACATGCTCTGCAGTCTGTCACTAATAAACCCTTAAGATACTCATTGAGAAATTAGCTTTTGATCCAGAAACAGATTCAAAGAATCAAGCAACAGCAACAAAACAAAACAAAACAAGCTTTAACTCTCTATACAGACTTTGTTCTGAGTAACAATTTCTAAAAATCTAAATCAAGGGGCTGGAGAGTTGCTCAGCAGGTAAGAGCACTGGCTACTCTTACAGACGACCCTGGTTTGATTCCCAGCAGCCACGTGGCAGCTAACAGCAGTCCATAACTCCAGTTCCAGGGAAATCTGATGCCTTCTGACATTGCATGACATAGGTGTTCTTACACATGCAGACAATACACTCATGCAGATAAAATTAAAATAACAAATAAAAAATTCTAGATCAAGCACAGATTAGTTGAGGATATAAAACTCCAATTTAATATCCCTGAACTAAGTCAAATTTGTAACACTGTCTAGTCTTTGCCTTTGAACACATTGTACTTGTTCTAACTTAGCTCTTATTCCAAGAAATATGTGCATTATCTATTTGGCAGTAGAAAGATGGCTTCATATCACATGTGAGAAATTACATGTATAATTTATTCACTCAGTTCTTTTGGAAATCAGTGTGTTTTCTACTTGTAACTAAAGAAAAAATGTGTATTCCAGAAACTCCCTTGGGAACATTCAGCTGAACTGCTACAAAGAAAGCCATTTTTTAGGAAACTTGATTATTTTTCTCAATAAATAGACAAAGAGTAGGATAAAGACATCACTATGTAAATGTGTCAAAAATCTCATGACAGTTTAGAAAATCCGACATCATTACTAAGACAATGCTTCACCTTCATGAGAGACAATTAGGAGAAAATAGCTGTTACCTGTCTTACAATAAAAACAGTAAGGGGAAAAATGTGAAAAGGTTTGTGTCATTTAACTCAGGTGGGGTGGGGGGGCATGGAAAGGGAAATGAATCTAAATGAGATTGAGAAATGACATATAATATATGAAAAAGTTTAACAACAATAAAAATATATTTAAAAATGGAATAGCTATCCTCAATCTGTTAGCCCTTCCCTGTCACTCAGCATATTCAAACCCCATTGGATTAAATAGGATCATCTCCAAAAGGACAATCGGCTGTCAGATGACAGGTCTAAAATAAAGTTCCCCAAGGATTTAAAAAAAAAAAGATTATGAGTGAGAAAGAGTATAACCTTTAATCTAGGGGCTAGAGAAAAGGCATAACCAAACAGATCTTATACTGCACAGAGGACCTCAGCTCATTTCCTAAGCACCCACATCAGGCAGCTCACAACTCCTGCTACATGACATCCAGTGCCCTCTTCTGGCCTCCACAGCACCTGCACTAATATGCACATACATATAGACACACATGCATACACATGATAATAGCACATTTTTAAAGATAGCCAGATTTAGCTACATTTAATTTTTTAAATTTTTTATGTGTATGAATGTACTGTCTGTGTATAGGTCTGTGCATCCATGTTGTGCAATGCTGTGGAAGTCAGAAGAGGGTGTCAGATTCCCCTGGAACTGGAGTTAAAGACAGTTCTCAGCCGCCATGTGGTTACTGGGAATTGAACCCGGGTCCTCTACAAGATCAGTCGGTGCTCTTAACCGCTAGGCCATCTCTCCAGCCCCTACATTTAATTTTATGTTTAGGAATTACCATCTAAAACTTACCAATAGCTATTTGACATGAGAATGCCATATTATTATTTCCATTTCTCATTAATGTTTGTCAATTTGAAAGCCACTAGGTTCTCATCAAGTAAAAAAAAACAAAAAACAAAAAACAAAAAACAAAAAACAAAGGAATGTAAAGTTACCCATCATTTTACCTGCATGCAACTTAACTGTTAAAATGTGAATCTCTAAATATGTTTAGGAATTAACCTATAGTTTATTTTCAGAATTTGTAATTCTGATTTACATGTGGAGTATATATGTCCATGTTTTGGAATAATATATAATAAAAGGCAACAAAAAGAGAGAGAGAAAAGCCTATTCAAAGACCTGACCAAAACAGTAAACTTGTACATTGAAAGGGTTGTAAAAGACTGAGAAAAAGATGCAAGACAGGACTTAACATGTATGACAGAATCCATGAGCTCTGGCTGGGTGTGGAGGGACTAAAGGGGTAGGCATGGATGGGGGAATGAGTCTAAATTTGATTAAGAAATGTTGTATGAAATGCACTCAATAAAAATTAACTTAAAAAAGAATAGGTACAAGAGAAAAAAAGCTAAATTTTATAGCCTTCATTATTTTCTGTAGCTATTGAACCCATTGGCTTGATAATTGAATGACTTGCCTCTTCCATAACATTTATGTGTTTTCTGTCATTTCTCAATGACATAAGCAGGTGAGGTGGTTTATTTACATATTTGTTTATTTATCTAGTTATTTCATTTTAATGATGAACTAATTTAATCCTAGCTGTCAGTACCCCTGAGTTCTAATTCTGATTGTAGTTCTAATTGTAGCATACATCCTTAAGGAAGATCCAAAAGATGCATCAGCATCTTCTATATTAAGAAAATATCTGCTCTACACACATCCACAAGCTCATAACACTCACAAACAATTTTTGTTGAGACATATAAGCAATAGATACACTGTATACCAAATCCTGAATTGTGGTATCCAAGCACAAGCAGTGCCAGGAGAAAAATTTCTTCATAATTTAAATATATATATATATATATAATATATATATGTCATTTCTGCAGAATAATGGTTATTTTTAGAAACCTTATGAATTCTGAGTACTTATGATACATAGAAGTGAGGAGGATTCAAGGCTAACTTCATTGTCAACTTATTTAAATTTGAATCAAATCTCTGGGGGCGACTGTGAGGCCATTTCCTATGAGGATTAACTGAGGATGGAATACCCATCCTAACCATATAGGAATAGGATCTCAGCATGAATAAACTCAGGAAAAGCAGGCAGACAGCTGAGCATAAGGATTAATCTCTCTGTGACTGTTAGCCTCGGGTTCTGCTGGCTTTTACAGACTGTGTGGTGGACTGTGCCCTTGAACTGTGAGCCTAAATTAAACATCCCTTCCTTATATAGTTTCTTGTCATTATTTACCTATAGCAATAAGAAAACTAATACAAAGACTGTCTTTCAAAATAGAATTCATTAATTGTCCAAATTTTTGGAGAAATGGTCTCCCTGTAGCCCCAACTGACCTGGAACTCACTCTGTAGACTAGGCTGGCCTCTGCCTCCCAAATGCTAAGAGCAATTTTCTTTTTATAAGTATATTTTATCTTGACATATGCTTTCATTCTGATCTTTATTTCTTCACTGTTTTTATTTTTTACATAGCCAACATAAATTTGTTACATGGAAATCTATATGAAGGACCTGCCCTCAAGTCTGCATGAATCTAGTGAAGGTTGAAAGGGATCTAAATAAAACATATATGATAAGTGAATGTGAGAAAACAAACGTCAACGGGGAAACCAAATGATTTGATATATGTTGTGATACCACGGATCTCCCAAATCAGACAATAATCAAGCAGTCATATGTAATAGTAAGAAAATGATCTCCTCAATTTGAAATTAAATTACATGTTCATTTTCGAGAGACTGTTGTGGAACAGATAATATGACTGTAGGAGAGGCAGGAAGCAGGCTTATTCAGGCTGCATCCTGATCCAGAGCACTTACATTTCAATGTCTGGACCCTGAAAGGAAGAAGCATTCATCTTGTATACCTTATGTAATGAACCTATACATTGATGAGATAACAGCAAATTAAAACCAGGAAGATTATTATCAATTTACAAAAGGAAATAAATATTCTTATGGATTTAATCATTGTGGAAATCTCCATCTGAGATAAACAGAACTGAGGAAGTTTGAGCAGGACACAAGGCCAGTAGTTCTAGCTAGCTGATAGGATGCAAGTCACAAACTTGTCAGCTGAAATTGCTGAAAGGGACAGAGGAAGAGAATAAGGATTAAAATTTCTATTTTCCAGGACTAGAGAGACAACTCAGCAGTTAAGAGCACTAGGGGCTCTTGGAAAGGAGCCACATTAGATTCCCACCACCCACATGTAACTCCAGTTCCAAGTGATCTGACGCCTTCATCGGACCTCCAGAGGCACTGCAGAACATGGATACCCTTACATTCGTGGAGGCAATATATACACATGAAATAATAAATAAAATATTAAAAAAGAAAATCTATATTATCCTTAAATATTCCATTTATTTACATCAATACAAAAGTCTTAAAATTAGGTAACACTTCACTTAAGGTTTATATAATTTGCTGATGTTATCAAATGCCAAGAATTTCATCATGTATTGAACTCAAACAGTAAAATCTTAAACTATTGAAGCTTTGTAAAACATTTTTACTTTGTACTTATTTATCATGTCGGTATGCAAGGATATGTGACATGTATGTGTGTACATGTGACAGTGTAGAGGTATAATTCAAAGGACAAATTTTTGAGCTCAGTGCTCTTCTTCCACTTTTATGTGGGTTCTGAAGATGGAACTCAAGTTGCCAGCTTCAAGGCAAGCAGCATTACCACTGAGCCACCTCTCCATCACCCAATAAGACAGTTTTTTTTATTTCTTGCAATTTCCTGAAAGAGAGAAAGTCTTACTGATGTTTTTGGCCAGGAAAAACTTCATTTCAGAAAAGAGATATATCCTTCCTATTCGGGCTTCACGTAATTAACTCTGTTTCTCTTTGTCTCCAATTTGTTGGGCACTGCATTCTAAATAAAAGATGGATTTAATGGGGAGCTGGAGAGATGGCTCAGCAGTTGAGAGCACTGGCTGCTTTTGCAGGAGGCCCACATTCCAATCCCAGATCCCACACAGTGACGAAAAATCATCCATAACTCCAGTTCCAGGGCACAGGACACCCTATTCTGTCCTCTGCAAGTACTAACTCTGCAGGTACACTTACAAACATGTAGGCATTACATTCATACACATAACATAAAAATAGATAAATCAAAGAAATTTACAAAAAAAATGAAAAGATAGCTTTAGTGACTTCAGTAGATTTGTGTAGTTGGGGGTCATGTCTGATAATGTATGCTCAGAGTATCCATTATTTATTCTCACAATCAGTAGTAAACAATGAGGACCAATCTTCTTCTCTCCTACCTCCTCCATTCGCAGGAGGACCCTTGGTCCACCAGGCGCTTTTTATCACCACATCAGCTTGTTTCTATGTACCTTTTATGAAGTTATGATTGGAAATCTCATCACAAAACATTTTTTGCATTGGGCAAAATTCCAGCAAGTAGAAACCTCAGCAAGCTACATATTTCTGACCTAATAGTGTTTCAAGACGCATTGTGCTGCAGCCTTCTGAACAATACTCAGAGAACTAGAAGATTCTTCCATAAAATCACAAAGCACAAACAAATCAAACCATGCTAAGGACTAAAATCCCACTCTTCAATCAACTCCACATCCCAGCCTGTCATATCTGTACAACAGCTGCAGGCAGAGTAATTCTTTCATAGGGGTGTAGTGCTTTCTTTTCAAGTAAGATGCTTGTGTGTATGACTTGCACAGAGAATAATAAAACTCTGAAATCTTTTCCAGTTTTCTCTATCCATATTTAATGGTTCTTGGCATTTCTGTGGATGACATTTAATATTTGAAAGGGCATAATTTCCTTCAGTGCATAGAGGAGTTTCTGTTATATTTCTGGAAGATATAGAAAATTCGTATCTTTAACTTGACATCTCTGTGTGTTTGGATGCTTTTCTTCACTCACACTCTCTGAATCTACATAAATTCTGTATTTGGTATCCCTTTACATCTCTGCAGTGACTTATATTAGCAATGACAACAACAACAAAAATAAATAAATAACAATGTCACAGCTGGCAATAGTGAAGGCAGAATCTGGTTTGACCATTTTCCAGTTGTGTTCTTCTGAGACCAAGCATCTTAGAAGGTGCCCAGGGCAGAGGAAGCTGCCTTAGAAGGCTGTGGAGAGGCCTTGCTGCTTGGTCAAACAGGGTTACTTTGAAATATGTCAAACATTCAGCCTTTTAGAAGAGTTTTGCTGAAAAGGTGATTTAATTTCTTTAAAACAACAATAAAGCCTACTGGATGAGTTCAAACCATTTATTTCATAAGCAAGGAAATTTATAAAATATTAGATGTGGCCTGGGATTAGCAGAATATGATCATTTGAACTCTTAGTTTAATACCAAGAGTGCAGAACCAAGTCAGGAAGTAATGAAAATCAGCAGACCCTAAAGTGATCCTGAAATAAAATGCTTATGATAGAAATCTGACTTCCAAGAAGAGTTGCCAACTCTGGACCCAGGAGTTACTTCCCATAAGAAAATCTGTCAGTCTCCTTTTCATTAGTGTACAAGAGAAAAGACTATGTTGCCAAATGTCAGCCAAATAAGGACTGGGGTCTTAAATATTTAAGGAGCAACATTATAATCATCAAGTATAACCCAGACAAGTACATGATATTCCTGGAAATATATTGGAAAAGGTGAACAGTTTCAAAGGAAACTTTTAGAGTTAGTTTTATTTCATTCCTTTAATTAAGACTGAGAGTTAAAACAGAAAAGAAAACAAAACATGATAGTAGGAGGAAGACTAGTTTGGAAGACAAGGTCCCAAGGAGGGAGATAAAAAAAAGTATAATTGGAGGTGAACATGATCAATACATATTGTCTATGTTCATGAAGTTGACAAAATAAAATAATAAAAATATATAATGAATAAATAAGAGTTGGAGACTCATTGGCAGTGTAGTGAAATTGCTATTCCAAAGAAACCATAGAGTCATGATGTGACCAGTTGGGAGAGTGGAAGACCTCTGTAAATACCTAACTAGAAAAACCACAAATTTAAAAGTAAAACAGTGAAGCAAATACTGATGGTGTATTTTGGAAGGATTGTTTAAAGATAAGATGAAAAGGGGCAGGGCTTATTGCTGTGTGGGTAAAGGCATGTACTGCACAGCTGTGAGGACTGGAGTTCATATCCCCAGAACTCACAAGAGATCCAGATGCATAGCACAAATCTCTATAATTCCAGTGCTCCTAAGGGAAGATGGGAGCCACAGAAAGGAAAAAGCCTGAAAGCTTGCAGGGCAGCTGGAATGGCTTTTGCAGTACAAAACCAACAAAGATAATCTGTCACACACAAGGAGAAGAATAACACCCAATATCATCCTCTGATCTGCACAAGTACATTGTAGCATGTGCATTCACACAGAAGAATGTATTCACATACAATAATAATAATAATAATAATAATAATAATATAATGTTAGGAAAGACAGGACATTACAATAACAATAACTGTACAAGTTCACAGAATGAAATCAATTAACAAATGTTTTCAAAAAATATTCTTTAAGCCAGGCATGGTGGTGCACGCCTTTAATCCTAGCACTTGGGAGGCAGAGGCAGGCAGATCTTTGTGAGTTCAAGGCCAGCCTGGTCTACAGAGCAAGGGAAGAGCAAAGCATGGCTGTGGAAATGTGTGTGCCAGAGTAACTGTAAGCGTATTTGAAGAGGCTGTGATGAGGGGGACATTTAAAAGATAAAGATGAGGANCCGGTACTGGATGGTTCATGTGTAATATTCTGAGACAATGTTTCTCAAACTATCGCTTTGGCTTTTTTGATTTATGTTCCGATGTGAGACTATGATTTACTTGTTTGAACTCAGTAATTTTCTATCTCGGACAAACACGAAATTTCATGGGGAAACTGGTAAACAACTAATATCAGAACTTGCCCTGGGACATTTGGATGTGGGTTTCTGGCACCAGAAGGATGACTCTCACATTATATGATCATTGAAATTTATTTAAAATAGATATAACTATATTATAAGGCCTATGTTTCCTGATCTCAGATATTCCACTGTGTGTGTGGGTGGGTGTGAAGTGTCTTGTTTGGCCAGAGAGACTGTTGATGTGCAATCATGAGCTAGGTGTAGGATACTAAGATTGAGAAACATCCCAGGAGAGGTCTGATGGTCCAGTGGTACAAACGGGTCGCATAGTGGCGTGGAGTCGAGCAAGGCAAACGTAAGAGTACGCCTTTAGGTACATAAGGTAGTTTCTCCTGATCGCTACTTAAGGGATCCTCTTCATCCTTCTGATGATAGGATAGAGTATATAGCTTCAGGGATAAAGGATCGATGCAAGTTACGCAGCGAATGGCGGAAGCACAAAATGGGACCAGAGCGAGAGTTCACGCTGACTGATAAAGCACGGAGCTGGGGATGGTGCAGGCCAGGAATCGGTGGGGAGGGTACGGTCCGTAAGTGTGGAGGTACGTTAGTTTTTTAGAGGATGAAGCAGGTTTTAGTAAAGAAAACAAATAAGGCTATAAAGTCCAGTAGGAAAGGGTGGAGCGGTTGACCGAGAATCGTGGTGCGTCAGTCCCGGGGTTTTCAGGGACACACTTAATTGGGAAGTCTCTTCTCACGAGCCTTGATGGAAGTGCGGCGCGGCGTGAGGTGAAACTGGCGGTTGCGCGAGGCAAGATGCCTGGTTTCGGGGTTCAGAAGAGGGGCATGCAGCAGTGTCAGGTGGGGTACACGCCGCTGAGGTTCGAAGCTCCAGGGAGCACGACCAGAAGTCGACACACACACAGCACACACAAACACACCGACACACACACCACACAGCAAATCACAGTCCCTAAAATAGTTCCAGAAAAGGTGGCTCCACACGCTTGGAGCAGCACAAAGTGGGCACAACGGGGAAAAAGGGAAAACAATAAAGAGATGCCCGAAAAAAGAAAATAAATAAAGAAATAAAAGAACAAAAAATAGAGAGAAAGAAACACATGAAGTGGGGAGGAAAAAGGGGGGGAGAAAGAAAGGGAAGGAAGAGAGGAAGAAGCAGGTAGGGCTATTGGTTCCAACACAGTAGGTGTGCAAGTAGAAGAGGAAAGTAAAGAAATGAAGAAAGCATAATGATTCCTCCTCCTTTTTAAAAATCACATTTTTTCTATACACTGAAGAATCGTTGATTTTATTCAAACAGGGTTTTCAGTCCAAGCTTTAAACATGCCTACCAAATTTTTAAATTCTTTGCTAGAATTTTCAATATAAATATGTGAATAAGTTAATAAATAAAAATGCATACAAAGTTTCTTGCCTCAGTAAAGCTCTTTGAACTACAAAATTTTGCAATGAAATAAATGCACATCATCTTCAAATATTGCTAAAAATATAGTAGACTTTACATCCTTCCCCCTGAGCACAAAGGATTGTGAGCAGATCACATTCACCACCATCCAAAGGTCCTTCCTGCTCAAGAAGTTACTTTCCTGAAGAAGCTGGGGAAGCTTCCAGGCCCCACCATTGCCTTCAGTTTTGATAGCACCATTTCACAAATCAAGTTAGTAAGTGTAGTTTGGAGTTGTAGCTGCCTTGGGTGTGGCACAGTCTGATGCTCTGGAACAATGGGTGTTCTCAGCCTTGACAATGATTATGCAGAAACCCTTTGTAAGAGCAGCCGTTATCCAGCACTGCAAGCTTAGACAGTTTCTTAAATGCTGGAGTTGGATCCTGTCAGGTCTTATAAGAATGTTGGTGATGGGTACAAGCCACCAGTATCTTTAAGCACTCTCAAGTGATTCTAATTCATAGCATAATTTGAGGACCACCATAAAAAGATTTTAGTAATCTGCACTTTTCAAAGTTTGTCATGAATTTCCTAAAATTGCAGTCTTTGAGGGGAAGGATTAAATTTCTCCATACTGTCTTATGTAACCCATCATTTTATTTTTTCAGATAGGTTCTCATTATATAGCCTGGCTAACCTGTAATTCGATAGTCGGACTAGGTTGGCTCAAACTTAGAGATCTGCCTCTCTTGCCTTCCAAGCTCTGGGATTAATTAAAGACATTTACACTGGCACGTCTGGTTTATCACATATACTTTAAAAGAGCATCCTATGCTGTGCTAGCTGGTACTGCGTAGTTGATTAACTCAATTGGTAATTGGAACAGTTCAATATAGCACCAATTTTTCATTTTGTGGTATGAAACACAGGAATGTGTATAAAAGCCTAACCGTGGCAACTTTCCTTAGTGACAAGGAAAGAAGTAGACTTACTTAATCCACCTGGATATATTCCTCCCTTTACATTATATGCAAAAATGTACATGTATACTTAATTTGCATATGTACCTATATTTAGCATAAGAAGGTAAAATAAAGAATTTTATTTATTTTATTTTATTTTTTGGGGGGGTCGTTTCGAGACAGGTCTCCCTGCTCCCAGCTGTCCTGAACTTCTCTGTAGACAGGCTGGCCTTGACTCACAAGATCGCCTGCCTCTGCCTCCCAAGTACTAGGATTAAGGCGTGTGCCACCACGCCTGGCAGAATTCTATTTTAAAAAGTTATAATCCATACCATGATGAGAATAATCATTTTTAATGAAGATATCGTATAATTCTGTCTTCCCTAACCATTTATATATGTTGTCAAGTTTTATCATCAATTTTTTTTCTGATGTTTAAAATTTCTATTAAATAATTTTTTTTGTTCTTTTTGAGACAGTGGGTCTCCCTGTAGCCCCAAGCTTGTCTGGAGAAAATAAACACCAGTGTTCTTTGGGTAATCTCTCTCTGATTGTTTCTGTCATTTAAGATGATGCCCTGGCCAGGCATGGTGGCACATGCCTTTAATCCTAGCACTCGGGAAGCAGAGGCAGGCAGATCTTTGTGAGTTCAAGGCCAGCCTGGTCTACAGAGCAAGTTCCAGGACAGCTGGGGCTACAGGGAGACCCTGTCTCAAAAAGACAAAAAAAATTATTTAATAGAAATTTTAAACATCAGAAAAAAATTGATGATAAAACTTGACAACATATATAAATGGTTAGGGAAGACAGAATTATACGATATCTTCATTAAAAATGATTATTCTCATCATGGTATGGATTATAACTTTTTAAAATAGAATTCTGCCAGGCGTGGTGGCACACGCCTTTAATCCTAGTACTTGGGAGGCAGAGGCAGGCGGATCTTTGTGAGTTCAAAGCCAGCCTTGTCTACAGAGTAAGTTCCAGGACAGCTGGGATTGCAGGGAGACCTTGTCTCGAAACGACCCCCCCAAAAATAAAATAAAATAAAATAAAATTCTTTATTTTACCTTCTTATGCATAAATATATGTACATATGCAAATTAAGTATACATGTACATGTTGCATATAATGTAAAGGGAGGAAATATCCAGGTGGATTAAGTAAGTCTACTTCTTTCCTTGTCACTAAGGAAAGTTGCCACGGTTAGGCTTTTATACACATTCCTGTGTTTCATACCACAAAATGAAAAATTGGTGCTATATTGAACTGTTCCAATTACCAATTGAGTTAATCAACTACGCAGTACCAGCTAGCACAGCATAGGATGCTCTTTTAAAGTATATGTGATAAACCAGACGTGCCAGTGTATGTCTTTAATCCCAGAGCTTGGAAGGCAAGAGAGGCAGATCTCTAAGTTTGAGGCCAACCTAGTCTACATAGCGAATTACAGGTTAGCCAGAGCTATATAATGAGACCCTATCTGAAAAAATAAAATGATGGGTTACATAAGACAGTATGGAGAAATTTAATCCTTCCCCTCAAAGACTGCAATTTTAGGAAATTCATGACAAACTTTGAAAAGTGCAGATTACTAAAATCTTTTTATGGTGGTCCTCAAATTATGCTATGAATTAGAATCACTTGAGAGTGCTTAAAGATACTGGTGGCTTGTACCCATCACCAACATTCTTATAAGACCTGACAGGATCCAACTCCAGCATTTAAGAAACTGTCTAAGCTTGCAGTGCTGGATAACTGCTGCTCTTACAAAGGGTTCTGCAGTATTCATTGTCAAGGCTGAGAACACCCATTGTTCCAGAGCATCAGACTGTGCCACACCCAAGGCAGCTACAACTCCAAACTACACTTACTAACTTGATTTGTGAAATGGTGCTATCAAAACTGAAGGCAATGGTGGGGCCTGGAAGCTTCCCCAGCTTCTTCAGGAAAGTAACTTCTTGAGCAGGAAGGACCTTTGGATGGTGGTGAATGTGATCTGCTCACCAATCCTTTTTGCTCTCTACTATATTTTTAGCAATATTTGAAGATGATGTGCATTTATTTCATTGCAAAATTTTGTAGTTCAAAGAGCTTTACTGAGGCAAGAAACTTTGTATGCATTTTTATTTATTAACTTTATTCACATATTTATATTGAAAAATTCTAGCAAAGAATTTAAAAATTTGGTAGGCATGTTTAAAGCTTGGACTGAAAACCCTGTTTGAATAAAATCAACGATTCTTCAGTGTATAGAGAAAAAAATGTAGATTTTTAAAAAGTATTATGCTTTCATTAAATATTTTATTTACTATTCTTACTTGCACACAATATGTTTGGAACCAATAACCTACCTGCTTCTTCCTCTTCAATTTCCTCCCTATTCTTCTCCCCCCATTTTTTCCTCCCAACTTCATGTGTTCTTTCTCTTTTATTTGTTCTTTTTTATTTTTATTTATTTATTTTTTAAGGGATCTCTTTATTTGTTTTCAATTTTATCCCCAGTTAGTGCCCACTTTAGTGCTCTCCAAGAGTGTGGAACCATTTACTGGAACATATTTTAAACTGTGTTTGTGTGTGTGTGTGTGTGTGTGTGTGTGTGTGTGTGTGTGTGTACATTACTGTCAGTGCTCCCTGGAGCTATAACTACAGAGAGGTGTAAAAAACTGGCATAGTTGCTAGAAGAAAACTCAGGATCTCTGCAAACAGCAGTTCACATTCTTTACTGCTGAGCCATCTCTCTAACTCAGAAGAAGTAGATTTAATCACCAATTAAGTGTGTCATGAAAACGGGAATGAGAACACAGTTCTCGGTACAAGCTCACATTTCCTATAGGATTTTGACATATTTTTTTTCTTTAATAAAATGCTTCATCCTCTAAAGAAAACTAGAGTACACTATCCAACACAGTTATGGAACTAACTCCCAAATTCCTTGCTGCATCCAAGTCCTTATCAGAGCTGAAATATAAAGACTTGTCCCATTTTGATGATTCTAACTTGATTCAGAACACTTTAGCCTGAAGCTATTCACTCTATTACCTATCATTCACTGAAAGTCCCTTTAGCGATAGGAAAGAGTAACTTTTACTAGCTACTTTAGTTTAGACTTGCAATGACTCACAGCAATATGCGAACCCGTTTGTACACTGGAACATCTAAAAATCTCCTGGGATGTTTCAAAGTTAGTATCCATATCTGATTGCACATAAAAGTCTCCTGAAAACAGAACTTCACACCCACCCACACACAGTGGAATGAGGATCAGGAATAGGCCTTAATATTTTTCATATTTTTAATAAGATTTCAATGATCTATATAATGTGAGAGTCATCCTTCTGGTGCCAGAAACCCACATCCAAATGTCCCAGGGCAAGTTCTGAATATTAGTTGTTTACCAGTTTCCCCATGGAAATTTCGTGTTTGTCCGAGATAGAAAATTACTGAGTTCAAACAAGTAAATCATAGTCTCACATCGGAACATAAATCAAAAAAGCCAAAGCGATAGTTTGAGAAACATTGTCTCAGAATATTACACATGAACCATCCAGTACCGGCCAGCCCTTGTTAAAGTGAAACACTATATATATATATTAACAAATATATATATATTTAGTGTAGATGTACCACTATGTAGATGTACCACTACATACATATATATTTTATATGTATGTAGTGGTACATCTACACAACCTGAAAAAAAAAGACTGTGAAAAGGATGCAAGATATATATGGCAGAATGCATGAGCTAGGATGGAGTGGAGTGCAAGGAAAGGGCAATGAGTCTAAATTGGAGTGAGAAATGTTCTATGAAAATCACAAAATTTCAATAAAATATTTTTTTTAAAAGTCACAGACTACAAGATTGTTGCAGTGTATAGAACAATGGGTCAAACTCTAGAGTCTTATTGTTAACGGGAATCTTAATGTTAACAAGCTCCAAATAAATGTTAACTCTTTTGTTTTGGAACTAGAACAATGACTCTAAATCCAGGGATGATTTCCACTTCAAGATCATTTGACAATTCAATCAACTGAAATGGAAAAACTAATTCCATTATTTTCTAGCTGATTTTTGCGTTGCCCTGTGATTTTGCTCAACCATTCTCATTGCAGCTAGCCAGGCAGAGCATCTCATATGGGCAGTTTCAGAGAGTGCATTCTTTTTTTCTCTATCTTTTTAAATTTTATTTATTTTTTGTGCTTTTACTGATGTTTTGTGTATTTCAGACATCGTTTTTTTTTTTTTTTCAATTCAGTTCAGGCCTGCATTTTTTGTAACATACTGAGAAACACTACAAGCCAAAGAGATGTCCAGATACGAAGTACTCCCTCCCCGCTAAACTTGCATCCTATGGAGTCCAATGTTTCTGCAATTCTGAGGAACTTATTTTTCTTTTAACTAAAGCTATTTTTTTTCTATTGCTACTTCTTTTTTTAATTTTTTATTCATTTTTATGCATTACAAACAATATCTCGATCAATATTGATCATCATTTTATCCCCTTTCCCCACCAGCACCCTCCTATATCAACTCACCCCCCAGATTTCTATCATTTCTGTGAAAGCATATCATGCCAAGTTGGTGTCTCCAGATGTTCCTCAGTTCAAGTTCCACTTGAGCCTAGGGAGGGCCCTTCCCTTTAAGAAGACCAAATCTTCCTCACTAAGCAGTAATCAGCTGACAATAATTCTTCAACTAAGTTTGGGGCTTCTTACCCATTTCCACAGTTCTGTGCTGGAGTTTTGTCTGCTTGAGTTTGTGTAGGTCTTGTGCATACTGACAGAATTGCAGTAGTTTCATGTGGCCTAGTGTGGGAAATCCACCTTGAATTGCGGGCTGGATTTCCAACTAGCACAGCATGGCCAAGAGTCTGGCTCCACCCCAAGAAGGAGCAAGCAGCATGGTCTAGGTACATGATGCTGGGTGGAGTTGGGGGACTCATGATTGGTCCTGGGAACCGACGTCATTTGGTTTATAAAAGCAATCTGTGGCAAGGAGTAAATTTGAATTCCATATTAACATCATCACGGAATTTCCAGCCATTATTTTTATTTATTGTGCGCATACAGGCTAAGGTAGGCCTGCATTTCGTTCGGGTGGCCAGTGGGTTGGAAAGAGATTCCTTTGTGGATCACCAACCTGGGTAGCTGGTGTTGTGAGTGAAATTCCTGTCCAGGCTCTGGGCAGGTGGGAAGTCATGGCCAAGAGTGGAACACGTGTCTCGTGGGTCCAGTCTAAGAGCCTAAGTTGGAGTTTCCACTTAGGTTGGGCTACAGAATGTAGCCGGCTGGTCTCTGCACCAAGGGGCCAGCTCCCCACATTGTCTGCAAAGCGGGTACTGTGTCCCCATCCCCCTTAGCAGGGCTGCATGTTCCCTGTTCACCATAAAATGAAAAGCTTCCTACAACCCAGGTCTTCCTCCCTGGCTGTTAGATACTCTCTGCCACCTCTTCCACAGTTTTCACTCAGCCCTGGGTGGATGAAGTTTAACATGGGAATCCTGTTCAACAACCCAAACTCTACACTCTTACTCTCTATGCTTTGGGCATTTATAACTTCTTGTGTTCCTGGCCCTCTGTTGCATGAGGGAGCTTCATTAATGAGAACTGAAAGATCCAGTAGTTTAATTTTTACCCCTTGTTTTATGTTTTGTGAACCATAAGTGTAGTGGTTGTATTGTAGATGTGTCACTTAGGCTTGAGCAATTCATAGAAAATGTCTATGTGTGAGCAGTTGTAGAGAACTCTGTAGGAATCTCCATCTGTGGCAAAAGAAGCTTCTTGGATGAATGGTAACTGGGTATTTGTCTGTAAATATAAGAATACATATTTTAACCACCTTGTTTTTTTCTCATAGATCTATGACCTCTCAAAGAAGCTTCTTGGATGAATGGTAACAGGGTATTTGTCTGTAAATATAAGAATACATATTTTAACCACCTTGTTTTTTTCTCATAGACCTATGATCTCTCAAACCATGTGTATCTGGCTATGTTTAAAAGAGTACAAATGAGTGTATCTGGCTATGTTTAAAAGACTACAAATGAGCTGGGCATGGCACGCCTTTAATCCTAGCACTTGGGAGGCAGAGGCAGGCGGATCTTTGTGAGTTCAAGGCCAGCCTGGTCTACAGAGCGAGTTCCAGGACAGCTGGGGCTACAGGGAGACCCTGTCTCGAAAAGACCAAAAAAA
>VZQC01015256.1:85635-133548 GCA_009823505.1 Rhizomys pruinosus | reverse complement strand
AATTTTATTTATTTCTGTTATGTGTAGGAATGTACTGTTTGCATGCAGGTCTGTGCACCCGTGTTGTGCAGTGCCGCGGAGGTCAGAAGAGGGGTCGGATTCCCCTGGAACTGGAAGTTCTCCTGGACTTGGAGTTTCAGACGGTTCTCGGCCGCCATGTGGGTGCGGGGATCAAAACCCGGGTCCTCTGTAAGAGCGGTCGGCGCTCTTAACCGGCTAGGCCATCTCTCCAGCCGAACCCCAGCTTTTAGGCCTAATAGCTACATCAGTGCCTGGCCACAAACAAACATTTGTGCATGATAGTGGAACTTTTCATTTGGGGGTAATCAACAGCTGCTATTGGACTTAAAATATCTAAATGGGAGGAAACTTTCTATTTGTAGTCTTTTTTTTTAAATTTTATTTATTTATTTTTACTGTGTATGAAGTGTACTGTCTTCATGTAGGTCTGTGCGCCCGTGGTCGTGCAATGACAGTGCGGCAGGTCCGACGAGGGTGTGCGATTCCCTGGACACTGGAGTTCTCCTGGGCTTGAAAAAAAAAAAAAAAAAAAAAGCTGGGGTTCGACCATCAATTGATGTTGCTCCTTAGCACCTTGCATAGTGTTCTCCAAAGCTATGAGAGCTAGCCCTCATGGGAGGTGGCTTGCAGGTCAGTTTCAGCTCTATTGCTTCAAATCCTTGTCTCCAAAGTACTTTTTGTCTCAAAAAATAGGGTCTTTCTTTCAAGTTCTGCAGGGCAATCAAGGGCTGTGCCAATAGCCTGTGTAATTTGAGAAGTCTCTTAGACTACCCTGGCCAACAAATCAAAAAAAGATTACTCCTGTCTGACACTGTTTCTTGATATATCAAGCTACATATCAAGAAACATGGAGCCATGTAGAGGTATTGTATGTGTAAATTACCAGTAGGTTTCTAGACTAATATGGTTCCCTCTGGAATTTTATACTAGCTTATCATTATTTATGTCTAGCCAAAACTTATTAACTGGAAACCTCTTTGTGAACCATCCTTTCTGCACCTGGTCTGGTGTAACTAGGGTGATCTGGTATAACTATGGTTTGGCTTTACCTCTGAAGTACTGTGATTGTGGTTTGAAGCTTTATTTGTCCCACTCTGCTTCTGAGGGTTGAGAGTTCCTTTGTGCATTAGGCCTCTCTCTGATCACCAGCTGTTAATAAAGGACTCCTAATTCAACCATCACTACATGGCATTCCTGTGAGTCTCATACTATTACAAAATTTGGAGATATTTTCGACTGTCTGAACTTCGATGGACATTACAGGTAATTATTGTATGATGTGTAGGCTCCCACAATGCCCACATGGTTAACAGCATCCTTCAAAAACTTACCTATCTCCAAATGTCAAGTATTAGGTTTAAGGAAACCTCATTTTAGAACACATGTTCTAATAATGCTAACCACTTAGATTCCTTATTAAAATTCTATTTTTGTCCTTTTAGGTCCAGGATGGGACAAAGGATCTGCATTTCCTTCAAGTTTTCCAGATGCTAAAGCTGTTCTGGCTTTTCCTTGAGAGGCATTGGTCAAGATGTGGCCTTACAAGTTGCACCCCACTTTTCCAGGAATAAAGTTTATTGAGGAGATAGGAATTATGATGTAGCTGTGGAAGACTGCTGAGAAGCCAAAAGCACCAGAGTGCCTCCACACATCAGAAATCAAGTCTTTCAAGATATGATGATGCCAGTTCCCTGAGGAGCATCCGTATGGAACTACAGAAACACATTTTTTAATTTTAAATCCTTCACACGCCCTTCATATGACATTTGCAATAGTATTACTTGCTTGGTAGATGATTTGGGGTAAAAAACAATATTTTTATTATATTTTATAATACTTTTGTTTCAATTATCAGTTGTTCTCAAATGTTAGGGAAGGACTTCTGTTCAGTAGAACAAACATCTTCCTAGTGTGATTATTGATACTGTTTGTGAACTTGATTGATTTAGGATCAAAGATTTATACATCCTAAGTGGTCTATGAGGATATTTTCTTAAAGGACCAACTGA
Organism: Rhizomys pruinosus; assembly: GCA_009823505.1. Classification (NCBI taxonomy): domain Eukaryota; kingdom Metazoa; phylum Chordata; class Mammalia; order Rodentia; family Spalacidae; genus Rhizomys; species Rhizomys pruinosus. The sequence continues at coordinate 131,518 of VZQC01015256.1, read as the reverse complement.
ACAAGGAATATTCTCCCTCACACAGTTGGCAGCACCATTCAGTGGCAGCCCAGTGTGAGGGGATTTGTGGGAAAATCATGGCTACTTGTTCCTGCCCACTTTCCTTCTCCACTGTTGAGTTATTTGCACCCACCCATTTCCTGATCCTAACATGTGTGCAGACATCAGAATACAACTTCTGCAGTTTTGCAATATGAATTTAGGACCATCAGCTTTCCCCAAGAATTTTTCAGGCTGGTGTGGGACTACCTTTTACATTGAACAGGCACTGACCTCTCAGCCTGTATAATGTGTAGTCAGTCATTGGACTACCCAGCCCAAATCCAGTAAACAAATCAAATAAGTCTTCTTTGTAATATCTGTTAAGTCCTTTTACAGAAGCTAAAAATATTTAGCATAAATCAGGCCTTGGGTTCAGTCCTTGGTACTTCTAACATTGTACCCCAACACATGAAACAAAAAAAGGCTACTATTGAAAAGATATGTGAAAAATGTAGCCCCTACTACCAAGCTCTTTTCTGCCATGAGTCATAATTTACAATCTATTCTACCTCTGATTAAAACTGAGAAAGGAATATTTGTGGAATAGTTTAGTAACATAACCAACAAATCTCAAATATCTTTAATACATTGGGGGAAATGATTAACCTAGCTCAATAACATTTTTATATCAAATCTCCCAATTGTATGAGAACATATTTTTAACACACACTTAGCGAACACCATAGCTGCAATTCATCGCAGGCCATCTTTGAGACTGGATGTCACTGTTTTATTTTCCTAAAAGCATTTCTTTTCCTGATCATTATAATCAACATCAATAGCCATATACATAAATTTTAACAGAATTTCTGAATGGAGATATAAAGTGTTTTCATCAGACCCTCGGTCACTGCTCTATTAGAGACATACTAAGAGAGGCAAAAATTATAATTCTGTAACTAGGCAACAAGGACAAAGTTAATTAACATTAGGCCAGAGACTCTAGCCTTTATAAATAAAATCCAAACAACACCTTGGTTGAATAATTTTTTCCAGTTTATTGCATTTTGACACAAATGGAAGCAAGATATATTCCCCTTACTTTGTTTATTTTATGTTTTTGTCTTTTTTGCTCTAGTTTATGTCTTACATTATTACTTTGGAGAAAAAGACAGAGTGGATATAAAGAAGTTCATAAATCAGAAATAAAGCATTTTACTGTAAACACTTCTACTTGCTTATATTGTGTTATTTAATAACTATAATATTCAGGTTTTCCTTAGTGACTCCTCTGTGTGTAGTCATGCTGTCTAAAATTAAAAGGCATGATTTGTGAGATTAACTACAAGAGTTATTGAATAGAAATTAATACCTTGAGAAAAATCAAGCACAAATTTATGGTTTTGGTATTTTTCTCCCTTCAAAATAGGGAACGAGATGCACTAGAAATTGAGGGAAAACTGTATGTACATAAAGGTACAATGCACTTCTATTATAGACAGTCTCCTCTAGTTTAGCTTTGTGTATTGTTTATTTTCACTAAACATTAAATCACAGAGGAATGGAATTTTCAAACTCAATCCTATCTTTTCTTTGTTCTTTTCTCTTAAGATCTGCAGGTTGAATACCCATATTCACTTAATAATCAGAAAAAATACTGTGACACTTCACCATAAGAATCCCATAGAAGTAACTAAACTGTTTCTATCTGTCTTCCATTGCTTCCTGGTACACTGGAAATGGGGCTTGTGACAAGTACTTAGTGTAGCCAACCAGAACAAAACGAGCACCATCTCCTCAGAGAATCCTTCATGTAGAATGCAATTCACCCACCCTCTGTCCTAGAAACAAGTTTATTATTGGTGGAGAATAATGGCATTGAGTTCAGAACTTGGTAGCATCATTCATCTGTTCCCACTGACAGAGAAGATGACACCAATGTTCCTTAGAAAGAGAATACTGTAGAAAATTATAAGGTAAAGTTTTTCTCTTTACTAAATTGCTAAGAATATGGAAGAAAACTAAGGTCATAGCCTTTTTCAAATCAGCTTGGATATTCAAATAAGCAAAGACCACCATGTCCAGAAAATGTGGAGGGAATTGATTGTTTCACAGTCTGATATTATTTGAATCTACAATCTCCTGACAAGCTCTTGTGCCTGAACAATTAGTCCCCAGCTAATGGCATGATGGTGAATGCTTTGGAAACTTATGACCTCATGGGAGCAAGTGGGTCATTGGGGACAAGTCTTGAAGCTGCATGTATTGGCCCCAGTTCTTGTCTGTTCTCTGCTTCTTGAATGTGGATGCAATGTGACCAGCTGTCTCGTGATCCTGGTGCCCTGCCTTCCCTGTCATGATGGACTTGACAATATTCATTGAAATTACATTAACACGAATGTCTCTCTGAGAAGTCTTTGATCTAATATTTAGGTTTGTTTTATCTCACACAATGAATTGGTGAAAACAAGGACAATCAGTAGTGAAAGTATAGTACAATTAAAGGAAGAATAAAGGCATAGAACACATTCCACAGAATGGGAGCAGGCTCAGACTCAGGAGCTGCTCAAAGAGCTCATATTTCCTTATCAGGGTTCTTTTGGAGGTGGGGAGTGAAGAAGACATCTCTACGGGTGAGAATGTGGTGAATCTTTATCCTGATTGACAGATGAGCTGTTAAATAACTTTGGATAGATTATTTTCTCATGCAAGGCTACACATCCCATAATTTTAAGCATATTTATGTCCTGTTGTAATAAACATTAGTAAAAGTCTTTCCTTTCAAACCGTGTAGAATTTGAAACTTGGTTTATGGAGAGGAATTCTGATCTTTCAGTAAATACTCCTACACCATGAAAGACTTTGTTTAAGGATATACTCTGCTGAATTATTGAACCTGCTGGCCTGGGGTAGTGAGCTCTCCTTTCTTTGTGCAGATTCTTCTAAACTAGTCAACCAGGAAAGACTATGAGGCTGGACACAAGACAAATGGGGAAAAGGCACGATACCCTTGTGTTAGGGATAAGAGCTGTTCTAGTTTGTCTTCCATTGCTGTGACAAAACACTCTGACTGACACCAACTTGGGGAGGAAAGGGTTTATTCAGCTTCCATCTCCTGGGTCACAGTTCATCACTTAAGGAGCCCAAGGCAGGAACTCAGGGCAGGAACCTGGAGGCAGGAGCTGAAACACAGGCCATGGAGGCATGCTGTTCACTGGCTTGCTCCCCTGGCTCATGCCTAGCCTGCCTTCTTATACAGTACTCAATAACCTGCCCAGGGTGGCACCACTCATTGTGGGCTGTGCCCTTCCAGACTGCTCGACAATCAGACAATACTCCACAGATGTGGCCACAGGCCAATCCAATGGAGCAAATTCCCCCATTGAGGCTCCCTCCACTCAGGTGTGTCAAGTTGACACTAAAGCTATCCAGCACAAGAGCCTACTAGGATTCAGCTGAAGGAAGGCACTGAGTACAGGCTGCATCAGAGTGGACAGAAGTTGGATGACCAAGGGAACTTAAAAAGGAATAGATTATTTGAGCTTATGATTGATGGTTCCAGGGAATTTAGAGTCCATTGTGGCATGGAGGCAAGGTGGCCAGGCCTGGAGCAGAAAGCTGAGGTTCACATCTTCCAATGAGCACAGGAAACCAAGAGCAAGACACTGGAGACTGCAAGGCTTGTTGAATGCACTAAACCCAGCCCCAGTGACGTACTTCCTCCAGCATGGCCACACTTTCTAAGACCACCCCAAAACAACACCATTAACTGGGGCCAAAATGAATACTTGAAGCCTATGGGGGACATTATCCTTCAAACCACCAGTCTCATTATAAATATCCATAATATCTCTTTTGTTACAATTAAATTACAGTGTGACTCTCTAGCCTTTTTATTACTTATACCACAATAACTGTAGAATAAATAATAAATAATTTCCAGAAGTAAGGGACTTTTCTGTAGTTTTCTCATATGCTGTTGGTTCAGAGTGTCACCTTAATGTGGTAAATATCATTCTGCAATGTTTAATTATCTGCTTCGGAGATATATAGAAGTAAAGTGTGTGAAAAAATCCTGCTTCCTTTCCCCATGTGATCAAAGAGAAATATATGTTCTATGAAGCGAGCATATAGGATGAAGTTCTGGACAGCCACATTTATAGTCTTCATTACTGTGTTTCCTTTAAATTATTTTAGGAAGAACATATTATTGATATCAACACAAATAGCATATTCTAAAGAGCCCTCTCCATACACTGATGTCCCAAAACAGGCTGCAACATACACCCCTCTAGATATGTGTATTTATATCAGTACTCCCATGTGTGATACATTGCCTAGAGTACAGAATGTCTTCATTGTCTTAAAGTATGCCTGCATTGTCCCCAAGACAGTTATCTCCAGTGGCTTTATGTTTTACCAGAGATTCTGTGTTCAGGAAAAGGGGGTAAAATGTGAACCTGACTATTGACCATTGCTGGGGCTTTCCATCCTGCCTCCACCCATGTCACATTGAGTTCTCAACTCTTTTGCTTATTTGAAATTAAGCCAGAACTAGAGGAGAGAGTAAAACATAAAATATATGATATATGTTTCCTTGGTGATAGTTTTATTATGGAAATACAATTTTTCCATCAAAGGTGAACATCTGAGAACTAATTCACAAAGGGAGGAAAAATTGTGCTGTTATTTAAAGATACATAAAATACCTCAACATACTTAAGCCAAGTTACTATTGGAATAATGAAGTTTTGGAGCCAGTGAGATTGCTCAGTGGGTAAAGGTGCAGTATACAAAGCCTAATAATCTGAGTTGTATCTTCGAAACCCATAAAGTAGAAGGGGAGAACCAACTTTTGCATGCAGTTCTTTTATCACCACAGGTATTCTGTGGAGCAAAGTCATCTGTACCCTAAGAGTTAAATGAGTTAAAAGAATTCAAGTTTTAAAAAAAGTTTATAACATAGAGGGTAGAAGGATGCATTGTAGAAAAGAAAACTCTTTAAAATAATTTTATTAGCTCAAGTTTGGGGAGGTTAAAGAGTCAAATGTCTGTAAAGTACACATTGTATCCCAAAGGTTAAATAGACCGGGTAATAACAGTCCTGGTTAAGTGTCCAGTAAGATGATGTCATTTGTATGTATGATGTCGTTTCTCTCCATATGTCAGGAATCATGTTTGTTCGTTTTAGAGAATATCCTTGGCATGGAAGTGGACAGGACTCCTATAGTAAACTTTACTCACCCAGGGCTCAGAGACCAGTGCAGACGAGGGGGAGGAAAGCTCGCAAGAGCCAGCGAAGATGTAAATGTCCATATGGAAAGAGAAACCTACTAGCTCCTGGGACCCTGTTCAGATGAACCTACAGCAATGCAGTCAGCAGACACAAAACCCATGCAAACTCAAGCAGAAACAACAACAACAACAATAGCAACAACAACAAAACCCAGCATGGAACCAGGGAAATGGGCAACAGAACCCATCATATCTGAAGAAATATTGGCAGCTGATAACTATTGCATGAACAAGAGCTGGTCTTCTAAACCAAAGGACTCCAGATAGGCTGACTAGAGCCCAGTGGATGAACTTGCACTGAGGAATGGCCAGGGACATGAATTTGGTATAATACTCTTCAACACACATGACAGAATATATGAATTCCAGTGGGGTGGGATTTGAGAAAGTACCAAAGAAGAAGGTGAATAAAGCTGATTAAGACAGTTTGTGATGTTATGTATGAAAATGCACAAAACTAAAAATAAATAAATAAATTAATTAATTAATTAATTAATTAATTAAAAAGCAAGACTCTCAGCACAGGTGGTTAGTAGGCAGTCCCCAGATTTGAAAGGTGTGGTATGATTCAGAAAGGGGAGAGACCACAAGGACCATTTGGGATGAGAAGCTAAACATACCCCAAAGACATAGAAATAGAGAAATGGACTATTTGCTTACTGTAGTGCCTCTGCTGAAGGGCAGGCACCAGCACAGGCGATCTGGATTCAGCTGGCAATTGCTTTCAAGAGGATAAATGCTGCCTACATAGACCTGTTTTGCCCCTGTTTTGTCTCATTCTGAGAGAAGAATCTGAAAATCAGGTAGATTCCTTTTAATTATATTTGATGGGGTTTTAGCTCAGTAGGCTTGGGATGTTCAATCCCAGCTCCACTTCAACAGAGAGGTCTTTCGATGATTAGGCCTTCTGTGAGTTCTAGGAATTAACCTCAGAATGTTCTTTGTGATGAGTTATTTTCAACTATTCTGAACTGCTTGGTTCAGATGGTTACTCTATCACTGGGAACTACCCTGAGACAAATTTCATTTTGGAGGATTGAACTTGGATACCAGAATTCATATGTGTAAATACGATTTGCTTTTGTGACTGACTTCCACTGAAAATACATATAGCCAATGTCAGAAATGGTCTTTCATTTACCACATTCAGTTGTCACACATTTCTGGAGAAATTGAATGCATTCTATTTGACCCCTCAGCAGCTTGTTAATCATCTTTATGACACCATGTGTGTGGGAAGATGCAGTTTGAATTAGGGGCTATTCTCAGCTAGCACCCCTCAGGGAACCATGTGGGAGTCATGAGATTCCTCTGAGCCTACCTCAAGAGGGAGCAAGCAACATGGCCTAGGCACATGATGCTAGGTGGAGCAGCAGTGTGCAGTGGCATGGAAGGGGGGGGGGTCTGTGATTGGTTCTGGGAGCTGACGTCATTTTGCTTATAAAAGTGAGTTGTAGCAGGCAATAAAGCGGATTCTCCATTACCATCAGTACACAGAATTCCCTCATTATTTCTGCGTGCATACAGGCCAAAGTAGGTCTGAATTTTGAGTGTCATGGCCAGTGGGTTGGACAGCAGACCACCAACCCGGTAAGTTGGTGTGGGGCTGGGAGAAGATCTGTCAGATCGCCAGCTGTGAAGTGAATTGTGAGTGAGTATAGGCTGAAGATAGGCCATCAGCCATCAGCCTGAAATTCCTGTCCAAAGACCAGCAGTCTTTGGGCAGGTGGGAAAGCATTGCCAAGATGGGAAATGTTCCGTTTTTCCAGGCTAAGGACCTGAGTTGGAAGTACCTCTCAGGTCGGGTTACAAAAGTAAACAACTGACCTCTTTCCGGAGGGGTCAGTTTCCTACAGTGGCCACAGGTAGGCACTGTGTCCCCCTTCCTTTAGCAGGACCATGCTGTACCTGCTGGTAGCAAGAGAAGCTCCCACACATGTGCTTACTTCCTTATGGATTTTCTCCTACATACTCTCAATGTTCAACTTCTTCTGAGTCCTGTGAGTCTTTCTGATGAGTCACTAAACCTCCAAAACAGATATTCTTTAGAAATATAGCTCTCAGTCTGACTGACCACGAATGGAACACTTCTGGAATTTCCAGTGTCTATACTCCTCATCAATACAATCCCAAGGAAGTGACAAGAAGACTTGCACATTTGCTATCAATGTCTGTTTTGACTGAATCTATCCAACTGTTTTTTATAGAGAAGAGACTATCTCCAAGGAACTTAGATCTGTCTACTGCAGGCTCCACTACTATTGGTCACTCAAAGCCTGGTCACTCAATTCTACACATGTATATTTTGAGCACCTTGTGAGCAAGGATCACTGACTTCTTTCTCAGGACTTGCATATACATTTCCTACATCATTTGGTAGCTAGATAAGTTATTTTCTATGTATCACACATCCACAACTAGTAGTCATATCATTTAAATAGTAGTTATATCATTTGTCCTATACTTTTATGTGTAGTTTATGCAAAATGAGAGATCCTCTAGAAATCCTCTAGAAGAAGAAGAAAACAGAAGAAACAATTCTAGAAATGTCATGTCTGCTTGGCACTCCCTTCCTAGCAATTATTCCATCCTTCTATGACTAGAGTTCCTTCATGAGATATTGCATCTACATTGCTAGATCTTTATGAGTTCAAATATTTCCTATCATGTCTTCAGGCCTATGGTCATACTAGGTTCCCCTAAACTTTTAAAATGGGAGTCAGAAGTGATTCATATTTTCTGCCACATAGTAGACTGTTTAGGGATGTGTGCCATAAACTTACTAAGGAAATGTATTACCAACAAATTCGTTAACAAATAAATGAATAACACCACTACCTCATAAATTACTGAGAGTTAATTTGATAAGTTAGGCCAAGCCCAAGTGATTTTTACTTAATTTTCTGTACCTCTCTGAGTTGAACTTTCACAAGGGCCTTCAGAGCTAGGCTACTAATAGAATATATGATGATGACTTCACGTAGAGCTCAGAGGAGGAACTGGAAGAAGCACAGTGAGAACTAAAACCTGTGCAGCCTGTGTTAAGGCTAATGATTTTCTTTGTGACCATGTATTCCTGGAATCCCCACATAACCATCAGGTCTTACAACCCAGTGGGAAGAAAAAGAATAGTCCCAGTAAGAACTAAATTTATAAGCTGAAGTATAGAAACAGGGAGAGTTTTGTGAGGCTGATAGAGAAGTAGGGAGTCTTACTGCCTATGGGCTTGCTGCCTGGCAGGAGTGTAAAGCCAGAAGATAGCACCCTAGAGGAATCCAAATCATTTACTGGTAGAGCCACACAGGGCTAAGGCAGGAAAACATGTGAGGGAGATAAACATGCCAAGCTCTCACCCTGCCCTATAACATATTGCCAGTGCCTCCCACTGTCCCAGGCTATTTAAAGTCAGGTGAAAATTATGAGATTCTAGCTCCTCAGGGAACTCAAGGAGATTCAAACTTGATTGGAATAGAGAGACCTGAAAACAGCCAGCAGAGCATGATAAGCAACTCCCCCAAGAAGAGTGGTAAACCTACTTTGTCCTGTTGACTAAGAGCACAGATAACTGAGACTTGAATGTAAATCTGTTGCTTTAGAGCACAGAAACTTTGATGCTGGAAAGAATTCTCTAGGAAGATTTTCCAAATATTATATAATAACTTAAGAACAATATACAGAAGATATTTTCTTCCTGTTGCTATGCTAAGACACTCTAACAAAAAGCAACTTGAGAAGGAAAGCGTTTATTTCAACACAGACTTCCAGGTTTAGCCCCGAGGGAAATCAAGGCAGGAATTCAAGGCAAGAACATGAAGGCAGGACTTCTGCATTTTCTATGCAGCATTACGTCTGACCAGAGAACTGAATCAGAGACAATGAACTACACACAACACCAACCAGGGAAGATGCTACTTGCTAGCTAGCTCACCCACTGGCTCACCACATGCTCATGCTTACCTACCTCATTCATAAAGCTAGGACTACCTACCTGAGGATGGAGCTGCTCAGAATGGGCATTCCCTTCCTTCATCAATTCACAGTCAAGCAATCCCCACAGATGTGCTGACAGACCAATCTGATCTACATAACGTCTCAAACAAAGCAAAGCTTTCCTCTCAGTTGTGTCACATTGACAGACAATGCTAACTATGAAATTAAGCATCACTCAAACATGGAAGATAGATACAGGTGTGTGTTCCCCTTTGTGGCACTGAAAGAAATATATATATATATATATATATATTATATACTCCCTGGCCATACACCCTCTTTTCCTCTTATTATAGGATAAGCTTCTGTTTTACCTAATTCACACATCTCTACCTGAAAAGTCTTTATGCTTTAAGCTTTACCAACTAACATCCATTGATTAGAAAACATAAGAGTTTCCCCCAAAGAAGAAGCCTTTGATCAATGGAGTCAGATCCAGCCATGGAAATGTATGTTTTCTGCCCTGATCTAACATTTTCTCTCAATTAGGCCCAAAGACACTGCCTTGGGATGTTGATTCTGCACCTGTACACATAATATGTGTGCTTACTTTCTGTGTTGCTCTCCTTTCTGAGAAGGCACCCTTGGAGACACTAATAACATGTTGCTTTTGAGGCAATGGCAAAGAAAATAAGAAGCACACCTCAATGAAAAGCTCATTTTAATTCAATTCCCCTCCTCTCTTAAAGCAAAGCAGCCCCAACCTCAAGTTGCAAACAATCTGATTCAATAAATTAGTGCATTGCAAAGGCACACTGTGAAGACCTCCTGGTCTCCACTGCCCAGTTCCCTACTTTGGCTCAATTCAGAGTCATGCTCTGCACATCTATTACATTGGTATATAGAGGTTATTAAGCAATTGAACAGAGCTCCTCATAAAATGCCCACATAAAAATTAGCACTGTGCTTTTCTATGAAGATAACCAATAAGGTTGGGGTTTGGAATAAGAGAAAATGAAATTTTGATTGGGAACACTTAGTCCTAAAGGATCACTCAAACCTGGAATCTCAAATGGGGTAAAATTAGAAAAATTCTTTTTATTCTGTGTGTGTGTGTGTGTTTTCATGGGTAGAGTGTGCATGCATGTGTGTGCACATGTGTGTGGAAAGTAGAGGCCAACCTTCCATGTTATTCCTCAGGTGCTCCAACTTGATTTAGGGGTTGTAGTTATTGTTCTGTTTTGTTTTGTTTGTTTTGTTCTGTTTTTTTTTTTTTTTGGTTTTGTTTTGTTTTGTTTTTAAGACAGGGTGTGTCATTTTCCTGGGAATCACCAAGTAGACAAGGATGGTTGTCCAGTGAGCCCCAAGGACCTGCCTGTCTCTGCCTCCCCAATGTTGGAATTGTAAATGTACATACCAGTCCTCTTTGTGTGTGTGTGTGTGTGTGTGTGTGTGTGTGTGTGTGTGTGTTGCTAAGGCTTGGACTCAGATTATCATGCTTCCGAAGGACTTTACCCACTGAGCTACCTTTACACACGCGTCTCATCTTATAAATTTGCTACCTCACTCCCCACTCACATGCTTCCTCTTGTGTTTGACATTTATCTGTAAAAAAAAAAAAAAGACTGTATTTTCTTTACTTTTGGCATACTATCTAGTTTGCTTGGGATATATATATATATATATATATATATATATATATCCCAATATATATCTATATATATATAGAGAGAGAGAGGAGAGAGAGAGAGAGAGAGAGAGAGAGAGAGAGAGAAAGAGAGAGAGAGAGAGAGAGAGAGAGAAAAAAACAAAGAGAAATTATAAAGATCACTGGATCCTAGACTCAAAGATGTTTGGTTTTCAAATGTAACTTTTTTATTAATTGCTCTTGTCTTTAAAGGATAATGGGATGCTCTGCTCTGTTGGAAGCTAGAGTTAGGTAGGTGGAAAAATCACAACAATTATTTCTAATTGCCATTAAAATTTTGCTTCTGCAATAGAAAAAGGAAGAGGGTTTAGGTGACAGAAGTGGTTATCTGCTAAATAGAAGGAATGCAATTAGTGGTTAGCTGAGATGTAGGGGAAGATTTTACTTTGGGAAATCTGAAGAAAAAAGGACACGGAAACTATTTAAATTAGGCAAAATGTGTATGTCAGCTCAGGGAATATTCTGTCCAAGATTGATTAGAAACATGAGAGAATTCCTCTCATATTTCTGATCAATCTCTCTTTTGTTTTGTTTTAATTTTTGTGTACTTCCTACAGAGCATCTCAGTCATCTCTATACCCGCTTGCCCCATTGAAACCCTCCAACAGAATTCATATATTCTGTTATCTATGTCAAGGCCTATTGTGTCAAGCTAGTGTTGTCCCTAGATGTCCCTCAGTGCAGGTTCATCTGCTGGGATCTAATCAGCCCATCCAGAGTCCTTCTACTTAAGAAGATCAGCTCTTTCTCACCAAACAGTAATCATCTACCAATAATTATTTGACGAAAATAGAGGCCTGCTGCTCATTTCCACAGTTCCATGCTGGGTTTTTGTCTGCTTGAGTTTGCATGGGTCTTGTGCATCCTGAAACCATTGCTGTAGGTTCATAATTTGCAAGGTCCCAGGAACCTTGTAAGACTTTTCCATATGAATGTATAACTTCTCCCTGGCTCTTCTTATCTTTCTATCCCAGCTTCTGCAATGGTCACTGTTCCTTGGGTGGATTGAGTACTGATAAGGACCCACATGCTGCAAACTGCTATTCTCTATTCTTTTGGCCATGTGTGACCTTTTGTGTTCATTCCTGGCCCTCTGTGGCATGAAACAGCATCATTAATGAGAACTGAGAGATGTATTAGTATTCTCTTTACCCCTTATTCTCTGTTCTGGAAGCCTAAGGTATAAAGGTTCAATTGCGCATATGCATGTGCCACTAGGGTTTAGAAAATTCACAGACAATCTTTGTGTATGACTAGTTGTGGAACTTTGTAATAATCTCCATCTCTTGCAGAAGCATCTTTGATGAGTGGTGACTGGGATACTTGTCTGCAAATGTAAGAATCCATATTTTACACATAGTAAGAAATTATATTTATCTAGGAATGTGACAGACTTGACATTTTCTCTAAGATCAATGACCTCTCCAGCCATGTGCATTTGTCTATATTTACAGTACCACACATGAGTTTCCTCCCATGAGTAGTCTTTAAGTCCAATTAGGTAGCTGTTGATTATTCCTAAGAGAAAACTGTTACAACCAAATCAGTGTCATTTGTGGTGCCAGTCATTGATGTGGTTCTTTGGTCTTGAAGCTAGAGTTGGACCATTGAATGATCTTCTTCCTTAGCAGAATGCATATTGCTCTCCAAAGCTATGAGAGTCAGACTTCAGGGGACGTGGCTTCCAGGTCAGTTCTGATCCATTGCTCCAAATCTTGTGTCTGAAGTGTCTCATATCTTCAGCAAAGGTTGTTACCTTCAAGTTCTGGAACCCAATCAAGGCCTGTGCAAATAGCCTGTGTAATTTGGGAAGTGTCTTAGACTACCCTGACCAACAACTCTAAGGAAGTTTTCTCCTGTCTGACATTGTTTCTTGTTATATAGCCATGAGATATAAGTACAGACTCATGTAAAGATATTGTATGTGTAATTTATCAGTAGGTTTTTGTACTGGTGTTTTATGTCAGATAGGCTTATTTTCTTCTCTCTCTCTCTCTCTCTCTCTCTCTCTCTCTCTCTCTCTCTTCCTTGTCCAATGCCTTCCCCCACCCATTTAAATATTGTTTTATATTATCAAATATAAATACTTATTAATCAGAAGCAGAAAATCTGGAGAATTTTTCATTTGGCTTATTATGTACATGTTTTACTCTTTATAAACCTATAGCCTCCAAAACTAAAGACTCATAAAATATATTCAACAGTCATTATAAATTATAGTAGATCATTAATTCTACAACCGTTGCTTTATTTATTCTACCCATATTATAGTATAACTTCTTATTAGTGACAGGGCACTGAGGTATTTATTGAAATCCTTATATATAAAATGGATATAATATTATATATATTTCATCATGAAACTTATCATTTGATACATAATAGATGCTTAAGAAACATTGTTTTGATCTCCCACACACTATCTCATTCTCTCCCTTCCCTTCTTTTTATTTGAGTCCTTAATTGTTTGGTAATAGCTAACATGTAGGAAATATAATAATGTGACTGCAACTATTTAGAATGTCTTCTCAAGAAATTGCCTCCCATGTTCTCCTGGATGAGTTGAAATTTCTGTTACAGAACTGGAATAACTCAATCAACAGCTTCAAATCTGAGGACAATTTCACATATAAGCACATGGGTCATTTATCCTTTCTAATCAGAACTTTCATAAAACAATAAACCACTGGATTTTCTTTACTTTACACTTTCAGCCTGAAGAATCATCTTTACTTTAAAATCAAAGAAATATTTAGACTCTAAACTTCATGAAATTCTACAGATTGTCTTGGCCGTAACCTCCTGTGGGAGGAGGTGGTATAAAGGCGAGAAGATGAGTGCATTCACAGGAGCTGCTAGGCCGGCTTCTGGGGAAGAATTATAACTTTCTTGAGTCTATGAAAAAACAAGAGTGTGGCAGTGAATAAGGACAAGGACGCTTGTGCAATCTCAGCCAGTGTCTGCATGAATCCAATGCTTTGGAAGCCCAGCAACTTTTCTGAAATATCCCTGGTTTGTGTCCACTCAACATCTGCACCTGCTGACACATTTTCTGCCTCCCTCAGACATTCAGGTCCTAGAACTTTGTCCTAAAGAAGGACTGACTGAATCTTTCTGGTGAGAAATTTCAAGTTTGTTAAAATTTGAGTATTTCTCTCTCTCTGTCTCTCTGTCTCTCTGTCTCTCTCTCTCTCTCTCTCTCTCTCTCTCTCTCTCTCTATATTTATATATAACTATTTATAAGTTTAGCTCAGATTGGATATATACAGGGGTAAATTACTGCAGTGCTTGCTACTTATTACTTGGTTACTATTTAACAAATCTTAAGTTCTTTTTTCTCTTTTTTAACTTGCATTTTTGAGAATTCCATGCAATACATTTGGATCACATTTAGACCCCCTCTTCCATCTGCACCACTCTTTTTTTTTTTTGACCATGAAAAGATTGTTTTATTCCACGAAAATATTCTCAACAGAGAACACCATCATAAACAAAGCATTTACCATTAAGAAATCAACATGTGCACAAAGGGTAAAAGTTACTGCAAAATTAAAGATTTCTTTTAGACAATTCACATGTTCAAAGTTTAGGAATGATTTAAGAATGATTTTAACTGTGCAAGTACAAATGTCTTTCAAATGTTATAACCATACACAGGTCGCACTATTCCACATGAAGGAACTTGCCTCCTACGGAAGCAAATCCTGCTTTAGAAAAACAAACAGTAGCCTGAAAAGAACAGTCCACTCTTATAGCCCCAACAGATTTCATATATCCTATAATACATATACTATCAAGTCAAGTTTGTTTCTCCCGATGGCCTTTGGTGTGCATCTATCCACTGGAGTGAAGTTAACCTGTTTAGCATCACACTCTTAAAGAAAACTGACTTTTTTTCTTTAAGTAGTTACAGGTTACCAATAGCTCCTGAGCTAAGGTTGAGGTTCTTCCCCAATTCTCCACTTATATGCTAGGGTTTTATCTAATTTGAGCTTGTACGAGTCTTATGCATACTATTAACATTGCTGAAACTTAATATAACTAACTTCCCAACTATGTGGAAAATTCCTTCCTTGTGGTCATTCCTTCAGACTTTCCACCCCCTCCTTGATATGGTCCCTAAGCCTTGGACTACAGAGGTTTGATATAAGTGTGGGATTCAGGGATAAAAACAATCTCTTATTCTTTTCACTTTGGTCAGTTTTGGTTTCATGGTTAATCACCAACCATTGCATGAAAAAGCTTGTCTGGAAAGAGTTGAGAGCTGCATTAGTATTCTTTTGGAGACCTGTTCTGCTGTTTCCTGAGCCATATGTATAGAAGTACAAGGATATTATTTTTTAAAGATGGAAAAATGAAAGAAGAACTGGAAAAAAGTTATCAGCTAGCTAGTGAATTTGTATATCCCAATAAACTATAGAAATTTCTTAGTCATCTAAAGATATCTTATCTTGGTTGTACTTGGATATGAAACTTCAGTAGAGCCCAAGATTTCAGGAGACTTAATGAAAATAACTTCATACAGTAGTCCTAGATTCAGACCCCATGTGAGTTTGCACACAATTCCATCATGATACAAAGCCATCTGCTAAGGGATTGCATGTCTCCAAATGATAGTTCAGATGAATACAGCCCTTTTTGTGGACCCTGAAAAGGTGCAATTACTTGACTCTACCTACTCTGCTATGTTCTGTAAACTCCTGCCTTTCCAGGCAATGGCTGAGACTCAAAATCATCTTTGTTCCTGAGGCAGGATTACCACATATTTAGAAGCATCCCTCATTCATTAACTCCAAACCTCAGGTAAACCTCTAAGGTTATTTCTGTGCATATAAGAGCCTAGTAGAAGAAATCACTACACAATCCTCCACATGAATTTGTACAAATCCATTTTCTTTTCCTCGGACCTTGAAATGGTCCTGAAATTCAGTTCCCTTTCATCTATGGTCTCGAGTCCTAACGGCCCAGGAACTCCAAATGAGTCATACTTGTCACCCCCAGATGCAAGGTGCAGACCTCTAAGGAGACTACAGACAACAGAGCCAGTGGTGTTCTCAGCTTCAGCTCCTTCCAGTCACTGTCCAGAGTTATTCCTACTCACTGTAGGAGTCACCCGTGTCCCCAAAGACACAGGCCCTGAATCCTAGGTGGATTCACACCCTCTGCACATTTGGTCATATTTCAGCTGAAGGCATAATACAAAGCAGACTCAGGCTAGCATCAGACCTACTGACCAAGATCTTGGAGGCAATTCAGTCTACCTAGAAGTCAGATGGAACAAACATCCACAGAATGGGTACTCAGTTGAGAACCTGATAACAGCCACTAACTTGGATTTCAAGAAAGATTCCATACTAGTCACATGACTTGTCCCAAATCACACTGATGATCATCCCAGCAGCAACTGATGAGCCAAGAACTTCAAAAGAAGAAAGTTTTTACCAATTGAGTCTATAAACAGAACAAGTTTTTGTTCCTTCAAATTAAAAGACATGGCAACAAAATGCCTCTAGAGAGGCACTGGGAAGAGTGGTATACAATCTATAGAGAACTCCAGGCTGAGTGAATAGACCTGGTACCAAAAATAATATGGAAGTCAACTGAGGAAGACATACTAATGAAGACCCAAGTTCAGTCCCCAGAATCCACAGCAAAAAGTGGGAATAACTGGTGAGTGTTATAATCCCAGTGCTGAGGAGGAAGTGCCAGGTAGAGCTACATGGTTTGTTTTCCAACCATCCTGCCCTAATCTGGTTAGCCCTAGGAAAACTGTCTCAGGAAACAAGCTTAGTGACTCCTGAGAAATGACACCAACACTTCAACCTCTGGACTCCACACACATATTACCTCACATCAGGGCACACACTTCCAGTTATACCCATAAAATACAAGGAAGGAAACATTTTAAATATAAATGTTCAATGACTGAAAAGAATTTGAAAGATGGATGTGGTGGTTCATGTCCCAGGAAGTTGAGGCCACAGATTCAAGACCAACATGAGCTATGTCAAGAGACTCTACTTTAAAAAAATTCAAGGAAGCAAACAAACAATATAGACTCAAATAATCACTTAATCTTTAGGATAGCTAATATTATCTTTTTTGAGAGCCAGAAATTATGATTATATGTGATTAACAAATATCTATTTAATCATCCCATTCCATTATAGTGTATGGTTTACTATCCCCATTCCATAGGTGAGAAACTTCCTCAAAGATCCTTAACAATTTGTCTAAATTTAAGAAGAAATTAGGAAATAAGCCATTATGGAATAATAATTGATGTCTATCTCAACTCACTTCCAACATCAGCAGTTTTCCAATAAAATGTGTTGATCATGCATAGCAAACATTCAAAATTAACAACTATGATAAAATATACATAGTACTAAGGATTCTTCTTAGCCCTTTTCTTTCTTTTTTGTGTGTGTGTGTTTGGTCTTTTTGAGACAGGGGCTCCCTGTAGCCCTAGCTGTCCTGGAATTTACTCTGTAGACCAGGCTGGCCTTGAACTCACAAAGATCCGCCTGCCTCTGCCTCCCAAGTGCTAGGATTAAAGGCGTGCGCAACCACACCCAGCCTCGTAGCCCTTTTCACGTTTTACTCTTGCCACTATCTGTATGCACTTTTTATTTTATTTTAAGGGATTATGGCTTGTTTTATATGAGACAGAATTACATGTACACAAGTCTGGCCTCAATGTTGCTATGTATAAGAGGATGACCTTGACCTTTGGATCCTCCTGCCTCTATCTCCTAAGTGCTGGGACAACAGATGCATGCTGCCTTAATTATTCTTATGAGGCATTAGAGATCAAACTAGGGTTTTGAGCATGATATTCAAGTACCCCGTCAATTAACTTGCATTCCCAGTAGTATTACATGGTATTTGCAGCCTCCATTTCATCTGTGGGAACTGTTACAGAGATGTACAACCCTTTTCCCACATCTGTTTGCCATCTTCATTGTTCTGATAAGCAGCCACAATATTGCAGGTGTTCACACATCATACAGCATTGACAAGAATAGTAATTGTCATGTGCCTCACTGTATATCAACCATGCTCATACTTAGAACTTGTTGTTTTAATATTATATATTCTGAAACTACCCATTTGCCTCCATATTTGCTCTTTATAGACACTCCCAGATGGTGTCTTGACTGGGATTCCACAAGTTAAGCTAATTTCCATACAATACAAATTTTGCACAGCACCCTGATGGAACTTTTCTAAATCGTGAGTCAAATGATGCCACTCTGGCACATGGACATCCCAGGGGCTTCTAATAGGATTTTAGATGTCTCGCACCACACTCTTTTTTTTCACATAAATTTATTTTTATTTTTATTTTTTTAACAAATCTAGACCCGTATCCCCCCAATTCCCCCACCCCACCAGAGCTCATGCATTCTGCCAAACATGCTTTTCATCTCTTTCTCAGTCTTTCTCAATATTCTCCATGAGGAGGTTGACTGTTTTGAGCAGAAGTTCACTGTTTCAGTCAGTTCTTTGATGCAGTCCTTTCTGTTGTGTTGTTGTTGTTGTTGTTGTTTCCAAAATGCATCACTCCCAACTGCTTTGGACAAAAGCTCAGGGGGCCCTACACAAGAAATACTTACAACTAGATAATTGGCACTAGCATCCACAGATGAGAGATACCATTCGTCGTTTGTTTTTCTGGGACTGCACACCTCAATCTTTACTATATGCCCTCTCAAAGTTCAGCTCACTTGATGGCATCCTGCTTTGATCATATCAATACTTCTCTCTTTTCTCACTCCCTAAGTGACCTTGAACAGCTTTTTTTCAATTTTCAAACAATGGTCTAGCCTTTTTTTCTGCCTTAGGGCATTTTCATTGATTCCTACAGTCTGCTGAAGACCCAACTGAATTCCTTTCTCAATATTAATGCTACTTGATAGTTGTGTGTCTAATATACTTTTTTTGTCTTCTAAACACAATAAAGAGTGTCTAAGTTAGTGATTATTGCAGCTGGCACCATATCAACACCTGTTGACTAAGTAAATAAACCAACAAATGAATAAAACTGGCACATGTGATGTAAGCATTCTAAGACCCATTTTATCTATAAGTAGAAAATTATACACAGTCATAATTTGAAGGTTAGCATGTAACCCAATTAAATAAATCCCTCAAATAACCACAAACTTTGTTTTGTTTACAAGCATTCAGGGATGCTTTAAAATGACCAAGAACAATCCTAATCCTAGTATTATAAGTCTGTGATAGTTATGTTAAATGCAAAATGTTTCAATGTCAAATAAAGAAATGGTGCAAGTGTGTGTGTGTATGTGTGTGTTTGTGTGTGGCAGACAAAAAGTCTTTCTTTAGTGAGATAATAAAAGTAACATTTCTTGTGCTTTCAGAATACATATTGGATATATGTATAAATATATATGCATATGTCTTACAGCTTTAAACCAATTTCGTAATCATTTTTCCACCATATTTGAATTCTTTTCACACATTTTGTGAAAAGAATTCAAAATGTCCACCATTGGCTCAAATATTTGAACATGTGATGCCTGGCTGGTGGTAGTGTTTGGGAAGTTACAGAACCCTTAGGAGGCCAAGTCTTGCTGGAGGAAGCACATCCCTGGGGCGGATGGTGAGGTTTAATAGACTGTTATTTTTCTCTGCCTCCTACATGTAGGTAAAATGCGATCTGGCCTAAATGTGCCATGCCCTAAAATTCCTACTTCATGCCTTCCTTGGTGGGCTGTATCTCCTCTGGCACTGTCAGCTAAAATAACAATTTTCTACTCTAAGCTGCTTGTTCATCAGGCAACAGAATAGTAACTACTACAAAATGCATCTCAGCCCATACCTGGTGTCTGATGACTAAGATGAATCAAAATATACTTGTTTATATATATATATATATATTTTTTTTCAATACATTCACATCTGAGCATGTAACTAACTCAGCAGAAGACAATTATTCTTGAATTCCATTCTTATACCAACAGCAAATAAAATTCTAAGAAATTAACAGTGTACACCTTGTGCACAAATAGTTTGCAGGATAATGAATAGGAGAGTTTAATTTTCTTAAAAAAAAAAAACAAGCCAACAGATTAAGAAAAACATTCTTACTATTTTAATTGTGAGCAGGGAAAACAAAGACAAATGTGTTGCCAGAAAAAAAAAAAGCTGCTATTTCAGCAAAGGGATGGGTGTTACTGTCACAGAAAGAAGTTGAACTTAACTCAACCATGTAAATGAGTTAACAATGACTCAACTGAAGGAAAAATACATGTGTACATGTTGCGTGTCGACTAATGTACATGCATTCACTCAGCTATTCGCACATTATACAACAATGGATAAAAAACACCCCAAATAACCATTTCATCTTTCTTCATTCTCTACGTGAGCCTCCTTTTCTATTTGGATTAGCCTAATCATAGGCCTGGCATAAGTTCACTGCAAGGAAAAAGGTGACACAAGCCTTAAGTCTGTGCATGTGGATTTTCAATGCAGTGAGAAAGAACAAGTTATTTCTTTCCTCAACTCCATCATGGAAACAGTTCAGATGTATCTTGAAATTCTTCTTTCATATGCAAAAGATTAGTATTAGCTTTGTCTGCCCATATTGATTGCTATTCAATGTGTGGAAGGGAAGAAATTGCTCCTTATTCAGGAAATGGAAGCTATTTTTCTAGATTTCACATAATGATCAATTTAAGCTAGACATTTTTATACACTTCCTACTTTGGTTACCTGTTTCACAAACTCAGCATATTCCCAGACACCAATTTTATGAAGCCAGGGAGAAACTGGCTGCATTTCATACTCTAGGATGGCCATGCTTGTCAGAAAGACAGAGCTGGATTGATTCCAATTAGTTAACTTTTCCTAGTATGATAGATGAGAAGACACTGGAGGGTCACTTATCACACTGAATTCAAACTACTGAAATATCAGTGCAGGGATGCTCTACATAATTAGCACGTATATACTTTGTTAGATGTAAACAAATCAGACTATTAACAATAGTAGTGAACAAAGCAAATAGATCAGAATATGTACATTTACTGAATAACCTATAAATACACCTGTTTCTCAAAATTTTACTCATACTATTTTCATAAACCTGTATTTAGAGCAGTGTAGAAGAAAACCAGGGCAGGTGAGATGACTCAGTTGTTAAAGGCACTGGCAGTACAAACCTGGAAACTGAGTTTTATCTCTAGAAGCTACTAAAGATAGAAGGACAAAAAAAAAAAAAAAAAAAAAAAAAAAAAAAACAGTCCTCTGACACCACACACTCATCATGGCATGGACATGCCTATGCACACATAGCAAGTATGCATGTGCACACACAAACACAATAATCATAATTAGTAAGTAAAATAAGAAAAAAATGTTCTACCTAAGTCCTGTGAAAATTTTCTTGATTACTAAATTTTGGTTACAAGATCAGTCCATATGTTGCATATGTTAGTCCTGGGGATAAAAGTTAATATTGGGAATGAAATAGATCATAATAGCATCAATTCTATTTCATCTCCTCCCACCAAAAAAAGAAGCAAATAAAAAAAAAGAATAACTTTTAAAGTGAGAGCAGCATAGAAGCTAAAAAAAAATACTTTTTTAAGATTTTATTTTTATTTATGTATGTGTGTGTTTGCATGTGTAGATCATGTGTATACAGGTTCTTCCAGAGGAAGGAAGACAGTGTAAGACATGCTGAAGCTGGAGTTACAAATAGTTTTGAGCCACCTAGCATGTGTGCCAGGAACCAAACTCAGGTCATCTGTCTGAGTGTGCAAGACAGCTTCATTTTTCAACTTGACACCCTTATGTGGAGGGTTCCCATAAGTGAATAATTTCCCCCATTGCGTTGCCCTGTGTTAAGTGATGTGGGAGGGCTCAGCTCCTTGTGGCTGGTGCCACAGCTCGACATGAACCAACTTGTATAAGAAAGCAGGTTGAACACAGACCAGGGAATCGACCTAGGAAATGGCACTCCTCCATGGTTCCTGTGCCTGGTTCCGGCCTGGAGTCATTGTCTTGGCTTCTTTTGGTGATGGACTGTGACCTATAAACTAAATAAACTCTTTTCTCCCCAAGTTGGTTTGGTCAGTGTTGTATTAACTAGAGCAAGCAGCAAATGGCCCTAATTGCTGAGCCATCTCTCCAGCCCTAGCAAAAGAGAATCCCTAAAGTTATATCTAAAAGAAGATTTGCATAATAAGATAACATTAATAGATTATAAATTGAATGTGTTTGTTTTGAGGGAGAAACTGATATTTTGAATAAATAAATTTTACCTAATTTGTCTAAAATTTAGTGCTACTAACATCCTACCCATATTTAGCTTATTGGGATTCCGTATAAGTGACTATGTGGAACTCATGTTGTTAATAGCTATCAAGTGATTAAGAAGTAACACACTTTCACATTGACAGAATCAAAACAGGTTTTTATATTTCTAATTTAGAGAAAATTTTGAAATGTTTAAATCACGGAATTTTGAGGAGATTAGAATAGTTCTCAACCATTTTCTTGAGAAAAGCTGTGTAAATGAACTAGGATTGGAAAATACCAAAACAATTCTTTTCAGTATGTTTGTTGTGGTGGACACAATATGGACTTGAAAACAGCAAATTCCATATGGGAAGAACTTTATTCTACATCTGAGACATGTAACAGAGGGCAGAAGAGAACAGTTTTCTCAGTGAGTTTTGCATTTTATTGTGTCATGATCTGGAGCCATTCTGAAATTCCACTGCAACATAACAACGAGCAGAGAACAAAGATAAAAAAGCAGATGGTACTTAAGAAGGTAAATCTGGGAAATTAGTGAAGCATTGGAAACATTTACTTTTACTTTCAGAAATTTCCTCATCTGGCCAAGTGTAGCACATGCCTGTAATAATCCCATCCATCACTCAGGATGTTAGTGCAGAAATGGAGAGTTTGAGGCCAGATTAGAAAAGATAGTAAATTTAGAGCTGGCCAATTTTATGCAGCAAGACAGACATTGTCAGGAGAGAGAAAGAGAGAGAGAGAGAGAGAGAGAGAGAGAGAGAGAGAGAGAGAGAGAGATTGGATTCATTAAAATTGACATTTAACAACATTACTGATTGTCTGTTAACAAGCTCATTTTTATTTGTACAGGCCCAGTGAAGGCAACTGAATCTGTTGTTGGGTTGATGATTGAAATCACTAGGTATTCTACTTTGCTTTTCCATTGCTGTGACAAAACAATCTGACCAATACCAACTTCGGGAGGAAAGGGTTTGTCTAACATCTTCCAGGTCACAGTTTGTCACTGTGGGAGCCCAAGATAGAAATTTAGAGAAGGAACCTGTATGCAGGAGCTGTAGCATGAGCCATGGAAGAATCCTTACAGGCTTGGTCTCTTGGCCTATGGTCAGTCTGCTTTCTTATACAATACACAACAACTTGCCCTGGGGTGGCACCATCCACAGTGGGCTTGGACCTCCCACATCACTCAACGATCAAGAAAATACTCCAGAAGTACAGACACAAGCCAGTCCAAATTTGGGAAGAAATTCCCTAATTAAGGCTCCCTCAACCCAGATGTGTCAAGTTGACAGTAAAGTTATACAGCACAGGAGGTCACACCAAAGGGGAATTCCATAGCCTAAGTGCCTATCATCCAGCTCTGTTTAGGACTGAGCACTCAACACTCACTTCCTTTCAGTATGTAGAGCAGCCGTGAATCTCTATACTCATCACCATTCACTAAAAAGAAGCGTCTCTGTTCAAAGTTGAGAGATCCTTTTGTCTTAAGGGTTTAGGCAAAAATATTTAACAGGTAGTCTGTTGTCATGTTGTCTTAGCAAAGCATCACTAGCAAGATCCACACACCCACCCCCACAGAATCTTTGACCTCCCCTAGAAGACCTTACCAGTAGTCTTTGGCTTACCAGGAAATTAAACAGACAGCACAATGGAAGAAAATATATTTTCAGAAACCATCTAAGAATATTCATTAAAACAATGAGAAGCCAGGCATGGTGGCACAGGCCTTTAATACCAGCACTGGGATGCAGAGGTAGGCAAATATCTGTAAGTTCAAGGCTATCCTAGTCTATAGAGTGAGCTCCAGGCCAGCTGGGGTTACAGGAAGACCCTGTCTCAAAAATACCAAAAAACTGAGAGATTTCTGTCCAACTGTTGTTAGAGCAAAACCCAGCACATTATACTGCCAGCTTCTGTTGATGCTGTGTGGAGCATCAGGAGCAAGTGTTCATTCTTGATGGGGTAGAAATGGTCTATCCCCTTCTTCAGACATATTAGCAATATCTTATAAAATCAAGTAGACTCTTATCAGGTGACCCAATCATAACTTTATTTGATATTTACACAAAGGACTTGAAATCTTTTTATTTTACTTTATTTACTTATTTTTTATGTGTATGAATGTACTGTCTGCCTGTAGGTCTGTGCACCCATGTTGTGCAATACCGCGGAGGTCAGAAGAGGGCATTAGATTCCCCTGGGACTGGAGTCAAAGACAGTTCTCAGCTGCCATGTGGGTGCTGGGGATAGAACGCCAGTGCTCTGCAAGAGCAGTTGCGGCTCTTAACCACTAGGCCATTTATCCAGCCCCAGGACTTGAAATCTTAAGTCAACAAAAAAATCCTATGAGTATTTATAGCAACTTAATGCATAACTGTCCGAAGTTGGAACCAACCAAGATGTCTTTCAGTAGGTTAAAATGAGTAAATAATGGCTGGAGTGATGGCCTAGTGGTTGAGAGTGCTGACTGCTCTTGCAGAGGACCCGGGTTCGATCCCCAGCACCCACATGGCGGCTGAGAACCATCTGTAACTCCAGCTCTAGGGGAATTTGACGCCCTCTTCTGACCTGCATGGCATTGCACGACATGGGTGCACAAACTTACACACAGAGAACACATTCATACACATAAATAAATCAATAAAATAAAATTTTAAAAAATAAGTAAATAAATGACTGTATTAGTCACTTTTCTGTTGCTGTGATAAAAAAACATGACCAAGGAACTTATAAAAGGAAGAGTTTATTTGAGCTTACGATTGACGGTTCCAGGGAATTAGAGTCCATTGTGGTGGGAGGCATGGCAGCTGGAGCTGGAGCAGCAAGACGAGGGTCACATCTCGCAAGGAGCACAGGAAGCAGAGAGAGCAACTGGAGACAACAAGGCTTGTTAAAACTCACTAAGCCTGACCCCAATAACGTACTTCCTCTAGCATGTCCACACCTTCTAAGACCTCCCAAAACAGTGCCACCAACTGGAGACAAAATGTCTGAACATTTAAAGCCTATGGGGGACACTCATTCAAACCACCACAATGACATATTCATTTAGCTAGTGAAATACTGTTCAGCATTTAACAGAATGAGCGATGAAGCCTCAGAAACCCTTCAGTTAAAGACTAGGGGTATAGCTGTGCTAGGGAATGCTTGCGAGCAATCACAAGACTCCAGGTTCCAGTTCTATAACCCAACCAAGCCTAAATAAGACATGGATGAAACTCATCAATTTGAAAATTCTATTGCATATATATATATATATATATATTGCATATATATATATATATGCAATAGATATATACTATATATACTATATATACTATATATACTATATATACTATATATATAGTATATATATATACTAACTATATATCATTCCAATTTTATTACTTTTTTAAAAAGAAAAGGTACATAATACAATTATCAATGATTCCCAGGGATTGAGATAAAAGGACATACATAAATAGAACACAGATTTTTTTTTAATTTTTGAAAAGTTTTATTGAATATGTTTTAAAATTAAATAACAATACAACTAGACACACATAGCTGTCATTTGTGCTAATTAAACATTATATTATCAAATATCAGACTATTATTCCTTAAAGAATTATACAGGTAAGTTCTGAGGTCTCTGGTCACAAAATCTTAATCAATCAAGCAATCAGTCAATCACTGTGTAACTTTGTTACCATTTTTATGACAATGGATTTACTTTTTGTGATACAGAAGATTAATGGTAGATAAATGTTATTATATATTTACCTAAACCCATAGAAAATATAACACTAAGAATGAACCCAGGGTCCTCATGATCTCTAAACTGGTAAAGCTGATTGCTATCTGAGTTCTATCCTAAGTACCCATATAATAGGAAAAAAAGAAAAAGAATGGGTTGTCCTCTCTGAGATCTACACACACAATAGCATTTTACACAGGAAAGAAAGAAACACACACAGAGAAACAGAGATGAGAGAAAGAGAGCGGAGAGAGAGAGAGAAAGGAAGGAAGGAGGGAGAGAAGGAAGGAAGGAAAGAAGGAAGGAAGGAAGGAAGGAAGGAAGGAAGGAAGGAGCAAGCTGTGGACTTTGGGTGATTACAATGTATCAGTGTAGGCTAATCATCTGTAAGGAATAAAATAATCTACTTGATGCCTGAAAATGTTGTGATCTCTCCACTCTTGGCTCTAGTGTCTACTGGAATATGTTCCAAATGAAGAGGCTATGAATGTGTGAGAGCAGAGAAAATAGGAAATCTATCTTCCAGTGAGTTGTGCTATAGACCTAAAATGTCCTTTAAGTCTGATAAACACAAATACAAAATGCAAGCACTGATATTTATGATGGCTCAAAAGTGAACAGCAATAATGTCCAACTGACAATTGCATAACAAAATGTGATACAAACAGGGAGGATGCCAGCAGTGAAAGGAATGAGGATCTCAGACCAGCTGTGAAACAGACAAACAATGAAAGATGCTGGACTCCCTTCATATGGGGGTATGGATAAATATACATGATGTCTATGGCTGGGTGAGGAAGGCAGGAGGAGATATGGCTCCTAATATATTTATTTTCTGAGATAAATTTGTTCTGGAACTAGTGACGGTTCTACTTTTCAATATCTAAAATCCAAAATCTTGTGGAACTTAAAAGTTTGGTTTTATGCTTTATGTAGTATGTCTTAGTTAAACAATCTCAGAAGAGAAATAAAGTTAAAAGAAAAATGATGAAATTGTCTTTGCAGTTAGTCAGTTCTTTGTGCATTCTTAGTTTTTTGATTGTTTATGTAAATGCTTCAGTCATATGGAATTCTGGCAAGAAAATGCAGTGTTTTGATAAGGCAGATTTCAAATTTATATTTTTCCTACTTTATCAATTATCTACAATTATTAATTAAATATATTTTTCTCATACATTTAAGTTGTGATAACATTAAAATTTGTTTAAATAATTTTATTATATATTGTCAGATTATAGTTCTATATTATAAACAATATTATGGTATATGAACATAATGCTAAATAATAAAATCAATCTAGTTACCATTCTATAACTTTAAATACGTATCATTTTTGTGGTGAGATGTTGCTCTCTACTTGCAATTATTTTGACACTTACCACACACTAATACTCATTGTATTCAACATGCTGTCTGTGTATCTGAGACAAATTACCCATAGTACCCCAGGCTCTGTTCATCACCATTCTCTGCTCTTTCTAAGAATCTTTCTTTGAGGGTTACAGTGAGAACATATATTTATCTTTTTCTCTACTGTTCTGCTGTACTTAGCATATATTCCTCATATTAATATATATTGTTTTCTGAGGAAGAATATTATTCCATAGTATTCATACACTACATATCCCGCTATCTACTGAGAAATACTTAAGCTGAGTTTGGAAATTGTTAATGCTGCTACCATGAATATGTAACTACAGGCATCTCTTCAACACACTCATTTCCAATTTGGAGGGGAGAGGCGGTAAATTAGTGGGATTGCTGGATTATATGGTCATTCTATTTTCAGTGCTTTTTTAAAAACTCCATGTTTTCCATTATGGCTGTACTCATTCACATTACCAGCAGCTTTATTCACGTTTCATGTTCTCCACAAGAATTAATATATGTAATGGCTTGAATGAGAATATCCCTCATAGGCTCTAAGTATTTGGAAATGTATCCTCAGTTGGTGGCATTGTTTGAGGAGGTCTTGGAATTTGTGGCCAGGCTGGAGGAAACATGTCACTGAGGGCAGTCCTTGAGATTCCTTAAAACTTGACAGATTTCCAGTCTCTCTCTGCTTCCTGTGCCTGCTTAAAAATGTGAGTACTCAGCTTTCTGCTCCAGCCTCCTCTGCCCTCTTGCCTTCCCACCATGAAGAACTCTTACTCTTCTGGAATCATAAGCTCAAATGAACTCTTCTTTCCATAAAGAAGAGTTCTTCCTTAGACATGATGGTTTATCACAGCAACAATAAATTAACTAATAATGTATAGATATAGAGATAGATAGATG
Organism: Rhizomys pruinosus; assembly: GCA_009823505.1. Classification (NCBI taxonomy): domain Eukaryota; kingdom Metazoa; phylum Chordata; class Mammalia; order Rodentia; family Spalacidae; genus Rhizomys; species Rhizomys pruinosus. The sequence continues at coordinate 103,292 of VZQC01015256.1, read as the reverse complement.
ATAGACAGATGATAGATAGATAGATGATAGATAGATAGAAAGATAGATATAGAGATATACAAATTCTATAATTCTTTATGTAGAGCAGACTGGCCTTGAACTCATAGAGATACACATGCCACTGCCTATTGAGTCTTATGATTAAAGGAGTGTACCACCATACTCATCCCTTACAATTTCTATTTAAAAATATGTCTCAAGCCAGACATGGTGGCACACACCTGTAATTCCAGCACTTGGGAGGCAGAGGCAGGTGGATTTCTGTGAGTTCAAGGCCAACCTGGCCTACATAGTGAGCTCCAGGCCAGCTCGGACTAAAGAAAGACCCTGTCTCAAAAACTAAGTAAGTGACTAACTCACTATCTAAATAAATACATAAATAAATAAATAAATAAATAAATAAATAAATAAATAAGTCTCATGGGACTGTGGCTTTACCCATAAGGTATAATTTCAGGTTATTCTGAATGTAATATACTTGAATGTCCCTAATATTTATATAGAATAAACCATTTGGGGGATGGAGAGATGTCCTATCAGTTAAGAGCACTGACTGCTCTTGCAGAGGACCAGGGTTTGATTCCCATCACCCACATGGCGGCTGTGAACCATCTTTAACTCCAATTCCAGGGGAATCTAACACCCTCTTCTGACCTCTGAGGCATTGCATGACACGGGTGCACAAACCTACATGCAGACAGTACATTCATACACATAAAAATAAATTAAAAAAAGAAAAGAAAAAAAGAATAAACCATTGCATGAATATTCCAAAGCATATTCATTGTATTTAAAATTTATTCTAAAACTCAAGTGGTTATTGAACAGAGGTAATTTTTGAAATGTAATGGAGTACATATATTAATTTCATCTCTACAGCGAGATATGAACTTGCATACTATTTATACAGTGTCGTTAATTTTTCTCAGTGTCACTTCTCATGTCTTCTGATGACTATCTCTGTTAGCTGACTTCTTTCAAAATCACCACCTTTCTACATATTCATATCTATATTTTCAAAAATGCTTACCAAATATTCAACCTGCATTGCTCTTCTGGGACAGATGAATTTCAGCTCTTGATCCTCTCCTCATATACTTCAGGACACATGGTTTGAAGTAGAGACAGGATTGCCTTTTATTTCTCTTGATGGAATTATAAACGAGCTAATCTCTCCAATTAGCACTACAGTATTTTTTTTCTTGGTCTTTTGAGACAGGGTCTCCCTGTAGCCCCAGCTGGCCTGGAACTCACTCTGTAGACCAGGCTGGCCTTGAACTCACAAAGATCCGCCTGCCTCTGCCTCCCAAGTGCTAAGATTAAAGGTGTGCACCACCATGCCCAACCATCACTATAGTATCTTAACAGTCAAGTAATATTCCTCTTTTAAGCATGGGAAGTACAAGATATGTAAAAGTTTTCCAATTAGAAATTAGGGACCACCTACCTGACTTAATTTTGATCCTTGAAAAAGATTCTAAAATTAGGAATACTAGTGTGGTGGTTTGCATGAGTGTGCCCCATAGGCTGTAAGTATTCAGACATTTGTCTCCAGTTGGTGGCGCTGTTTTTGGAGGTCTTAGAAGCTGTGGCCATGCTGGGGGAAGTGTGTCACTGGGGGCAGGCTTAGTGAGTTTTAACAAGCCTCTGTGGTCTACAGTTGCCCTCTCTGTTTCCTGTGCTCTTTGAGAGATGTGACCCTCGGTTTGCTGCTCCAGATCCAGCCACCACGCCTCCTGCCACAATGAACTCTAATTCCCTGGAACTGCCAATCGTAAGCTCAAATAAACTCTTCCTTTTATAAGTTCCTTGGTCATGGTGCTTTATCACAGCAACAGAAAAGTGACTAATACAGTTATTGGTACCAGAGAGTGGGCTGTTGGCTGTGAAGAACCTGACCATGTGGATGTTTGGAGAAATGTGGAAGACTTTGGAACTTTGGGCTAGAAAAGCTGTTGACTACTGTAAGCAGAGCTTAAGGGGCCATTCTAGTAGAAGCCTGGAAGAAAGCATTGCTGCAAAAAATGTAGTTCCAGAGGAAAATAAAGACTTAGGCAGCAACTGGGATATTTTGATAAAGAGTCTGGCAGCAGTTTGCCCACAGCCCAAATGCTTGCCTGATGCTAAGTTGAAAAGCAATGGACTAATGTCTTTGGCGGAGGATATTTCAAGACAGCCTAATGTAGAAATGGTGGCGTGGCTTTTAATGGTGAATATTATACAGATCTACAGTGAAAAAGAGCAAATGGGGCAGAAGGAAATGCAGAATGTACAGTTTGGATCTGAAAAGTACACTAGGAAGATTAAAGGTGTGGCCAAGGCATGTGAAGGAGAGGCTCCCTTTCATAAGGAGACTAAAGTGATTAAGGAGAGGCCTGGAGATTTACAAGTAAACAAAAGAATCAGTACCTTCAGGGCAAGACCACACCCAGCTAATCCTCCAACAAGTCCAGGGCAGAGAAAAATTGCAAATGTGGTTAAAGTAGGAGAGAGTCCATCCCGAACTTGCAGCCAGATTCGGCAATTTCATTCACGTGGTGCTGGCTTTAGAGGCATGAAGTTTGCAAGAGTGAAGGGGTCATCAGTTCTTCCTCCACGGTTTCAGAGAGCCACAGAGGCCAGGCAGAGTGCAGCAGGGGCGTCCCTGAATAAAGAAGGCCCTGATAGGCCATTGCGTGAAGCTGTGAATGTGAAGCCTGGTTGGCAGCGGAGACCCCAAGAAGACATTCGAGATGCCAGACCTGTGAGATATTTGCCAAGGAGAGCTGCATACAGGGAGTGGTACCAGCCTAAGAAAGAGATGTATGTTGCAAGCAAAGCTGGAAGAGCTGAGCCATCTAAGCCCTTTGGAAGTCAAGTCCCAGAAGTTGCACATGGAGCTACTGGACTTGGTGTTTGCCCTGCTGGTTTTCGGTCTTGTTTTGGTCCAGTATTTCCTCACTATGCCTCTATTCCTCCCTTTTGGAATGGGAATGTGTATTCAGTTCCACTGTATGTTGGGAGTATGTAATTTGCCTTTTGATTTTACAGGAGCTTACAGTTAAGAGATTGGCCTGTGTCTCAGAAGAGATTTTGGACTATAGACTTTTGAATAGAATTGAGACTGGTAAAGACTATGGGGACTTTTAAGGTTGGACTAAATGCATTTTGCATTTTATATGGTCAGGAGCCTATGGGGGCCAGGGAGTGGAATGTGGTGGTTTGAATGTGTGTCCCCCATAGGCTCTAGGTATTCAGACATTTGTCTCCAGTTGGTGGCGCTGTTTTTGGAGGTCTTGGGGTGTGTGGCCATGCTGCAGAAAGTGTGTCACTGGGGGCAGGCTTAGTGAGCTTGACAATCCTTGTGCTCTACAGTTGCTTCCTCTCTGTTTCCTGTGCTCTTTGTGAGATGTGACCCTCGGTTTGCTGCTCCAGATCCAGCCGCCACGCCTCCCGCCACAATGGACTAATTCCCTGAAACCGTCAATCTTAAGCTCAAATAAACTCTTCCTTTTATAAGTTCCTTTGGTCATGGTGCTTTATCACAGCAACAGAAAAGTGACTAATACAACTAGGAATCAGTTTCATTGACTTGAACACACAGTGTCATCTAAACTTCATTCATTTACTTGGAATTATAACAGACTGGTAAAGAGAGAAAAAATTTCTACATGCATGCCACTTTCCCACACTTATGTCCTTTGCTTTAATGTGGGACTCTAACTGACTTTAACCAGGACCATTCATGTGACCATAAGTTTGGAATAACCTTGTAGAGCCTGTTAGCTCAATAGTGAGTACACAAAAGAAAACAATGGTTGTCTGTCCCCAAGAATCTATCACATGAAAGAGCAGCAGAGGGAATTCCTGAGGAAGAGCAGAGCCATCAATATTTGCTAAACACTATTGACAAGAATTTAGTGCTATACTTTTTTCAGAACAGACATTTGTAATCTATGTAATTTAATGAAAAAAAAAATGGATGGCAACATATCCAAGATGGTTATATGGAACATTTAGTTTAATTTTGTCGGAGACAAACTGTTGATGAATTTTTAATGAGGAATGCAAATATTTTACAATGTTTAGATGTATATCTTTAGTAGAAGATGGTAATGAAATGTCTCATATAACTAAAGAGCTATTAAGATGTGTTACTGTCTAATAAGATACAGTGCCTTATTTATCCACTATTGTCAGAAGATGGAGTTATTTAATATAGATTAAAGGAGGTTCTTTCCAATGAAAATGAACATTTTTTTTCTTAGAGGTCTGGCTCAAAGAGATATATGATAGGGGTGCTATCTTACCCGTAGAATTTTTACTGTCTAATAAGATACATTGCTTTATTTATCCACTATTGTCAGAAGGTACAGTTATTTATTATACATTAAAGGAGGTTCTTTCCAATAAAAACGAACATTTTTTCTTAGAGGTCTGGCTCAAACAGATATATCATATGGGTGCTTAGTTACCCTATGTATGACAAAAGCAACATTTTAAAATGTCTCTTGTTGCTGGGCGTGGTGGTGCACGCCTTTAATCCTAGCACTTGAGAGGCAGAAGCAGGCAGATCTTTGTGAGTTTAAGGCCAGCCTGGTCTACAGAGTGAGTTCCAGGACAGCTGGGGCTACAGGGAGACCCTGTCTCGAAAAGACAAAAAATAAATAAATAAATAAATAAATAAATAAATAAATAAATAAATAAAATGTCTCTTGTTTTGCTCTCCAGAGTGTTCTCTGGAGTTTCACTTATTTTCCTCCTCTTTAGAGAGACCGTGAAAGAGAGCCTGTCAGTTTAGTCATATTTCTCACCAATGAGACCTGAGTTTTCCTACGTCTTATTTGTCCTTACTAGCAACCACAAGGAAAGTGGTGTGTGTCCAGCTTATTCACTCTTACCAATATTACTCTTTAAAAACTTGTCGATGAATCTTTAATTTCCTTGGAGTAAGGTAGCATCGTCAGCAAATGGTGTTGCCAAGATGGGATCACCACTTGTAGAATAAAATCAACCCCCTACTTACCCTCTACAAAAATCAACTCCAAGTGGATCAGAGACATCAGTGTGAAACCTAAAACTCTGCAAATGATACAAGAAAACATTGGCAGTAACCTACAAGTCATAGGCATAAGAAAAGACTTTCTAAATCAGACAACAAAGCAGGGAACAAGATCAATAATGGACAAGTGGGATGTAATTAACTCAAAAGCTTCTGTACAGAGAAAGAAACAATCAAAGAAGTGAAGAGAAAACACACATAGTGAGAGGAAGCCTTCACTAGTTGTACATCTGACAGAGCATTAATATCCAGAATATATAAACTACTCAAAAAAAAAGCAAGAAAACAAATGAGTCACTCAAAAGATGGAGTAAAGAGCTGAACAGAGATTTCACAAGTGAGGAAATAAAGATGGCTGAGAAACATCTTAAAAAGTGTTCAACTTTGCTAATAATTAAGGAAATGCAAATTAAAACCATTTTAAGATTTCATCTTACTCTATTATGACTGCCCAACATCAAGAAAACAAAAGATAGCAAATGCCGGAGAGGTTGTGGGGAAAAGGGAATGCTCATCTACTGCTGTTGGGAATGCAAACTCGTGAAACACCTATAGAAAGCAGTGTAGAAAACATTTAAAAGAATCAAAATGAGCCCACCACCTGACCTAGTCATACCACTCCTGGGTATATACACACAAGGCTCATCCTATTACAGACATACATGCACAACCATATTTACTGCAGCTCTGTTCACAATAGAGAAGAGTAGGAAACAACCTAAGAGTCCTTCAACTGACCACTGGATAAAGAAAAATGTACAGCTACATAATGGAATTCTATGCAGCAATAAAGAAAGATGACATCATGAACTTTGCAGGTAAATGGAAGGAACTAGAAGTCATTGTGCTAAGTGAAGTAACAGTCCCAGAATAACAAACATCGTGTGGTGTCCCTCATTTGTGGTTCCAAGCACCAAACTGAATATTTTTTTTTCTTTTTTAGTAAATATAACACCTGATGTTACTCATCAACTTGCTATGTTAGATAAGAATGTAAAGTAATATTTTATTTACCTGTTGTATTAGTCACTTTCCTGTTGCTGTGATAAACCACCATGACCAAGGAAATTTATAAAAGGAAGAGTTTATTTGAGCTCATGATTAGTCCATTGTGGTGGGAGGCATTGGGGCTGGAGCTGGAGCAGCCAGGCGAGGTTCACGTCTCACAAGAATAAGCACAGGAAGTCAAGAGAGAGAGACTGGAGACCACAAGGCTTGTTAAACTCACTAACCCCGCCCCCAAATGATGTACTTCCTCTAGCATGGCCACATCTTCTAAGATCTCCCCAAACAGCGCCACCAACTGGTGACAAACTGTCTGAATACTTAAAGCCTATGGGGGACATTCTCATTCAAACCACCACATTCCATTCCCTGTACCCCATAGGCTCATGTCCATACAAAATGAAAAATGCATTTAGCCCAACCTTAAAAGTCCCCATAGTCTTTACCAGTCTCAATTCTATTGAAAAGTCTATATTCCGAAATCTCTTCTGGAACACAGGCAAATCTCTTAACTGTAAGCTCCTGTAAAATCAAAAGGCAAATTACATACTCCCAACTTACAGTGGAACCTAATATACATTCCATCCCAAAAGGGAGGAATAGAGGCATAGTGAGAAAATACTGGACCAAAATAAGACTGAAAATCAGCAGGGCAAACACACCAAGTCCAGTAGCTCCATGTGTGACCTCTGGGAATTACAAAGGGCTTAGATGGTTCAGCTCTTCCAGGATTGCATGCAACATAGATCTCTTCCTTAGGATGGTACCACTCCCTGTATGCAGCTCTCCTTGGCAAATATCTCACAGCTCTGGCATCTCGAATGTCTTCTTGGGGTCTCTGCTGCCAACCAGGCTTCACATTCACAGCTTCATGCGATGGCCTATCAGGGCCTTCTTTAGGCAGGGACGCCCCTGCTGCACTCTGCTTGGACTCTGTGGCTCTCTGATACTACAGAGGAAGAACTGATGACCCCTTCACTTTTGCATCCTTCGTGCCTCTAAAGCCAGCACCACGTGAATGAAACTGCCAAGTTTGGCTGCAAGTTTGGGATGGACACTGGCCTATTTCAACCACATTTGCAACTTTTCTCTGCCCCAGACTTGTTGGAACAGAAAACCCTTTTAGTATTTTCCTTTCAAAAGCTTGAGGATTAGCTGGGTGTGGTCTTGCCCAGAAGATACAGTTTCTGTTGTTTACGTGAGGCCTCTCCTTAATCACTTTAATCTCACTTTTTCCATTGTTTACTTACCTAGGCCCCTCCTTAATCACTTTAATCTCCTTATCAAAGTGAGCCTCTCCTTCACATGCCTTGGCCCCACCTTTAATCTTCCTAGTACACTTTTCAAATCCAAACTGTCCATTCTTCATTTCTTTTTGCCCCATTTGCTGTTTTTCACTGTAGATCTGCACAATATTCACCATTAATAGCCAAGCCACCATTTCTACATTAGGCTGACTTGAAATATCCACCACCAAAGAGATTAGTCCATTGCTTTTTAACTTAGCATCAGGCAAGTATTTGGGCTGTGGGCAAAGTGTGGCCAGACTATTTGCCAAAATATCCCGGTTGCTGCCTAAGTCTTTATTTTCCTCTGGAATGACATTTTTTTGCATTAATCTTTCTTCCAGGCTTCTACTAGAATGGCCCATTAAGCTCTGCTTACAGTAGTCAACAGCTTTTCTAGCCCAAAGTTCCAACGTCTTCCACATTTCTACAAACACTCACATGGTCAGGTTCTTCACAGCCAATACCCCACTTCTAGTACCAAAATACTGTATTAGTCACTTTCCTGTTGCTGTGATAAACCACCATGACCAAGGTAATTTATAAAAGGAAGAGTTTATTTGAGCTTATGATTGATGGTTCCAAGGAATCAGAGTCCATTGTGGTGGGAAGTATGGTGGCCGGGGCTGGAGCAGCAAGCCAAGGTTCACATCTCGCAGCAAGAAGCACAGGAAGTCAAGAGAGAGAGACTGGAGAACGCAAGGCTTGTTAAACTCACTAATCCCGCCCCTAAATACTTCCTCCAGTATGGCCACACCTTCTAAGATCTCCCCAAACAGCACCACCAACTGGGGATAAAATGTCTGAATACTTAAAGTCTATGGGGGACATTCTCATTCAAACCACCACACCTGTATACAAGTTGACTATCAAAATATGAATCCCTAAACATGTTTTGGAATTAACCTATAGTTTATTTTCAGATCTCATAATTTTGGTATTTGTGTGGTGTGTATATGTGGGTGCATGTTTTGGAGTGATACAACCTGGAAGGAACAACAAAAACAAAAGACTGGGTAAAAGCACTGACTGAAACAGTAAATTTCCCACTAAAAGAGTAACGGTCTGCATTGAAAAAATTTTAAAATAGAAAAGACTGAGAAAAAGATTAAAGACATGTATGGCAGAATGCATGAGCTCTGGCGGAATGGGGGTCAAGGAATGGGGAATGGTTCTAAATTTGATTAAGAAATGTTGTATGAAATGCACAAAACTTCAATTACAAAAGAAAGAAAGACCTTAATGAAATGGCCTACTTCTTTAAAATATCCATGTCATTGTAACTGGAATGTAAATTCAAAAGCAGAAGTACCAAGAGCATTACTGAGCAGAAACAAAACTGGACAATAGTCAAAGGAGGAGGGTCAGGCTATTCTATCTCAGAGAAAAACAGACTTATAGATGCATGGCAGGAAAGCCCACATTTCCACCTTGTGCAGCTTCCAGGAACCAAGTGTACAACTTCTCTCTCTAGTCTCTTCCATGGCTTCTTGTCCCAGAAGAGGGACCTGGGTGGAAGGCAGGAAAATTATGCAGAAGTGTGTGAGGATCAATAAGAGTTGGGGTGTTTGGGGGACTGGAGAGATAGCCTAGCGGTTAAGAGCAGTGACTGCTCTTGTAGAGGACCCAGGTTCGATCCCCAGCACCCACATGGCGGCTGAGAACTGTCTGAAACTCCAATTCCAGCAGAACTCAAGTTCCAGGGGAATCCGACACCCTCTTCTGACCTCCGCGGCATTGCACGACATGGGTGCACAAACCTACATGCAGACAGTACATTCATACACATAAAAAAAATAAAATAAATAAATAAAAAAAAGAATTGGGCTGTTTTGTAAGCTCATTTTTTCTCTCTTGAAATGACTATACACTTGTCTAGTTTGATTCCATTTCTAAGCACCAGCTTAATTACTAATTTTTCCCCAAGATTCTCAATCAGTTTTCCTATAGTTAGGTAGACTAGGGACAGTGTTTCTGAATAAGATTTAAAAGTTCATAAATTTGCTTCAATAATTTATTAGCTTCAATTGCTTTAAGTAAAAACATTAATTGCCATACATGCCCAGAAAATTCAGGAGAAAAAAAATGATCCCTGCAGTGAAAGCAGAAATGTGAACATAGAAAGTGTTTCCTGAAGATTAGACTTGGTGAAGATGTGCACTGACACAAGCAATCAAGAATCTCTTGTTTTCAGGGACAAAAACATACCTGGGTAAATCCTATAATTCCTTTTTTACTTTGGACCTATGCTAAGGATCAAAATTTGTGTTTTGAATAAAAAGTCCCTTTTTCACATGGGACAACACAGCATGGCAGAGATATGGCACAATACAGTGATGCCTGTACAAAGAGTTTGAATTTTGTAATCTTTTAAAACTGAGAGGAAACCCAATATCTTCTCACAGTTTGTTCCTTCTGAGTTCTCTCAGATCTGTTCTCTCAAACAAAGGGCTAGCACTGTAATTATTGAACCAGTACATCTAGTTCAATCTAGGAAAGGAAAAATAGAAGTTTGTCTTGTCGAGGAACGACTTTCTCTTTCTGAACTCTATTCACCCAAACAGCATCCCAAACCATTAACAGGTGCTATCAGTCTAATATGCTTATTGTTTGCAACAAAACAGGGAGTAACTCATTGCTTCTGGTGATATCCCTGCATTTAGGCCTGATATTTTCACAACACACACACACACACACACACACACACACACACAATTTTTCTTAGTCAGGGACAAAGGAGAGTCATAAGGGACTAAAGCTATGTTTACCTTACAAGAGGAGCTGAAGAACTAGTAAGAATGGTTACATTCTAAATAAGTTGCGAAAGTGTTACATGATCTCAAAATGCAAGATGAACCTTGGCTATTTAGTTAGGCGAGATTCTCATTTGTAACAGAAGGCATTCCCAGAAAAATCATTTCTATATGAGGGCCTATTATTTCACCACCAATGTCATTTGGGCTTGATTCACAGTACCAGGCATGGACTCCTTCGGTTAAAAGGGCCTCAAACGTAATTACCAAGTAGTTGTTATACCCATAGCTTTATGCCACTATTGTACAAGCACTACTCTTTCATCTTTCCTGAGAGTTCAAATCTGGACAAGATGGGTGTTTTTCCCTCTGTTTGTCTGCATGGCATCTTATAACACTGGGAAAACTATCAATTTATTATTAGCTCCTTCCTAACTAATAACTAGCAACAGACACAGTAAAGGTGAAATACAAGTGCTTTATTAGATTAGAAATATATCGAATGATTTTCCATAAATGTAAATGAAATTGATAATTTTCCTGGTAATTACTGTTTAGTTATCTATAGATTGTTCTTATAATCTATTTTTAAAGTATTTTAGCGAATGCCACCAAAAGTATTTCAAACTGAAATATGAGCACAAGTAGGCAATGAAAGAAAGCAAATCTGAAATTTCCCAGGTTCCCCCTCTCTCCTCCAATTCTGCATGTCAGTACATCATAATATCTTATGTTCTCAAGAAAAAAAAAACCCATATTCTATTTTCTTTATGGAAATCCCTACTCTATTACACTTAATTTCCTGAACTGAAACAATCATGGAGCATTCTAAATCACATATGGATGAGTATTTGAGTAACTTATGTCAGTGATCAAAAAGATACCTCCATTTTAAAGACAGAATGGATTAAAGATGGAAAAGCACAGCAAAGAACTGTACACTACAAACATTTAGAATTAAAAAATGTTGAGTATGCACACAAAAGTGAGTGTGACACACACAACAGTAGAAAACTTTAGAAATATCAACATGTATAATCTATAAGACACAGCAATGAGAAACACAAAGTACAAATTGTTTTCCTGTCAATTAATATCACACCATTCAACATAAAGTCAATAAAACTTTAAGCCAATTTCCCAAACCTGTGCCTGATGTGACAGTAATCAATGTCCATGCCCTAATTCTTTAGTGGATACAGCCTTAAGGTTCCTGACAGGAAGAAAAGAATCTGTTAAATAAAACCTGAGCTAATAGTAACAGGTACATCCATCAGCAGCATCCTTTAAAATACCTATTGTTGATAAAATTACCAGTGCCGGAGTAAAATTCAAAGGCAGTTGCAGATTCTTTTTTGTAATTTTAGTTATTAATTTTATTTTACCAATAGGAGTGAATTTCTTACATGTGTGTAAGGGCAACCCTGTTGTACAATGTCAACAGAATTAGAAGAGGCTGTCAGATCTCCTGGAACTGAAATTATGGTGGATATTAGCTAGCATGTGAGTGCCGAGAATCAAATCCAAATCCTTTGTATGAGCAGTCAGTGTTCTTAACCACTGAACTATCCCTTCAGCCACTCAAATTCTTTTAATAATATTCAAGAGAGTATATTTTGCCTATCGACAGTCTTTCAGAACTCTGCTGCTGGTAGCTACAGCTTTATTTCATGTTCATTGATTTCACAGGTCTTACTCTTTAAAATTATTCACTGAGCTTTTGAATATTTTAAACAGTTATTAGTCAAATTTAGAGACACGCCCCTGTCACTCAATTCTGCTGATGGGACTACTGCCTGAGGCTTCTCCCTGGAGACTGACACTCTTCACAGGTACCAGCAAGCTGTGGAAATGCTTATTCTTAGCCAAATCTGGGTGGTTGATTGCCCCTCAGATTTAGGACTGAGAGCTGCTGCCCTCTTCCTTAAGGCCTCACTACTCAATTATTCCACAAGCCAAGGGGTTGATGAGTTCAAGGCTTGAATTTTAGACTGGTAGGCTATGTGCTATGCCAATCTCCAGTCTCACTGGCTAGCAAACAATTGAGTCTGATGGACTTACAATTACACAAGCATTAGACTTTCTGGGTACTTAACGACCATACTTAAAGCCCATACCAATTTGGCCGAAGGACCTAGGGGGTAACTTTTTTCCTTGCCCTCAGAGGTAAACTAAGTGTCAGGGGATTATGCACTGGAATATCTCTTGAAATGTCCAGTGCCTTCCTGTGTAGGGAGGTCTTGGAGACCCACTAATGGGACTTCAGCCAGTGTCCGGTCTATAAAGAGAAAAGTCTGCTCATGCTTCAAAAAGGGAAGCCTTGTCTAGCAAGACCTGATTTTTGTCCTCGAGTGGATGGAACTGCTAAATGAAAAGCCGAAAGGAGACAAGAGCTTCCACTCCCCCCATGTCCCCCCCCCAAAAAACCCAAGTGAACACTGAGGTCCAGATCCTCAACTGACCATGAGAAAACAAAAACATTGGTTAAGCTGGGCTAACTGTATGGCCTTAAACATCCAAAAGGAAAGTATAACCGGAAATAGTCAGTAAGGCCTGAGAAATTGTACTTCAGATATAAAACTTGAGATCTTAGTAAAAATACAAAAGAGAGAGAGAGAGAGAGAGAGAGAGAGAGAGAGAGAACTGTTGTTTTGCCTGTCTTCAATTCGTACTGGCAAGTGCATCTACTGTGGCTGTCACTGCTTTTGCCATTCTTCAAAGACATGAGAAACAGCTTTTTAACCCTCTAATATGTCTCACTTCCCTTCTCTGAATCCTTCAAAATTTTGTCTAACTCGAGAAAGACTTTGGGTCTGTGAGACACCCCAAGCCTAAAATGATGCCCTCACTTGGGAGAGGGTGGGACTGCCTGAGTCCAACACTGGCACTGCCCATAAACCTGCCTCACTCAGGAGAGATGTGGGGCTGCAAATACAATCCCCAAATCATAAACCTTACCTTTTTCCTTCTTGTCTTGTGAAAGATTGTGCTCCACATTGTGATTGTGCTCCACGTTGTTGTTCTACCCTACATTGTGGTTCCAATTGTAACAATTGACAGATATTGCATATGCAGCCTTCCACAAGTTGTTCTTCCTCTCTGGACCAGGCTCTTAGAACCAAGGTCTAAGCACTGGTAGAGACAGGGAGGGGGATTGGGAATAACCCCAATGGAACAAGAGAGAGAATAAAGAAGACACAGACTCAGAGATGAGACTGGGAGCAATTCCACGAGGAAAATAACTCAGTTTATTGCTGTAATCCAGAGTTTTTACACAGGACCTTGTAGGGGTTTGGACATAGAGAATTGGGGGTTGGGACATGCAGAATTTCATACCATATACTCCAGATCACTACAGGAATGTGACAATGCTTTGCCCAATCATCAAAGTCTATTGGCACCTACATTTATATACTCTGAATGTCCATCTTTGTCAGATGTGTCACTCTTGAAGAGTTCCTCTGACTCTTTGGGTTTTCTCTTCACTTCTTTGATTGTCTATGTTGCTGTTAAAGAATAGCTTTTTAGTTTAATGAGGTCACTTTGTTGATTGTTGACCTTATATCCTACACAGTTACTGTCTGATTTAGAAAGTCTTTCCCTAGACCTATATCTTGTAGGTTACTGCCAATGATTTCTTCTAACATTTTCAGAGTTTCAGGTTTCATACTGAGGCCTTTGATCCATTTAGAGTTAACTTTTGTACAGGGTTTCATTCTGGTACAAGTGGTAATCTACTTTTGTCAGCACCATTTGCTGACAATACTGCTTTTCCTCTATTGAGTGTTCTTGGCCCCTTTGTCAAATATCAGGTGGCCAAATTTGAGTGTACTCCAGTTTGGGCCTTCAATTTTGTTCCATTTGTCTATGGGCCTATTTTTGTGCCAGTACCATGCTGCTTTTATAACTATAGTTCTGTGATATAGTTTGAAATCTGATGTAAGTGATGTTGTTTAAAGGACTTTTAGTGCTTCTTATTTCAGTAGCACAAGCTACATGTCTGTCCAATAGAAGGTCCAAGAGGAAACAAGAGAATCAGGCCAAAGAGATTAGAAGAGGGAAGGACAGGGGGGGTGGGAATACACATAAAGTGTTAGTTCACTAGGAGCAAGAGATAAAGGAAGAAATACTTCAAGAATATGGGCAAGGGAAAGAGATTACAAAAGCATGCCAAAAGGAGAAAATCAGACAATTGGGAGATGAGGGGAAACTGCTAGGTATAGCTGAGCAAGGGAAAACAAAGTAACAGAGGAGTAGAGAGGATTTGCAAAAGAGCTTTTCACAAGATGACAGTGTATATGCATCCAAAATGAAAAACAGACAGATAGGCATGAAGGGAAAAAACATGACCAAAAGCATCAGAATCAGTGGAGATGTGCTCTCTGAACAAGAATTATGGCAACCAGTTGGACACTGCAGTGGGCCACTTGGGCACCCAGTGGCAAAAAGGGGTGCTCCGGCATTGGGGCCAAAGTGGTAGCTATTGTTGGCCTCTTCCAAAAAAGTCGCACTGTTTCTCAACTCACCCAGACAGAAGCCCTGACCAGAGAAGTACAGAAAAAGGCGTGGTCCTGGGGATGATGAGAGTCTGGACAGTAAGATGGGCCAGCCGAGAATCCACAGAGGGCAGCTCAGAAGGAAATATGATTTTTCCTGGTATGTACCTGGCCTCTGACAGCTAATACAGTGCTTTCCTTGATGTGCTAGGCCCTGTTCAGCTAGTGGGACACCAGGCCCTGGCTACTCCTGCAATGGGTGACACTCAAGTAGGAATGATTGGCAAAAATGTAAAATTGGAGATGGAAATCAGCCAGGACATGACCTTGTTCTAAAACCATGTTTACCATGTCTTAAAACAAGGCTCCAAGACACTGCCAGCACCATGTGTCAGGTTGTATCTAGTAGATAATGGAGTCTGCAAATCCTTCATAGGAGTGTACCAGATACTCTCAGATAAACTGTAATTATCCAGTGAGTTGATTAGATGGTACAAACATTTCCCTTTCACCTCCCTAGTAGATCCAACCTTGGTGCCGCTTACTAGAACAGCTTCCCAGTCTTTAGAAATTCAATGGGACCTTCTTATTCTCATTCATAGCAGTTATAAAATTGTTGCCACAGTAATCAGTGTTACCAAAAAAAAAAAAAAAAAAGAAATAAAATAAAACCACAGGTGGCAAACTCTGGTAACACTGCATGCTTGGTGTTGTCTTCTAATACTGTGTTCTCAGAGGAAGTCATACACATTGTGCCCTAATGAAGAGCCTCAGATGAAAGCAGCTCTATGAAGTATATTAAGTTTCATGTTCAGAGACACTTAAGTTTGGGTCCAACCTGAAGCCATGGATTAATATCAAGAACACAGTCAGCCTTTTTTTTTTCCAATTTATGTTTTGTGTATTTCATGCATCATATTTCAGTTCAATTTAGACACACTCCCTTTTCCCTGTCCCCACCCCACCCCAGTTCATGAAATCTGCCATACATGTCCCGCATCTTTCTCTCGGTCTTTTTAAAGTTGTTATTTTTTTTCTCTCTGCAGAGATTTATTGTTTTCACCATAATTTAACTGTATCAATCCGTTCTTTGACCCAGTACTTACATTGTTGTTGTTCCCTCCCATTTGTATTGTTCCAAATTTCCCTCATTTGTGGATGCTAGCACCAAGTCTTCCAGTTGAAAGGCAAGCTGAGAATCATTATTATTATATTACTTTTTATCTGAAAGCAACTTTGCTGCTATAATGTGAATCTCTTAATGGGCCTTAGAATTAACTTACTACTTATTTTCAGACATTGTAATTAGGATATATTGGTGGAAGGTATGTATTAATATCTTAGAGTAATATAAAACTAAAGGGAAAATGTGAATTCCGAAACATATTTCAGAATTAACATACAGTTTATTTCTGAAGGATATAATTCTGGTACATACGTGACCTTTAAATAGGCATATTTTGGAGCAATACAAATGGGTGGGCACCTTTATATTTTCATCAATTTCTTTATATATCTGACCCCAAAGTACTGTTATGGCACAGAAATGGAGCTATACAGCCATTAAGCCAAGTTGTAGGTCAAGGAGCAAAGTCCTAGGAAGCATCATGTAAAAAACAAGAGACCAAAGAATTGGTCAGGAACAAAATGTCAGCCCACCACCTCTGGGCAGGAATCTGGTGGAAAGAGTAGCAGACTGAGGAGCTTGAGGAGTCATGTAACACACTAATGTCAAGATGACGTGTTGGAGTCTGAAAAGCAAAATTGTGATTACACTGTGCTGAATGAAATTAAATAAACTTTTTTTTGAATGGACACAGAAAAAAAAGAAGGCCCTTAATCTATTTATTGATCAAGAAAACATGCTTTTGTCTCATGTTGCCTCAAGAATTATACTTCCACCCAGAAGAAAAGAGTGCTATTGCTGTGCTTCCAAAGAAGTTGAATAACTTAGTTCTGAATTCCCTTAATGACTTACTGTACACTCTAACATTACCAGCTTTACTTGATGACTTTTGCCAGTTAGTGAAACTGAGTACTTTCTTATAATGCAATTATTTTCTTTACTTTTCATTTTCTATCTTAGCTTCTATGTACTGAAAAAAAAGGAGAGAAAGAAGAAGGTAGAACATAAAAAAGAAAGAAGGAAAGATGAGAAAAAGGGTGGGGGAAGGAAGGAGAGAGGGAGGGAAGGAACAAATAATGAAAGGAAAGAAGGAAGGAAGGAAGGAAGGGAGGAAGGAAGGAAACAAAGATAATGCTATGCCTATTTCTCTTGCAGTTGCAGAAGTGTAAGGTCTGGGTTTACCAAAATTTCAAGGGACACACAGATGTCCACTTCCTCCAGAGGCTGTCAACCTTATGACCTCTTCCCCTTTACCTGAAGTCCCACACAGTGAGTATGAAGGAGCATCCCTCAGTCACCATCTTGCAGGCTACCCCACCATGTACCAACAGGTAATCAGTTCTGGCAATTTCTGAGGTAAACATGTTTGTGCAGTGACTAAGCCTCATGTACTTGTCTTTTATGGGGGTTTGTGCTGTTATTGTCTAAAATAGTGCTGCCCCAAACTCGGCCAGGGGTTGAGAGGATCTCCCCTCAAAAAAAGAAGCTAATGGTTTTATTGCAAACCCCTGGGAATTGCCATAAGGGTATTTCTCCAGAGAACAAACTTTCACATTTTATTTTTTATTTATTTATTTATTTATTTATTTTTTAAGGGATTCTACAATACAATGACACAGTTGTTTGCAGATAGCATTGATGTCACTCATTATGTCATACAATCAGGTAATTGGTGCATTTTGCAAGTATCTATGTCCAAATTTTGAACAACCCAAGGTTCCCATAGACCAGTTGGAGAAGCTTGTATGCACAGACATGTTGATCAATCAGGAGTCCAGACTATATTCCTGTAGTCTCATGATTCACCCCTATCTCTCCACAGCCCTTACAATCTACCACGCCTCCTCTTCCGCAGTTTGTTCCCTGGGCTTTGGGAAAGGGGCACAAGTGGGTGAGAAGAAAACAGTCTAATTTCTTTGGAGTTGTCATTTTGGACTCCAGTCTGTTCAG
>VZQC01015256.1:66562-85056 GCA_009823505.1 Rhizomys pruinosus | reverse complement strand
AGTGGTAATTTCCTATAAAACAGGCATAACGTATTAACTGATTGATAGTCATAGGAACTGTGAAAGGATATTTCCCTAACTAGAGCCAAATTCAATAGTAAAGTGTTTATAAGTTGTGTAATTAAGCCAAATATGTTACTACAGGAAAGCTCTGACATCGGCAATGAATTATTCTGCCTAGGAGATGTTAGCTAGGGGATTCAAACCCCCCCCCCCAAATTATAAAGGCCTTTTGCCTATAAGTGGGATATATGCAAGGAGAAAGGTAGTAAGTCCCTGTTGTCGAAGACCTGGTGTGAGTTTTCACATTTTATAATAAGGTACCATATCTCTCCCCTCTCCTCTCCTCTCCTCTCCTCTCCTCTCCTCTCCTCTCCTCTCCTCTCTTCTCCTTTCTCCTATACTTTCCCCATCCGTCTCTCTCTTCCCCCTTCTGTTTCTCATGTTTTCTTGCTCCTCTCTCTGCTTATCTTCTTCTCACCCTTAGTCCACCATTTTTAACCTAATGAGACTTGGAGACTTACTCACTGGGTTCCCCAACTCTGCCATGTTCCAAACCTTCCCTGCACTTTTGGAATGCAGAGAATGCAGACCCTAGGATGCCATTCAGAAATTGACCTCCTCTGTGCTCCCAGGACAAGGAGGCCACAGGCATGTGGGTCTGGTTCAGAACTTCTAAGTTTAAGGAAGGACTCTTTCTTAATTCTCAAAAGTATGTTAAGGCTGGGTTTTCCTTAAACTTTTCTCCCTGTTCCCCAGCTCTTTGTTTCCCTCTCCCACTCCAGGTGCCTAGACTGGCTCTGATATCTCTGTCTCTCCTTCTCTCCAGACCTCCATGCTACCTTAACAGATTTCTACAGTGACACCTTCTTCTGTCCTCCGTGTCAATGCACAACACCTGTGCACAAACCTACATGCAGACAGTACATTCATACACATAAATAAATAAATTAAATAAAAATCAGCTCCAATCTGATTTGGCAAGAGGGATTTGAAGGAACAATCTTTTGACCCTTACCCTCTAAGGTCTATTTAAGTCCTAGGTTCCTCCATGGGCACCCCTCTCCATATCCTGTGGCAGTGAGTCATGAGTCATCCCAGGCCAAGGAGGTCTTGGAGATTCACTTAAAAAGTTACATCACATACAAGAAATTGTGTTCCACAGCTGGAGATTCTCAGTACTGTGCAACCTGTGGACAGTCCCCTTACAGGTGGTACACACTTTGTTACAGCCTTAGATGAAATGGACATATATAAATATTGAGTTAGACATACATACTATACTAAAAATATTTTATATATTTGTTATACTTTGGACTTCTTAATTTTAGTATTTTTAAGAAAAACTAGGTTTTATTTCTAGGGACCACATGTGACTGTCCAAATGAAACCAATTTGGGTGAGCTTGATTTAGGTATTTCCTGTCTGCTGTAGGTATGTGATAATGCCCCCACTCTTTTTCCTTCTCAAAACTATAATTCAAAATCTGTGGACAAGTGACATGGCCTTGATTTGAGATATTCTTAGAAGGTATTGGTTTTAGCCTCTTTATTATCTTGGATTTGTTTCCTGGGCTATGTTAAGTTTTTTCCTTTCACGGTTTAAATCCATTCTACTTTGAATACCTAAATAGCCTTTATAGACCTTAAAGAACAAATTGTAGGCTTTACTGGATAGGTTTGATGTCAACTTCACACACCTGGACTAAGAAACCTCAATAATTGCCTTCAATGGACTGACCTGTGCCCACTATGGGCACATGCCATCCCGGGCCAGATATTTCTATATTGTATACAATAGGCTTAACATGAGCCAGCAACACAAACCAGTAAGCAACATCCTTTTTTAGTCTGTGCTGCAGTTACTACACCCAGGCTCCTACAATGAGCTTCTACTATTCATCAGCGTGTTTTGCCATAGCAATTAAGAATTTATTAATTATTATTAAGTCAATGTTCAAGCTTTACTTACATGTTATATAGTAATTAAAATACCAAATTCATTCAAGTGACCCTCTTGGAGGTTTAACAACCATACTTACAGCTCCAATCTGATTTGGCAAGAGGGATTTTAAGGAACAGTCTTTTGACCCTCACCCTCTAAGGTCTATTTAAGTCCTAGGTTCTTCCAGGGGCACCCCTCTCCATGTCCTATGGCAGTGAGTCATGAGTCACCCCAGGCCAGGGAGGTCTTGGAGATTCACTTAAAAAGACTTCATCTTTGGGCTGGAGAGATGGTCTAGCAGTTGGGAACACTGACTGTTCTTGTGGAGGACCTGAGTTCAATCCCCAGCACCCACATGGCAGCTAAGAACCGTCTGTAACTCCAATTCCAGCAAAACTCCAGTTCCAGGGGAATCCGAGACCCTCTTCTGACCTCCACGGCATTGCACGACACGGGTGCACATACTTACATGCTGACAGTGCACTCATACACATACAAAAATAAATTTTAAAATTTATAAAAAAAGAGATTTAATCTGGCCAGTGTCCAGTCAAGGGCAGAAACTTAATATAGCGAAAAATTCCTCATGCTTCAGTGGGAAGCTTTGGTCAAGCAAGACCTGGCTTTGTCCTCACATAGATGGAACTACTACAAAGAGCTAGGTATAAGGCCTGAGTGAACCATAATGACCAGAATCTCAGCTAATCATAATACCAAAGCTAATTTAATTTATCTGAGCTAACCATATGGTTTTAAACACCCCAACAGGAAACTATAATCAACAGAAGAAAAAATAACTTATGCACTATTATCAGAGAGATATGTGAGAGATTTACTATGCCATGTTAGAAGCCTACTGTGCCATCTTAGAAAATATTTCAGAGATAGGTGAGAGACCTACTGTGCCAGGCTAGAAAATAACACCTTTTATATTTTTATGGTATGAGGACACTGCTGAATTTCTCACTCTAACTAATGATCTCCCTCATGCAACAGAGGACCAGGGTACCAACAATGGCACAATGGCCACAGTTGTGGAGATTAGGAGTGTGTAAAGTCTGTGTCCTCAGACAGGAACTCCTATATTAAACTTCAACTCAGCAAGGCTGCAGAACCTGGGCAGAAAGATTATAAGAAACATGGATGAGGTGAAATGACGCATATGGTAATAGATCACGCAAGTTTCAGGGACGCCTGACTCTTATGATCCTACAGTGGGGGAGGTCAGATGCCTAAGGGCCCACTGAAACTTAGAAACAATCTCAGATAGAACTGTGGGAATGGGCGTACGGGCCTCCTCAGTCTTAGGTGAAGAACTATTAGCAGCTGATTATTCTGGGTGAGAGAAGAGCTGACTTTCTTTAATCAGAGAGATTCTAGATTTGCTGATTAACTCAGTGGAGTGCACTTGCACTGAGTAATGTCTAGGGATGCAATCTTGACTACAACGGACCGTTCGCACCAATGAAATGTTAAATTAACCAGTTGGTGGTGTGTGGAAATGTGACAATGTGGAAGGGGGTATAAAACATATCTAAGATGTATTGATAACATTCTATATGAACTAAAAGGCAATCAAAGTAAAGATCAAAAGAAAAACATGGATTTTGCAAAATGGTCATGATTTGCTAAGAAAAATAGGATGCAGTCCATCTTAGATGCATATGGATACAGTACATGTATGAAATAATAGCTTAGATAAAATGCATCATCAAAAAATATCATAGTTATAAATAATATCAAATCCTAGTTTTCTGATGTTAATAAGGTGGGCAATTAAGAAAATTTCGTGGCCACATGTGGCAGTGCATTTGCACTATTGAATATGAAGCTATAATTTTATACTCTATTTTTATTGTATTTTTAATGAGTTTTGCACACTCGTTTTTCATTATTCTGTTTCAGGGCATTTCCCTTATCCCCCTTCTCCCCACCCCCCATCCACCATCCCATCCATGGTCATGTATTCTGCATAACTCTGCCTGCATCTTTCTCTCATCTTTTATCTGTTAGGAATTCAATTTCCTCCGTTAATTTTCAATTATTCTAAAATATGATGGCTACTCCTCCCACCCTATACAGTAATTACAGAGCTGAAAAATTGGTGGGTGGATTCTAGAGCCCATTGAGGATTCACATTATACCAACATCAGTTGCTTCCGGATAAACAAAAATATTACCATACTGGCATTCAGCTGCCTTTCAATCATTGGGGTATTGATTGTTAGCATCCACAGATGTTAATTAAGTTTACTGATTGTTTAAGTGTATTATTATTTTAGATTATGTTTTCTGGATTCTCTGAATGCTCAGAAACTTTGATTTTATGGCAATCTGTGTAGATGCTGGACATTTTGTTATTTTTTGAATAATTTGAGTATTAATTCCCTTTCTAATGACATAAATTAGTGATGTAAAAATTATCTTATATCTTTAGAGACTTACTTTGGAGGGTTTTCAAATAGAAACCAAAACTGTATTATTTTTGAGTTTTTGCTTATTTTCATTTTGGTTTATTTAGAACGTTCTCCTTCATACAATGTTTCCAACAGGACGATAGTTTTTTGAATGCAGTAAGTGATAAAGTGTTATTCTTACTGATGTGAGACTGTCTCCAGTAATTTTCCCCACTAAGCCTTCCTTCTGAGCAGCTCATAACCAGATCTTTGTGCATTCTTCCACATGGTGCATTGCTCAGTCCTTCATTGAATTCTGTAGTGGACTCACTTTGCTGGTGATGTGAGGAATGTCTCTTTTCTCCTGCTTGTTTGAACAACAGCTCTATCTCCCCAGCCCAGGAGAGACCATGAGCCTGGCATGGGTCTTCCACATTCTGTTTTATTCTTGTAAGCCTTGTTCAATCAAAAGGCTGGGGTGTCTGTTAGGTTGAAATTACTTCTGTAAATCTTACTCACCTTCATTGTTCAATATCCAATTTCTCAAATGACATCTGTAATTTCTGATGGTTATAGATTTTCACTTTTTTCTTTCTTTTTCTTTCTTTAGTCTTCTCTTTCTTTTTCTTTCTTTCTTTCTTTCTTTCGCTTGTTTTAGATAATTGATAGAGAAAAATATCAGGAGGATCACACAGATGTAAGCAGCTAAAGCAGTTAGTAATAGAAGTGTCCAATATAAACAATAAAAGATAAATAAATAATTTTATTATGTATAGTAATAACATAATGAAGAGCATGAACAAACTATAAAAATTAACTTAGTAGATGATAAAAGTGTAATCACAATTTGGTGAAAAATTATTTTTTAAAAATGATATTTTATTGAATTTTTCTGGGTTTTACATAACAAACCTTAAGTCATATTTACAATACAAACACACTTAATCATATATTGTCTATATAACCTTAATCATATATTACAATACACCTTAATCATAATTACAATACAAACCTTAATCATATTTACAATACACCTTAATCATATGCTTACAATACACCTTATTCATATTTACAATACACCTTAATCGTATTTACAATACACCTTAATGTTACAATACACTTTCGTATTTCAATACACCTTAATCATATTTATAAAAAACTGAGCCATATTGATCAATCATTTACAATACAACTTCAACAACTTACATACACCTTAATCATATTTACAATACACCTTAATCGTATTTACAATACACCTTAATCGTATTTACAATACACCTTAATCATATTTATAATACACCTTAATCATATTTACAATATCACCTTAATCACGATTTACAATACACCTTAATCATATTTACAATACACCTTAATCGTATTGTAAATACACCAATCTATTAATCCTAATGTATACAATACACCTTAATCATATGTAAACCTCCCATAAACTTCACCCCTACCCTCAGTGGCCCACTCACAGGAATTCATGCATCTTGTCATGAAGTTTAAGGTCTATTGAGTCAAGTCTGTGTACTCAGATGTTCGTTGGTGTGAAGTGTGAGTTTATCACTAGAATCTGTTCAGCTGGTTTAGGTCACTCCTTACTGAAGATCAACTCTCCCTAACCCATCAGTTATCAGATGCCAAGAGTTCCTCCCCAGAGTTGTAATCTCCTCCTCCTTTCCCCACTTCTATGCTGGACTTTTGTCTGATTGACTTCTGCAAGGTCTCATGGTGGCGCTGTCACACTTGCTGTAAATTTCACAGAGTTAGGAAGGGGGGGGGCTCCCAGGGAGCCTGTAAGATTCATGTCCTTTGGTCATTCCGTCTCTTTCCCTGGGTTCTAACAATCTTCAATCTTCTGCAGCTTTCCCCTCTTCCACAATCAATCCTTGAGCCCAGGGAGTGTGAAGTTCAATATAGGAGTCCGGTCGAAGTGAACCCGTATTGTGTGCAGAATCTTATTCTCTATACTAACTGTGGCCAGTTGTGACATTTTTGTGTCACACCCTCCCCTGTCATGAGGAAGCTTTACTGATGAGAGCTTTAGAGAAGATCATTAGTATCCCTTAAATACTGTCACGCCTTTTGTTCAGTATATTCCCCCCCTTGGAGCCCCTTTTAGGTTTTAGGGGATGCATTGAAAATTTTTCTCTTAGGGGTGAGAATCTAATCGAGATTTCTCTTTGTGTGATCAGTTGCAGAACTCTGTATTAGTCTCTGTCCATTGCAAGAGAACTTCTGTGATATGGTGACGGCCAACTTGGCTTTAATATAAAGACCATATACATGATAGTGAAAGAAATTAGCATTTGCTAAAAATATGATACCCTTAAGGTATTCTTTAAGATCATATGTAACCTATCCATCCATGTGCATTTGGCTATGTTACAAATGTATGTATCAGTTCCATCCTCCTGAGCAGACTTTAAGTCCAATGAGGTAACTGTTGATTGCCCCCAAAATAAAAGTGTTACTACTATAATAATATTTTGCTGCAAGCTTCATTGTTGTGGTTATCAGGCTATAAAGCTGGGTTGGACATTGATTTTCGTCTTCTTACCAATTGGCAAGTGTCCTGCAAATCTATGAGAGCTAGTCTTCTGCAAGGAGGCTTCCAATTAGTTCCAGCTCCATTTTTCCAAGTCCTCGTCCTAAGTATGTCCTGTCTTCAGCATAGGGCCTCACTTCAAGTTTATGATTCTTTTAAATTCCTGTGCCCTAGATTACCTCTATGGAGTTCTCATTATAAAATATTTTATAGGACTGGTGTTTTTTTGTGGGGATATATTATTTTGGGTTTTCATATCATTCTTCTTTGTTGTGGTTTTGACACTTGGATTTCTTATTTTTTTGATTCTGGTATGAAACTCAATTCTACCTTTTTGAGTTGAAGTTTGATTCTCTTTGTATAAGTGATATAGGCTG
Source organism: Rhizomys pruinosus (assembly GCA_009823505.1). Taxonomy (NCBI): domain Eukaryota; kingdom Metazoa; phylum Chordata; class Mammalia; order Rodentia; family Spalacidae; genus Rhizomys; species Rhizomys pruinosus. Next base: position 77,788 of record VZQC01015256.1, on the reverse strand, counting down.
ATTATTTTCTGATTGGGTATAAAAGATAGTATAGGCTTTAGTTCTGTCTTTTGTTTTTATTTGAGAGATCAGATGGATACTAGGCACACTACTCAGGACCTCTCCAGGAGGGCATCATGGCCCTAGCCAGTAGATGGACATAAGTAGTGTCAGAAGAATAGGACCAAGTTCCAAGGAGAGGAATGGGAAATAGATGTGCAGGTTGCTATTATTCAGCAGGGAAGCCTGAGCTTTGGAATAGTAGGAGTTACTGCTGATATTTCCAAAGCAGGGGATTGGGGCAGTGGTGTTTGTGCTGCTCACCTCAAAAGATCAAGTCAGGCATTCACACACAGTCTCAGAACAGCAGCTGTAACAATAGAGGTTGTTGTCATTTTCTTATTAAACTAAACTACATTTTTTTTTATGGCCTAGGGTTACTTATAGAGATCAAAAGCTCTCCCAACTGGTTTACAAACAGACTAGACAGGCTACATCTGTGGAGTATTGTCTTGATGGTCGAGCAATGTGAAGCCCAGCCACAATATGGGTAGTGCCACCCTGGGCAGATTGTTGTGTACCATATAAGAGGGCAGGCTGGATGGGACAGGGGAGCAGCCAGTAAACAGCATTCCTCCATGGCCTGTGCTTCAGCTCCTGCTTCCAGGTTTCTGCCCTTAATTCCTGCCTTGGGTCTCCCTAAGTGTGAACTGTACCAAGGGAGATGTGAGCTGAATAAACCCTTTCCTCCCAAGTTGGTGTTGGTCAGAGTGTTTTGTCACAGCAGTTGAAGAGAAACTACAACAGCTACTTATCTATTTTTTGTAACAAAAATAGAATTTTGATTATTGCTGTTGATAAAATTATCTAGCCAGGTAGATTGAGGTTAACTATTTTACATGAGGCCAAATTATTTCTATCTCATATTTTATTTTTTGGAGAATTTCATATATTAACGGTGTGTTTACATTACCTCCAGCCCTCAGTCACCCCAACCAACTCCAATGTCAAATTGTCAGCTATAAACAACTACATTATATCAAGGAAGTGGTCATAAAGTTGAGAGGGAACAGAGAGGAATGTGGAAGGAGATATTTTTCCTATTATTGATTTTTTATATTAATTTATATGTTTCACATCTTTAATGTAATATTATTTTGTACTAATAAGTATTTTGATACGCCTATGTGTTCCTCATGAATTCACAGTTAAATGAATGCCTAGGGTCTGCCCAGATGGCTAAGCAACCAGAGTTCATTTCCTAGCAACCATGCCTGGTGCTGAGTCATGTGTAAATCCCCATCCAAGTGATTTGACTAATTGATTATGAGGCCACTGCACTAACACGTACACACTAACAGATAGATATAAACATATATACATAATAAAAATAAAAAATATTCAAAAGGGATACCAATATAATATTATATATATATATACATATAGATATATTATATATATATATATATAAATATATATATATATGAGACTGGTCATATATATATGACCAGTTTATTTCCTTTTGATGCTTCCATGGTACACACAGTTGTCTTTCAGAGTTATTATCTTGGAAACTGAGTGATAGATTTAGAAGCACATATCACCCCAGTCTGTGTCTGTCTTTTCTTTGAAAACCACCTATGCACTATGCCTATCCCACCAGTGAGCACAGCCTATGTCTTAGTGCCCTTGTTCACAGCTATAAGGATGGGCCTGAGCTATTCCAAAGGTTTCAGCTGCTGACCAGGAGGATCAACCACATAAATTTCTGACTTGCTTCATGCTTCTATGAATGTGTTACAACCTCATTGATTTTAGGGTTGTTCTGGTATCTCTCATAAAGTGATATTTTATAATGAGTGAGAGACTGTAATCCTACAAGTTTGTATCTTGAAGAGATTTGGCATATGTAGTGACTTTCAGAGAGCTGACATGGGAATTTCTAAACACTGAGATTCAAATCTCAATCTACTGAATGGTTGCATATCTCTGCCTAATCTAGAAACTTAAAACGTGACTACTTCTTAGATTATAAGGGCACAAACCCCCAATAAAAGACAAGCACATGAGGCTTAGTCACTCCAACATATTTACTATTGGAATTGCCAGGGAGTACCTGTTGCACATGGGGTAGTAGTAGCAGAAGAGGGAGATGGACTGAGGCACGCCTTTTAGTTTAGGGTGCAGGGACCTCAGGTAAGAGGTCATAAGATTGACAGCCTCTGGAGGAATGGCATCTTGTGTCCTTGAAATTCTGGGAAACCCAGGTCTAACATTCTAGTTTTTTATCATGATAATGAAATGGGACATTGTTCTCTTTTCTGTACTGCTTAGAGTGAGGGGGTGATGGAGTCTTGGGGGAATGGGTGTCAGGCTAGGATTAGTCTGGTCTCCATCTCGGCTGCTCTGGGCCCTGGTGTTTTGGTCCAGATCGATAGTGGCCAGTAGTTAGTGGACAGTTTCTCCAACTGAAAAACAAGCTGGTTAAGTCTTATTTGTGTGTACCAGTGCACAGAATTCACAGTAATGACAGGGGTCTTAGTAAGTGCAATAGCAATTAGAGGGTCCCTGTCTAGAGTTCTGAGAGGGAGAGAGAACCTGTACTCTATTCTGAGGAATTGAAAACGGTTTTAGTACACAAGGTTCCAGAATGAGAGCCAGCNCCATAATGACCAGAATCTCAGCTAATCATAATACCAAAGCTAATTTAATTTATCTGAGCTAACCATATGGTTTTAAACACCCCAACAGGAAACTATAATCAACAGAAGAAAAATAACTTATGCACTATTATCAGAGAGATATGTGAGAGATTTACTATGCCATGTTAGAAGCCTACTGTGCCATCTTAGAAAATATTTCAGAGATAGGTGAGAGACCTACTGTGCCAGGCTAGAAAATAACACCTTTTATATTTTTATGGTATGCTGGCTCTCATTCTGGAACCTTGTGTACTAAAACTGTTTTCAATTCCTCAGAATAGAGTACAGGTCTTCTCTTCCTCCAGAGACTCTAGACAGGGACCCTCTAATTGCTATTGCACTTACTAAGACCCCTGTTATTACTGTGAATTCTGTGCACTGGTACACACAAATAAGACTTAACCAGCTTGTCTTTTCAGTTGGAGAAACTGTCCACTAACTACTGGCCACTATCGATCTGGACCAAAAGCACCAGGCACCCAGAGCAGCCAAGATGGGAGACCAGATTCTAAGCCTGACACCCATTCCCCCCAAGACTCCATACCCCCTCACTCTAAGCAGATACAGAAAAGAGAACAATGTCCCATTTCATTATCATGATAAAAACTAGAATGTTAGACCTGGGTTTCCCAGAATTTCAAGGGACACACAGATGCCCACTTCCTCCAGAGGCTGTCAATCTTATGACCTCTTCCCCCTTACCTGAGGTCCCCTGCACCCTGTAACTATAAAGGGGCATGCCTCAGTCACCATCGTGCTAGCTACTCTCCATGTAGAAACAGGTAGTCAGTCCTGGCAATTTCTAGGTAAATATGTTTGTGGAGTGACTAAGCCTCATGTGCCTGTCTTTTATTGGGGGTTTGTGCCCTTATAATCTAAGAAGTAGTCACGTTTTAAGTTTCTAGATTAGGCAGAGATATGCAACCATTTCAGTAGATTGAGATTTGAATCTCAGTGTTTAGAAATTCCCATGTCAGCTCTCTGAAAGTCACTACATATGCCAAATCTCTTCAAGATACAAACTTGTAGGATATACAGTCTCTCACTCATTATAAACTATCACTTTATGAGAGATACCAGAACAACCCTAAAATCAATGAGGTTGTAACACATTCATAGAAGCATGAAGCAAGTCAGAAATTTATGTGGTTGATCCTCCTGGTCAGCAGCTGAAACCTTTGGAATAGCTCAGGCCCATCCTTATAGCTGTGAACAAGGGCACTAAGACATAGGCTGTGCTCACTGGTGGGATAGGCATAGTGCATAGGTGGTTTTCAAAGAAAAGACAGACACAGACTGGGGTGATATGTGCTTCTAAATCTATCACTCAGTTTCCAAGATAATAATTCTGAAAGACAACTGTGTGTACCATGGAAGCATCAAAAGGAAATAAACTGGTCATATATATATGACCAGTCAATTTCCTTTTGATGCTTCCATGGTACACACAGTTGTCTTTCAGAATTATTATCTTGGAAACTGAGTGATAGATTTAGAAGCACATATCACCCCAGTCTGTGTCTGTCTTTTCTTTGAAAACCACCTATGCACTATGCCTATCCCACCAGTGAGCACAGCCTATGTCTTAGTGCCCTTGTTCACAGCTATAAGGATGGGCCTGAGCTATTCCAAAGGTTTCAGCTGCNTATTTGGTATCCCTTTTGAATATTTTTTATTTTTATTTATGTATATATGTTTATATCTATCTGTTAGTGTGTACGTGTTAGTGCAGTGGCCTCATAATCAATTAGTCAAATCACTTGGATGGGGATTTACACATGACTCAGCACCAGGCATGGTTGCTAGGAAATGAACTCTGGTTGCTTAGCCATCTGGGCAGACCCTAGGCATTCATTTAACTGTGAATTCATGAGGAACACATAGGCGTATCAAAATACTTATTAGTACAAAATAATATTACATTAAAGATGTGAAAACATATAAATTAATATAAAAATCAATAATAGGAAAAATATATCCTTCCACATTCCTCTCTGTTCCCTCTCAACTTTATGACCACTTCCTTGATATAATGTAGTTGTTTATAGCTGACAATTTGACATTGGAGTTGGTTGGGGTGACTGAGGGCTGGAGGTAATGTAAACACACCGTTAATATATGAAATTCTCCAAAAAAATAAAATATGAGATAGAAATAATTTGGCCTCATGTAAAATAGTTAACCTCAATCTACCTGGCTAGATAATTTTATCAACAGCAATAATCAAAATTCTATTTTTGTTACAAAAAATAGATAAGTAGCTGTTGTAGTTTCTCTTCAATTGCTGTGACAAAACACTCTGACCAACACCAACTTGGGAAGGAAAGGGTTTATTCAGCTCACATCTCCTTGGTCACAGTTCACCACTTAGGGAACCCAAGGCAGGAATTAAGGGCAGAAACCTGGAAGCAGGAGCTGAAGCACAGGCCATGGAGGAATGCTGTTTACTGGCTTGCTCCCCTGTCCCATGCCCAGCCTGCCCTCTTATATGGTACACAACAACCTGCCCAGGGTGGCACTACCCATAGTGGTCTGGGCTTTCCCACATTGCTCGACCATCAAGACAATACTCCACAGATGTAGCCTGTCTAGTCTGTTTGTAAACCAGTTGGGAGAGGCTTTTGATCTATAATAAGTAACCCAGTAGCCATAAAAAAATGTAGATTTTAGTTTAATAAGAAAATGACCATCAACCTCTAATTGTACAGCTGCTGTTCTGAGACTGTGTGTGAATGCCTGACTTGATCTTTTGAGGTGAGCAGCACAAACACCACTGCCCCAATCCCCTGCTTTGGAAATATCAGCAGTAACTCCTACTATTCCAAAGCTCAGGCTTCCCTGCTGAATAATAGCAACCTGCACATCTATTTCCCATTCCTCTCCTTGGAACTTGGTCCTATTCTTCTGACACTACTTATGTCCATCTACTGGCTAGGGCCATGATGCCCTCCTGGAGAGGTCCTGAGTAGTGTGCCTAGATCCATCTGATCTCTCTAATATAAAATCAAAAGACAGAACCTAAAGCCTATACTATCTTTTATACCCAATCAGAAAATAATCAGCCTATATCACTTATACAAAGAGAATCAAACTTCAACTCAAAAAGGTAGAATTGAGTTTCATACCAGAATCACAAGCAAAATAAGAAATCCAAATGTCAAAACCACAACAAAGAAGAATGATATGAAAACCCAAAATAATATATCCCCACAAAAAAACACCAGTCCTATAAAATATTGTTATAATGAGAACTCCATAGAGGTAATCTAGGGCACAGAATTTAAAAGAATCATAAACTTGAAGTGAAGGCCCTATTGCTGAAGACAGGACATACTTAGGACTGAGGACTTGGAAAAATGGAGCTGGAACTAATCTGGAAGCCTCCTTGCAGAAGACTAGCTCTCATAGATTTGCAGGACACTATGCAAATTGGTAAGAGAGAAAATCAATGCTCCAACCCCAGCTTTATAGCCTGATAACCACAACAATGAAGCTTGCAGCAAAATATTATTATAGTAGTAACACTTTTATTTTGGGGGCAATCAACAGTTACCTAATTGACCTTAAAGTCTGCTCAGGAGGATGGAACTGATACATAACATTGTAAACATAGCCAAATTCACATGGCTGGAGAAGTCACAGATGTTAGAAAAAAAAATCCCAAGGCAAATGTAATTTCTTACTATATGCTAAATATGGATCTTTATATTTAAAGACAAGTATGGCAGTCACCACTCATCACAGAAGTTTCTCTTGCAATGGACAGAGACTATTACAGAGTTCTGCAACTGATCACACAAAGAGAAATCTCGATTAGATTCTCACCCCTAAGAGAAAAATTTTCAATGCATCCCCTAAAACCTAAGGCTCAAGGAATATACTGGAACAAGGAGTATAGGGAATACTAATGGATTTCTCAACTCTCATCAGTAAAGCTTCCTCATGAAGGGGAGGGCTGTGAACACAAAAGACCACAACTGGCCAAAGTATAGAGAATAAGATTCTGCAAAATATGGGTCACTAGACCGGACTCCTATATTGAACTTCACCCTCCCTGGGCTCAAGGATGATTGTGGAAGAGGGGGCAGAAAGATTGTTAGAACCAGGGAAAGAGAGAATGACCACAAGGAAACTGAATCTTACAGGCTCCTGGGACGTAACTCTTGTGAAATTACAGCAATGGTGACAGCGCACATGAGACCTATGCAGAGTCAATCAGACAAAAGTCCACCATAGAAGTGGGGAAAGGAGGAGGAGATTACAACTCTGGGGAGGAACTCTTGGCATCTGATAACTGATGGGTTAGGGAGAGTTGATCTTCAGTAAGTGAGTGACACTAAACCAGCTGAACAGATTCTAGTGATAAACTCACACTTCACACCAACGAACATCTGAGTACACAGACTTGATTCAATAGACCTTAACATTCATGACAAGATGCATGAATTCCTGTGAGTGGGCCATGAGGGTAGGGGTGAAGTTTATGGGGGTAAATATGATTAAGGTGTATTGTAAATATGATTAAGGTGTATTATAAATATGATTAAGGTGTATTGTAAATATGATTAAGGTGTATTGTAAATATGATTAAGGTATATTGTAAATATGATTAAGGTGTATTATAAATATGATTAAGGTGTATTGTAAATATGATTAAGGTGTATTGTAAATATGATTAAGGTGTATTGTAAATATGATTAAGGTGTATTGTAAATATGATTAAGGTGTATTGTAAATATATGATTAAGGTATATAGTAAATATATGATTAAGGTGTATTGTAAATATGATTAAGGTGTATTGTATGAAACCCAGAAAAATTCAATAAAATATATATTTTAAAAAATACTTTTGCTCACCAAATTGTGATTACACTTTTATCATCTACTAAGTTAATTTTTATAGTTTGTTCATGAGCTCTTAATTATGTTTATTACTATACATAATAACATATTATTTTATCTTTTTATATTTTAATATTGGACACTTCTATTACTAACTGCTTTAGCTGCTTACATCTGTGTGGATCCTCCTGATATTTTTCTCTATCAATTATCTCAGGAAAGAAAGAAAGAAAGAAAGAAAGAAAGAAAGAAAGAAAGAAAGAAAGAAAAGTGAAAATCTAACCATAATGAATTAAAGAATGTCATTTGAGAAATTGGATATTGAACAATGAAGGTGAGTAAGATTTACAGAAGTAATTTCAACCTAACAGACACCCCAGCCTTTTGATTGAACAAGGCTTACAAGAATAAAACAGAATGGGAAGACCCATGCAAGGCTCATGGTCTCTCTGGGCTGGGGAGATAGAGCTGTTGTTCAAACAAGCAGGAGAAAAGAGACATTCCTCACATCACCAGCAAAGTGAGTCCACTACAGAATTCAGTGAAGGACTGAGCAATGCACCATGTGGAAGAATGCACAAAGATCTGGTTATGAGCTGCTCAGAAGGAAGGCTTAGTGGGGAAATACTGAGAAGTCTCACATCAGTAAGAATAACACTGTTATCACTACTGCATTCAAACTATCGTCCTGTTGGAAACATTGTATGAAGGAGAACGTTCTAAATAAACCAAAATGAAAATAATGAAAACTCAAAATAATACAGTTTTGGTTTTATTTGAAAAACCTCCAAAGTAAGTCTTAAAGATATAAGATAATTTTTACATCACTAATTTATGTCATTAGAAAGGGAATTAATACTCAAATTTATTCAAAAAATAAAAAATGTCCAGCATCTACACAGATTGCCATAAAATCAAAGTTTCTGAGCATTCAGAGAATCCAGAAAACATAATCTAAAATAATAATACACTTAAACAATCAGTAAACTTAATTAACATCTGTGGATGCTAACATCAAATCCCCCAGATGAAAGGCAAGCTGAATGACAGTATGGTAATATTTTTGGTTTATCCGGAAGCAACTATGTTGGTATAATGTGAATTCCTCAATGGGCTCTAGAATCCACCCACCAATTATTTTCAGACTCTGTAATTACTGTATATGGGTGGAGAGTAGGCATCCATATTTTAGAATAATATGAAATTAACGGAGGAAAATGTGAATTCCTAAACATGATAAAAGACTGAGAGAAAGATGCAGGAGAGTTATGACAGAATACATGACCTGGGATGGGATGGGGTGGAGTGGGGAGAAGGGATAAGGGAAAATGCCTGAACAGAAATGAAAACTGATGTGTGAAATACATAAAACATCAATAAAAATAGAGTATAAAAATTATAGCTTCATATTCAATAGGCAAATGCACTGCCACATGTGGCCACGAAATTTTCTTAATTGCCCACCTTATTAACATCAGAAAACTAGGATTTGATATTATTTATAACTATGATATTTTTTGATGATGCATTTTATCTAAGCTATTATTTCATACATGTACTGTATCCATATGCATCTAAAATGGACTGCATCCTATTTTTCTTAGCAAATCATGACCATTTTGCAAAATCCATGTTTTTCTTTTGATCTTTATTGAATTCCTTTGTATTTCATATAGAATGTCTCAATCAGTCTTAATATGTTTTATACCCCCTTCCACATTGTCACATTTCCACACACCACCACAACTGGAATTCATACACTTTCATTTGTGCGAAGGTCCGTTGTGTCAAGTTAGCATCCCTAGACATTACTGAGTGCAAGTGCATCCACTGAGTTAAAATCAGCAAATCTAGAATCTCTCTGTTAAAGAAAGTCAGCTCTTCCTCACCCAGAAGTAATCAGCTGCTAATAGTTCTTCTAATAAGACTGGGACCTACTGCCCATTCCCACAGTTCTATGCTGAGATTTGTTTGCTTAAGTTTCAGTGGGCCTTAGGCATTCTGACATCACCACTGTAGGATCATAAGAGTAGGGTCCCTGAACTTGGATGATCTAATTCCATATGGTCATGCACCTCATCCATGTCTCTTATAATCTTTCTGCCCCAGGTTCTGCAGCCTTGCTGAGTGAAGTTTAATATAGGAGTCCTGTCTGAGGACACAGACTTTACACACTCCTAATCTCCACACTTTGGCCATTAGTGCCATGTTGTGTACCTGGTCCTCTGTTGCATGAGGGAGATTCATTAGTTAGAGTGAGAAATTCAGCAGTGTCCTCTTTATCTCTTGTTCTATGCTCCATGAGCCTTAGATGTACAGGTTGCATTGTAGATGTGCCACTTAAGTTTAGGCAATGATGATGTCCCTGTGTGACCATTTGTTGTACAATGTACTAGTCTCCATCTGGTGCAAAAGAAAATTCTTTAATGAGTAGGGACTGGGATAATTAACTGTAAATAAGATGATACATATTTTGCACTTACAAGAAATCACATTAGCAATGTGAGACCTCCCAAGACCACCAGAAGCGCAGGAAGGTAGGTAGGAGCTGGGTGCTTCAGCAAGGCTGATTGTTGATTGACTTAATATAGTTAATCCAGTTGTCTTTGGCTTAATGGGCTTTTGTGGTTGTGGGGGCAGAGTTATCCTCCCAGCTAGTATAAAAGGTAGGGTTGTGTGAGTCTTGAGATCTGAGATCTCCCAAGACAAGCTGAAGCACAGGTACCAGGAAATGGGTTAAAGAGCACCCCATCCCCCCACCCCACCCCCGCCAACTAGGATTATGAAGGCATCTGAAGGAGGCAAGCAAAGCAAGCGTTCAACACAGTGAAGAGGCATTTGGGACCCACATTGGAATACAGGCAAGGAGAAGCCCATATGCAAGGAACAGGAAGAAGAGAACATGGGAAAGGGGCAGGATAATCCTGCACCAAGCTCTACCAACCGTATGGGAGATTTCTACAGTGGGATCACCCTGGGGATGGCCCAGGACACAGATATCAGAAACACAATTGGGAACATACTTAAAGAACTACAAGATTATAAAGAGCAAATCAAAGAACTAAGAAAGAGAATGAAGAACTCAAAAAAGACCTAGAAAGAGAGAATGACAAACTCCAGAAGGAAATAGAAACACTGAAAAGATTCCATGCTGAAAAAGATAAGGAAAACAACCAGCGAAGAAAAGAGCTACAGGAGAGATTGAGAAGCTACAAAGGGAAGTAGAAATACTAAAGAAATCAGAAGAGGAAATGAAAAAGGAAATCAAACACTCATCCAATCAAGAGAAAAGGAATGGAAAAAAGCATCAGAAGCAGAATGGAGGAAGCAGAACAAAGAATATCAGACCTGGAAGATAACACAGAACAACTAAAAACCTCAAGCAAAGATTATGAAAAATTCAAAAATACACAAAAGTAGAACAACCAGGAACTGTGGGACACTATGAAAAGATCAAACCTCTGCATCATAGGAATAGAGGAAGGAGAAGAATCCCAAGAGAATGGTACTGATCAGATCTTCAACAGAATAATAGATGAAAACTTCCCCAAACTAAAAAAAGACAAACCAATACAAATACAAGAAGCACATAGAACTCCAAACAGACAAGATCAGAAAAGAAACTCTCCACGCCACATCATAGTTAAAATGCTAGACACCCAAAACAAAGACAAAATCCTTAAAGCCACAAGAGAAAAACAA
>VZQC01015256.1:47383-61985 GCA_009823505.1 Rhizomys pruinosus | reverse complement strand
CTGCTGGTGGGAATGTGGATTCATACAGCCACTATGGAAAGCAGTGTGGATAACCCTCTGAAGACTTGGAATAAACCTGACACCTGACCCAGCCATACCACTCCTGGGCATGTACCCACAAATCTCATCCCACCACAGAGATACATGCACAGCCATGTTTATTTCAGCTCTCTTCACAATAGCAAGGAGCTGGAACCAACCCAAATATCCCTCAACTGAGGAGTGGATAAATAGAATGTGGTACATCTACACAATGGAGTTCTATGCAGTAGTAAAGACGACATCATGAGCTTTGCAGGAAAATGGCTGGACCTAGAAGACATCATGCTGAGTGATGTTAGTACAGTCCCAGAAAAACAAACGGTGAATGGTATCCGTCATCTGTGGATGCTAGTGCCATTTACCTAGTTGTAAGTATTTCTTGTTCAGGGCCTCTTGAGCTTTTGTCCAAGTAGCTGGAAGTGATGCATATTGGAAACAACAACAACAGAAAGGACTGCATCAAAGAACTGACTCAAACAGTGATCTTCTGCTCAAAACAGTCAACTTCCACATGGAGAACATCGAGAAAGACTGAGAAAGAGATGAAAAACATGTTTGGCAGAATACATGAGCTCTGGTGGGATGGGGGTATAGGGTGGGGGACAAAGGTCTAGATCTGATAATCTTGTACAAAATATATATTTAAAAAGATTACAAGAAAAGAAATCACATTAGCTGGGCATTGTGGCACACAACTTTAATCCCAGTACTTGGGAGGCAGAGGCAGGTGGCGGATCTCTGTGAGTTCAAGGCCAGCCTGGTCTACAGAGTGAGCTCCAGGCCAGCTGGGACTAAAAGGGAGAACTTGTCTCAAAAATACCAAAAACAAACAAAAAAAAAAAAAAGAAATCACAAGATTCTAGGGATATGACAGCCTTGGGGTTTTCTCCAAGATCTATGGCATCTTCAGCCATGAGTATTTGACTACACTTACAGTACTACATATGAGTTTCCTCCCATTGGATGGGCTTTAAGTCCAATTGGGTAACCATTGATTACTACCAAGATAAAAGTGCCACTATGCTCATTGATCTGGTGATTTGGTCTTAAAGCTGGTGTTGGACCATCAATTGATATACTACCTCAGCAGGCTGCATATTGCTCTAATAATCTGTGAGAACTACCTTTCAAGGGAAATGGCTTCCAGGTCATACCCAGATCCATTGTTCCATCTCTGTTCTCTGAAGTAAGTCCTTCAGCAACATGGTTTTACTTTCAACTTCTGTGAAGCAATCACTGGCAATATCCTGTGTATTTTGGGGAGTGTCTTGGACTACCCTCGCCAACAAGTCAAAGGAAAGTTACTTATGTCTGGGAATGCTTCTTGTAATGTAGTCTTCAGCTATATATTTGGACTCATGTTGATATTTTATGTGTAATTTGTCATTAAGTTGTTAAACATATGATTCCCTCTGCTTTTTTTTTATACTGACTAGACATTATTTACTTCTCCTCTCCTTTTTCCCTGCTGGCACTCCCTCCATGCCTTCCCCCCTTTAAATTGCTCCCATATTCTCCATTTCTCCTTTGATAATACAAGTTACCTATGGTCCCATCTCTCTATGCTCCTTCCATCCCTTTATCCCCAAATTTCCTTGTATGAGCCCCCCATTTAAGTAGCCCCATTTTACCCATTTCTCCCTTAGTAACACTTATCTCCTACTATTCTTATTTCTCCATTTACCTCCTTGGATCCTTTCCATTTTCTAGATTACTGCAGCTACTACAGGCTACATGTTCACATATAAGGATTTGGGGCTATGGTCCACAAATGAGGGAGAATATTTCATTTGATTTTCTGAGTCTTCAATTAGCTTAACTTCATTTAGCATAACAGTTTGTAGTTCCATCCATTTACCTGCAAATTTCAGGATTTCATCTTTCTTTACTGATAAGTAGAACCCCATTCAGTTGTCAACTGAGGGGTACTTAGGTTGCTTCTATCCCTTAGCTGTTGTGAAAAGAGAAGCAACAAACGAGGATGTACAAGTATCTCAGTAGTACGATGAGTCCTTTGGGTATACCAAGGAGTGATATAATAAGGGCTAAATAGCAAGTTCATGTATAGACCTTTAAGAGTTCTCTATACTACTTTCTATCAGAGTTGCAGGAGCTTACAATCCTTCCATCAGTGAATCAACATTCTCTTTACCCTCATCCTCTCCAGCATTTGGACCAAGAGCACTTGTTCTCTTGATCTTAGCCAGTCTGTCTGGGATAACATTCAATGCTTTTAATTTGTATTTATCCAATTAATAATGTTGTTGAACACTTTTAAAGATGTTTCTTGGCCATCTCTTTCTTCTTTTGAGAATTTTCTTTTCAGATCCTTAGCCAATATTTAATTGGTTCAGCTATTCTCTTGAAACTCTGTTGAGTTCTTTCTGTATTCTGGATATTAAACCTCTGTCAGAAATGTTCCTCGTGAAGATTTTTCTCCCAGGCTCTGGATGTCTCTGGATGTTCCCTTAACTTCCTTTTTTTGTTTCTTTTGCTATACAGGTTTTTAATTTAATTAGGTTTCACTGCTGATTGATGGCCTCAATGCAACCCAAGTCCCATTTAAAAGGTACTTCCCTCCACCTGTATCTTGAAGGTAGCTGGTGAAATTGTCTTCTAACAGTTTCAGAGTTTCAGGTTTCATGTTGAGGTCTTTGTTCCATTTGGAGTTGCCTTTTGTGCAAGGTTTTCACAAGATTCATACTTCAGGTGGTGACCTAGTTTTGCCAGCACCAATTCTGAAGATGCAATCTCTCCTCCATTGGGTGTTCTTGGGCCTTTTGTCAAATATCAGGTAGCTGAAATTTCATTTACTCATTTTTAGATCTTCAATTATGTTCCATTGATTCAAAGGTCTCGAATTAGGCCCTAATCCACACTGTTTTTAAGACTATAGCTCTGTAACATAGTTTGAAATCTGATATAGTAATCCCCCTGCATTGCTCTTTGTGCTCAGGATTGTTTTGGTTATTTGGGATCTTCTGTGCTTCCAAATGAAATTTAGGATGATTTCGTCAAATTCTGTGTAGAATGTCATGGGGTTTTTAATTGAGATTGCATTGAATCTATATATTGTTTTTCGTAGGATGGTAATCTTCACACTATTAACTCCTCTAATTCATGAAAATGAAAGGTCCTTCCATCTTCTGGTGTCTTCCACTATCACTTATTTTTAATAAAATACTTTTATTGCAGTTTTGTGTATTTCATACATTATTTTTCAGTCCAATTTAGACATATTCCTCTTTCCCTGCCCCCCCCACTCCACCCCAGTTCATGGATTCTGTCACAAATGTCCTGAATCTTTCTCTTTTTAAAGTTTTTAATCTTTTTAAATCTTAATCTTTTTAAAGTTTTTCTCTGCCTAGGTTTACTGTTTTGGGAAGAATTTAACTGTACCACACTCAGTTCTTTGACCCAGTCCTTATGTTTTTGTTGTTCCCTATCATTTTATTCCTCCTAAATATGCATATATAAATGTCACACATGTACCAAAATTATACTTCTAAAAATAAACTGTATGTTAATTCCAAAATATATTTAGGAATTCACATTTTTCCCTTTAATTTTGTATTACTCTAAAATATGAATACATAACTTCTATGAATATATGGTAACTACAATGTCTGAAAAAAAGTGGTAAGTTAATTCTAGAGCCCATTAAGAAATTCATATTATAACAGCACAGTTGCATTGCCTTCAGAAAAAAAGAAATATAAGAATAACATTGCTCAGTTTGCCTTTCAACTGGGGATTTGGTTCTAGCATCCACAAATGAGGGAAACCATTCTCCGTTTGTTTTTCTGAGACTGTGTTACTACACTTAGCATAATGGCTTTAAGGTCCACCCATTTACCTGCAAAGTTCATGATGTCATTTTTCTTTACCACTGTATAGAATTCCATTGTGTATATGTACACATCCACTCATCAGCCGAGGGGCATTTGGATTGCTTCCAGCTCTTTGTTATTGTGAGGAGAGCTGTAATAAACATAGATGTGCGTGTATCTTTTCGGTGATCCCGACCCGAGTGGTATGGCTGGATCAGGTGGTAGACTCATTTGGAGTCTTTTAAGGGCTCTCCATGCTGCTTCCCATAGTGGCTGTGTGAGTTTACATTCCCACCAGCAGTGGATGAGTGTTCCCCTTTCCCCGAAACCTCTCCAACATCTGGCATCTTTTGCTGTCTTGATCTTAGCCAGTCTTATTGGAGTGAGATGATATATTAGAATGACAAGCTCCAAAAGGAAGTGGAAATACTAAAGAAATCACAGGATGAAATAAAAAAAGAAATCAAACACTTATCCAATTACTGGGAAAGGATGGGAGAAATCCTCAGAAGCAAAATGGATGAAGCAGAAAAAAGAATATCAGACTTGCAGGATAATAATGAACAGCTAGAATGCTCAAGTAAAGATTGTGAAAAAAATAAAAAAAGAACACAAGAGTGGAACGACCAGGAAATGTGGGACACTCTGGAAAGACCAAATCTCCCCATCACAGGGATAGAAGAAGGAAAAGAATCCCAAGACAATGGTATCGATCAACAGAATAATAGAAGAAAAATTCTCTAAATCGAAAAAAGATAAACCCATACAAATACAAAAAGCAAATAGAACACCAACTAGACAAGACCAGAAAAGAAATTCCCCAGTTCATATCATAGTTATAACCAGTGTCTCTTTAAAGATCTTAAATTTTCAATGAAATGATCTTTAATGTCTTTAGTCAGGTATATTCCATCCATTATATTTTTTGAGGCTATTGTGAATGGGATGTTTTCCATGTACCCTCCTCCACGTGGTTGTTATTGGTATATAAAAAAGCTTATGATTTTTGTAGATTAAATTTATAACCCACTACATTACTTAAAGAGGTAATCATTTCTAGGAACTTTCTGTTGGAGTTTTTGGAATCTCTTAGGTATAATTTTACATTTTCTAGAAAAGGGAATATTTTGATCTCTTCTTTTCCAATTTCTACTCCTTTAATTTTGTTTTCTTGTCTTATTGCTCTATCAAGAGTTTCAACATATATTAAAAATGAGTGGAGAAATAGGACAAACTTTTCTGGTTTCTAGAATGCTTGCACTTTTTCTCTATTTAGAATGATGTTCCTGGTGGGTTTGTTGCATATAGCTTTAAGTATGTTGAGATGAAGTTATTCATTGCAAATTCCCTATAGTACTTTTAACATAAATGCATGTTGAACTTTATCAAAGGCCTTTTCTGCATCTATTGAGATAACCATTTTATTTTTGTTTATGAGTCAATTTATATTGTTTATGAGATTTATTGACATGTATATTGAACCATCCCTGCATCTCTAGAAGGAAGGGTGACTTGGTCAGGGTGGATGATATTTTTGAAGTGTGCCTGTATGTGGTTTAAAATTACTTACTGAAAAATGCTTGCATATATGTTAATTAAGGATATGTGTCTGTAGTTTTATTTTTTGGTTGTATCTTTAACTAGTTTTAGAATTAGTGTGGTAGATTCATTGTAGTAATTTGGGAGTTCTCCCCTCTGTTTCTAATATTTTAAAGGATTTAAGTAATATTGTAGATCATATTTAAGTGCCTGGAAAAAATTCTGCTGGATGTCTATGTGGTACAGGATTTTTTTTTTAGTTTGGATATTATGTATTACTATTTAATTTCCTTATATATTGTGGATCTGTTTAAACTGTTGATCTCATCTTTGTTTAACTGTGATGAGTAACTCTCATGATTTTAGATATACATCCATTTCTTTTAGGTTTTCAAATTTAATGCAACATAGGGTTTTAAAGTATTCACTTATGGTGTTCTGTCCATTGTGATGTTTCCCCTTTCTACTCTAATATTTTTATGTGGATTTGTTATTCCTTTCTTTTGATTAACTGAGCTAAGCTCTGTCTGTCTTGTTTTTCTTTCCAAAGAATCACTTCTTTGATACATTCAATCTACTGATTTCTGTGATTCTATTTAAAAATTTTCTGTTCTGATATTTGTCTTTTCGTCTTGTCTGCTGGGTTTGTGTTTAATTTGTTATTAACATTCAAGAGACTTTAGTTGTAATGTTGTCTTTATTTGTGCCTTTTCTGATTATTTTATGGGGTGTTTGGTGTATTTCACACATCATTTCTCTGTCCAATTTAGTCACATTCCATTTTCCAAGTCCCCTCCCTGATCCCAGTTCTTGAATTCCACCATACATGTCATGTATTTTTTTCTCAGTCTTTTTAAAGTTTTTCTCTGCAGAGGTTTATTGTTGGGAAGAAGTTAACTATTTCAGTCAGTTCTTTGACACAGTCCTTTTGTCATTGCTGTTCCCTCACATTTTTATTGCACCAAAATATGCCTATATACACATCACATATATACTAAAACTATGAATTCTGAAAATAAACTGTATGTTAATTCCAAAATATGTTTAGGAGTTCACATTTTGCCTTTAATTTTATATTACTCTAAAATATGAACATACCCTTCACCCATATACCACAATTATAAAGTCTGAAAATAAGTGGTAAGTTAATTCTAGAGCCCTTTAAGGGATTCACATTATAACAGTAAAGTTGCCTTCAGATAGAAATATAGCATTGACATTGTTCAGCTTGCCTGTCAACTAGAGATCTGGTGTTAGCATCCACAAATGAGGGAAACCATTCCCCTTATGCTTTTCTGGGACTGGGTTACTTCAATTAGCATAATGGCCTTTGAGTTCCAACCATTTACCTGCAAAGATCATGATGTCATCATTCTTTACCGCTGCACAGAACTCCATTGTGTATAAGTACCACATTTTTGTTATCCACTCATCAGTTAAGGGGCATTTGGGTTCCTTCCAGCGCTTTGCTATTGTGAAGAGAGTTGCAATAAACATAGATGTGCATACATCTCTGCCATAGGATGAGTCTTGTGGGTATATACCCAGGAGTCATAAGACTGGGTCAAGGGGTAGGCTCATTTTCAGTTTCTTAAGAGTTTTCCACACTGCTTTCCATACGGCTTGCAGGAGTTTGCATTCCCACCAGCAGTGGATGTGTTCCCCTTTCCCCACAACCTCTCCAGCAATTGGTATCCTTTGTTTTTTGGATCATAGCTAGTCTTACAGAAATAAGATGAAATCTTAGGGTACATTTATTTTGCATTTCCTTAATTATTAGCGATGTTGAACACATTTTAAGATGTTTCTTGTCCATCTTTACTTCTTCATTTGTGAAGTCTCTGTTCAGCTATTTACTCCATCTTTTGCGTGGGTCGTTTTCTTCCTCCTTTGTTTTTTGAGAAGTTTATGTACTCTGGATGTTAATGCTCTATCAGATGTATCACTGGTGAAGATTTCTTCCCACTCTATGGGTTTTCTCTTCACTTCCCTGATTGTTTATTTTGCTGTACAGAAGCTCTTGAGTTTAATAAGGTCCCATTTTCAACTGCTGACCTTAATTTTTTCACAGATGCTGTCTGATTTAGAAAGTCTTTTCCTACGCCCATGTCTTATAGGTTACTACCAATGTTTTCTTCTACGACTTTCAGAGATTCTGGTTACACACTGAGGACTTTGATCCATTTGCAGTTGGTTTTTGTACATGGTGAGTGGTAGGGATTTAGTTTTATTCTTTTTCAAGTGGTGATCCAATTATGCCAACGCCATTTGCTGAAGATGCTGTCTTTCTTCCACTGAGTCTTCTTGGCCCCTCTGTTGAATATAAGATGGCTGAAATTGGATGTGCTCAGATTTCCATTGATCTATGGGTCTGTTTTCACACCAATACCAGGCTGTTTTTATGACTGTATCCCAGTAATATAGTTTGATGTCTGGTATGGCAATCCCCCCTGTGCTGCTCTTTTTGCTCAGAGTTGCTTTGGTTTCTGGGTTCTTTTGTTTCTCCATATGAACTTTAGGATTTTTTTTCTAAGTCTGTGAAGAAGCTCATGGAGATTCTAATTGAGATTGGATTGACCGTCTATATTACTTTTGGCAGGATGGTCATTTTTACTATATTAATTCTTCCAATCCATGAGTATAGGTGGTTCTGCCATCTTCTAGTATCTTCTTCAATCTCCTTCTTGATGGATTTAAATTTTTCTTTATAGCAATTTTTAGTGTGTTTGGTCAGGTTTGCTCCTAGATAATTTATCTTTTGGAGGCTATTGTGAATGGGAAAGTATCCCTGTATTCTTTCTCCAATTGCTTATTAGCATAAGGAAAGTCTACCAGTTTTTCTAAGTTAATTTTATATCCCATCATTTTACTGAGCTTGTTGATGGGTTCTAGGAATTTTTTGGTGTGGTTTTTCACCTCAATTAGGTAAACTATCATGCCATCTGCAAAAAGGGATAGTTGACTTCCTCTTTTCTAATTAGTACTCCTCTAATTTTCTTTTCTGGTCTTATTGCTGTCACAAGCATTTCAAGCACTATATTGAAAAGGATTAGGTATAGGGGGCAGCCTTGCTGGGTTCCTGACTAAGGGGAATTCCTCTAGTTTTTCCCCATTTAGTATAATGCTGGTTGTTGCTTTGTTGTATATGGCTTTAATTGTGTTGAGGAATGTTCCCTCAAGTCCAATTCTCTACAGGACTTTAAACATGAAGGCATGCTGAATTTTGTCAAAAGCCTTTTCTACATCAATTGAGATGACTGTGTTTTTTGTCTTTCAGTCCGTTTATGAAGTTTATTGATTTATGTATGTTGAAACATCCTTGCATCTTTGATATGAATCCAGCTTGGTCATGTTGGCAGATTGTTTTAATATGTGCCTGTATACAGTTTACAAGTATTTTGTTGAGAATTTTTGCATTTATGTTCATTAATTAAATGGGTCTACAGTTTTATTTTTTGGTTGTATCTTTGCCTGGTTTGGGTACTAGAGTGATGTTGGATTCATAGAAGGAATTTGAGAGTTTTACTTCTATTTCTATCTTCTTGAATAATTTGAGTACTAGTGGCTGTAGGTATTCTTTAAATGTCTTATAGAATTCTATCCTGACTCCATTTGGACCTGGACTATTTTAGTTGGAAGATTTTTTTTTATTACAGTTTCAATATTCTCCTTTATTATTGGTCTATTTAAGCTGTTGATTGATCTCTTCCTGATTAAGTCTTGGTGGATTCCATGATGTCAGGTATTCATCCATTTCTCTTGGGTTTTCAGTAGATTATAGGTTTTGGAAGTATTCCCATGAGATTGTGTGAATCTTCTCACTATCTTTTGTGATGTTTCCCTTTTTATCTCTAATTTGGTTCATTTGGAGATGCTATTTCCTTCTTTTACTCAATTGGGGTAGAAGTCTATCTATGTTGTTTATCATTCCAAAGAACCAACTCTTGGATTTTTTTTTTAATGTAAGCACTTAGAGCAACAAATTTACCTTTCAGGACTGCTTTAAAATATTCCAAAAGAGTTGTTCTGTGTATTATACTTTTTGTTTAGTACTAGGAATACTTTTATTTCTTTCTTGATTTCTCCTTTGACCCATTCATCATTCAGTAGTGTGTTGCTTGAACAAGATGAGATGGTGTAGTCAACAAGGTGTCCTCTGTTGTTGGTTTTAAGCTTTATTGCATTGTGGTCTGACTTATTTCATGGGATTATTTCATTTTTTTATATTTTGAAGTCTGTTTTGTATCCCAGTATAAGGTCGATTTTGGAGAAAGTTCCATGCTATAATGCATAGAAGGTATATTCTTTGGGTTGCCAATCTCATAGATAGATGTACGCTAGGTCAAATTGATGTAGGTTATTTTTTAATTCAGATATCTTCCAGTTTATTCTTTGTCCAGATGACCTTTCTAATCGAGGTCTATTCCTTCAGCAGTGGGAGGTGCTTCAGATGGTCCCAATTTAGGGGGATAGTCACAGTGCAGTTTGGAGCGCTTAACTCCAGGGAGAGTTAAGAGGTTTGTCCAGATATCTGGGGCACCAAGGGCAAAAGTGAGCCCATGTCATAAGCAAGGAAAAAGACAGGTCTATGTAGTGCAAGGAAGGGTGGGGGTGGGAAAAGCCAGGACAGAAGGCCACCTTCAAGACTCCAAGGACCAGGTAGCTGTGGAGACCCTCTGAAGGGCTAATTAACCAGACTGGAAAATTGAAATTGTGTGAGTCCAGGGGCTGAGGATGCAATGGGCATGTCTGAGCCTGAAGGGTGAAGATATAGACTGCCAAGAGGAAATGTAGGCTTGTGCCCAAGGGTAGAAGGAGAATAGGATGTGAGACTGGAGAAACCAGAGTTGCTTCCTTAGGTTGTAGGGAGTCAAGGAGCAGTAGACTGGTTGGACTTGCCCGGAAACAAGGATGGTTTAGAGAATCCAAGGCCATGTAGGAGTGGGAAGAACCAGGACAGAAGGCTGTTCTTCTGAGTCCAAAGACAAGATGGATGTGGAGATCACCTGTGAAGAGTCCCACCAGTCAGACTGGAAAATTGAACTGATGTGAGGCCAGGGGTTCTGAATGCAATCAACTGCATTATATTTTTATGGTGCTACAAAATCTATGTGAGTTGTTAGAGGTAAATATATATATAAATATATATATATGTTATATTTATATTATATAATATATATATAAATAATATATTATATATATATTAATATATATTAATAATATATATTATAATATATATTTATTATATATTTAATACTATATATATTATATATAAATATATATATAAATAAATTATTATATAATTTATTTATATATATTTGTATATAAATATATATATTATATATAATATATATATATATATATAGAGAGAGAGAGAGAGAGAGAGAGATAGAATAACCATAGTGAACACTTGTTTATGATGCTTCTGGATACGACAAGGCCACTGGGTATGATTAACACCATATTATATATTGTAGAAGGAAACATTAGTGAACTGAAATAAACAATAATGAAAATATCCAAAATAGGGTTTAGAACAATGGAGGCAAAAAATGATCAAATATATGTTTAATGGTAAACATTTAACCTCCTCAGAAATAAAGACATGTTGGGAACAGAGAACCAATTTTAAAAATGTCATTAGATGTGTCTGAGAAAATCTGGATAGGTAATAATGAAGCCATATCAGCAAAGCAATGAAAGATAGACAAAGAAGGATATTGTCACTGTAGAAGTAAATAGCTAATAAAAGTATCATTTAAATATTAAAATAATTGTAGGAAAATCCTGTTCGAGTTAGGAATGAATGAGCTAGTTTTTCAGCCAGCATTTTCTGGGGTCACAGAGACTCCCCTGACCCCACCACATGAGACAGCAGCTTATGACCCAGTACATGATGCTGGACAGAGCAATAGCGAGTGATGCATGCAGGAGGTGTGATGCAGAGGTCTGGGATTGGCCATAAGGTATGACATCATTCTACCTACAAAAGTGACCTGCTACATATAATAAAGGGATCATCTTAATGCATGACAAGATCTCTGGTTCTGTTACTTTGCCTGTGTGTAAGCCAAAGCAGGCCTGAGTCTCGTGTCATGAGCTAGTGGGGCTAGAAGGAGGCCTATCAGACCACCACCCTCGGCTGGACAGAGGCCTAGCAATTCACCAGCCTGGAGAGTGAATTGCTGGTGGTGTAGCCTAGGGAGATCCAATGAGGCGTTAAGCTGAAATTCCAGTTTTGAGAGCAAACAGCTCCTGGACTGGTGAAGATTAGCATGGCCAGATGAGGTGGAGTTTCGACATCCCAGGCTAAGAACCTGAGAGGCAGTAGCCACTCAGGTTAGGCTGTGGGGAGCTAACCCCCCCCCCTTCCCAGCAGAAGAGAGTTACATCCGACCATAGGAGTGCATACTACAGGACCTTGGCAAGCCCAAACAACCATGAATCTTGAACTTGTGCTCCACACTGGGGTCTTTCCCTCCCCTGATCACCCAAATGAGGTCCAGTAAGCATTCCATTGGTCTACAGGTGTGTTCTTGTGCCAGTACCAGGCTGTTTTATGACTATAGCCCTGTAGTATAGTTTGAAATCTGGTATAGAGATTCCCCCTGTTTTGCTCTTTTCACTCAGGGTTGCTTTGGCTACTCACGGTCCTTTGTTTTCCCATATAAATTTAAGGATTTTTTTCCAAGCCTGTGAAGAAAGTTTTGGGGATTTTAATTGGGATTGTATTGAATCTGTATATTAATTTGGGTAGAATGGACATTTTTAACTATACTATTTTTTCCAATCCATAAGCATGGGAGGTCTTTCCATCTTCTGGTGTCTTCTTCAATCTCCTTCTTTGGGGATTTATAAGTTTGGTTGTAGAGATCTTTGGTGTCTTTGGATAGGTTTGTTCCTAGGTATTTTATTGTTTTTGAGGCTATTGCAGTTGAGAAGGTCTCCTTGTATTGCTTCTTCAGTTGCTTGTTGTTGGTGTAAAGAAAGGCTAATGGTTTTTCTAGGTTAATTTTGTATCCTGCCACTTTACTGAAAATCTTAATCATTTCTAGGAGTTTTCTGGTGGAGCTTTTAGCATCCCTTAGGTAACTACCGTATCATCTGCAAAAGGGATAGTTTGACTTGCTCTTTTCCAATTAGTACTCCTTTAATTTCCCTTTCTTGCCTTATTGCCCTAGCCAGTGTTTCAAGCACTATATTGAAGAGGAGTGGTGACAGGGCACAGCATTGCAGAGTTCCTAACTTTAAGGGGAATTCTTCAAACTTTTCTCCATTTAGGATGATGTTGGCTGTGGAGATCTTGTATATAGCTTTGATTATACTGAGGAATGATCCATTCTAATTCCCTCTAGTACTTTAAGCATGAAGTGATGCTGGATTTTGTCCAAGACTTTTTCTGCATCAATTAAGATCATCACGTGGTTTTTGTCTTTCAGTCCATTTATGTGTTTTATGATATTTACTGATTTTTGTATGTTGAACCATCTCTGCATCTCTGGTATGAATCCAACTTGTTCATGATGGAAGATCTTCTTGATGTGGATCTGCATGTGCTTTGCAAGTATTTTGTTGAGAATTTTTGCATCTGAGTTCATTAATGAGATGGGTCAATAGTTCTCTTTTTTAGTTGTATCTTTGCCTGATTTTGGTACTGGAGTGATGTTGGTTTCATAAAAGCAATTTTGGAGATTTCCCTCTGCTTGTATCCTTCTGAACATTTTGAGTAATAATGGCTGTAAGTCCTCTTTAAATGTTCTATAGAATTCTGCTGTGAAACCATCTGGGCTCAAGCTTTTTTTAATTTGGGAGATCTCTTATTATGTTTTCAATTTCTTCATATATTATAGGTCTGTTTAAGCTGACAATGACTTCTAGGTTTAGCTTTCCTGATTTCCAGGATTTCAGATATTCATCCATTTCTCTTGGATCTTCAAATTTAGTAGAGTATAGGTTTTTGAAGTATTCCCACATAATTATCTGGATCTTTTCATTGTCTGCAGTGATATTTGCCATTTCTTCATGAATTCTATTGATTTGGAGTTGCTCTTTCTTTCTTTTGTTTAACTGGGTTAGAGGTCTTTCTATCTTGTTCATTCTTTCAACGAACCAAATTTTGGATTTGTTGATTTTTTGTATTGTTTCCTTTATTTCTATTTCATTGATATCTGCTTGGATTTTTGTTATTTCTTCCTATCTGCTGCATTTAGGGTTCATTTGTTCTTGTCTTACAAGTATTCTTAGATGTAGTGTTATCTCATTTATTTGTGCTTTTTCTGATTTTTTTTTTTTATGCAGGCGCCCAGGACTATAAACTTCCCTCTTAGGACTGCTTTTAAGGTCTCCTATAGGTTTTGTTGTGTTGTACTGTCTTTCTCGTTTATTTCCAAGAATGCTTTTCTTTCTTTATTTATTCCTTGACCCATTCATTATTCAGGAGTATGTTGTTTAGTCTCCATGTGTTCATGTAGGTATCAGGGCTTATCCTGGTGTTGATATTAACCTTCATTGCTCTGTGGACTGAAAGAATGCATGAAACTATTTCATATTTATTTGTTGAGGATTATTCTGTGTCCAAGTATGTGGTCAATTTTGGAGCATGTTCCATGGGGTGCTGAGCAGAAAGTGCATTTTCTGGTGCTTGGGTGGAATATTCAGTAGACGTTTGTGAGGTTCATTTGCTGTATTATATTGTTCTGTTCAGATATCTCTCTGTTTATTCTTTGTCCAGTTGATCTGTCCATAGGGCTCAGTCAGGGTATCGAAGTCCCCTACTATGAGTTTGCTGGGGTTAATCTGTGCCTTGAGGTTCTGTAGTGTTGTGTTTATAAAGATCAGTGCACCTGAGTTTGATGCATATATATTCATGATTGTGAAGACTTCATGGTTGATTTTCCCTTTGATAAGGATGTAATGGCCCTCTTTGTCTCTTCTATTTTTTTTAAATTATTTTTTTTTTATTTTTAAGGGATTCTACAATATAATGACACAGTTGTTTGCAGATAACATTGATTTTATTCAGTATGTCATATAATTAGGTAATTGGTGCATTTTGCAAGTATCTATGTCCAAATTTTGAACAACCCAAGGTTCTCATAGTCCAGTTGGAGAAGCTTGTATGCATAGGCATGTTGATCAATCAGGAGTCCAGACTATATTCCTGAAGTCTCATGATTCACCCCTATCTCTCC
>VZQC01015256.1:13214-42894 GCA_009823505.1 Rhizomys pruinosus | reverse complement strand
AATATAAGATGGCTGAAATTGTATGTGCTCAGATTTGGATCTTCAGTTTTGTTCCATTGGTCAACAGGTCTGTTTTTGTGCCAGTACCAGGCTGTTTTTATGACTATAGCCCTGTAGCATAGTTTGAAGTCTGGTATAGAGATCCCTCCTTTGTGGCTCTTTTCACTCAGGGTTGTTTTGGCTATTCGGGGTCTTTTGTTTTTCCAAATGAATTTAAGAATGTTTGTTTCCAAGCCTGTGAAGAAACTTTTAGGAACTCAGCAAGGCTGCCCCCTGTCACCACTCCTCTTCAATATAGTGCTTGAAACACTTGCTAGAGCAAGAAGGCAAGAAAAGGATATTAAAGGAGTACTAATTGGAAAGGAGGAAGTCAAACTATGCTTATTTGCTGATGATATGATTGTTTACTTAACGGATGGTAACAACTCCACCAGAAAACTCCTAGAAACAACAGCTTCAGCAAAGTGGCAGGATACAAAATTAACCTTAAAAAAATCAATGGCCTTTCTTTACACCAAGAACAAGCAACTCGAGAAAGAATTCAAAGAACCTTCCCACTCACAATAGCATCAAAAACAATAAAATACCTAGGAACAAACCTAACCAAAGACAACAAAGACCTCTACAACAAAAATTTTAAACCTTTAAAGAAATAAATTGAAGAAGACATCAGAAGATGGAAAAACGTCCCATGCTCATGGATTAGGAAAATTAACAATATAAAAATGTCCATTTTACCAAAACTCTTGTATGGATTTAATGCAATCCCAATCAAAATCCCCAAGAGTTGCTTCTTGTATTTGTGTGAGTTTGTCTTTTTTTAGTTTGGGGATATTTTCATCTATTATTCTGTTGAAGATATGATAAATACCATTCTCTTGGGATTCTTATCCTTACTCTATCCCTATGATGCGGAGGTTTAATCTTTTATAGTGTGCCACATTTCCTGGTTGTTCCAATCTTGTGTATTTTTAAATTTTTCATAGTCTTTACTTGACCTTTTTAGTTGTTCTGTGTTATCCTGTAGGTCTGATATTCATTATTTTCTTCTTCCTCGATTCTGCTTGAGGCTTTTTCCTATTCTTTTCTCTTGAATGGATGAGTGTTCAATTTCCTTTTTCATTTCATCCTGTCTTTTCTTTAGTATTTCCACTTCCTTTTGGAGCTTCTAAGTCTCTTCTTGTAGCTCCTTGCTTCCCTGGTTGGTTTCCTTTTTCATTTCAGCATGGGATCTATTCAGTGTTTCCACTTCCTTCTGGAATTTGTCATTTTCTCTCTCAAGTTCTTTCTGGAGTTTGTCATTTTCTCCTTTTAGTACTTTCCAAAGTTGGTCATTCTCTCCCTCTAGTTCCTTTCTGAGTTTTTCATTCTCTCCCTTCAGTTCTATGATTTCTCTTAATATATCTGTGATTGCTCTTGTACTATCTGTGTCCTGGGCTACCTCCAGGGAAATCCCATGGTAGGAATCCTCCACAGGCTCAGTAGAGTTTAGTGTGGCATTATTCTGCACTTTTCCCATATTGTTCTTTCATTGTGCTCCTGGCATGTGGGTTTCCTTTTGCCTGTATTTCAATGCAAATCTCAAATGCCTTTTCACCATGTTGAAGGATTGCTTTCCTTGATTCCTTCAGATGCCTTAATTGTATTCTCCTTGTTTATGGAGTGTTGACTTGTCTAGGTTTCAGGCTTTTACAATTGAAACTCACTCTGTTGTCAGCCAGTTGCTCTAGGTTGGGTGTAGGACTTACTGGACACTCCCTCCAGAATTCTAGTTGGGGGGTGTTCTTGCTTACCCTGTGCTTCAGTTGGTCTGGTGGAAGCCACCCACCTCTATTCCATTTATTTTTAATATACTGCTTGAAACTCCTGCTAGAGGAATATGACAAAGAAGGAAATTAAGGCAAAACCAATGGAAAAAGAAGAGATAAAAATACCCTTTCAGCAGAAGATATAATATTAAATTGAAGAGATCCACAAATTCACCAGAAAACACCTAGAAATGATTAACACCTTCAGTGAAGTGGCAGATTACATAAAGAATCTACAAAAATTAGCACTTTTCTATATACCAATAAAAATGTATCAGAGAAATAATATAGAGAAACTGTTCCTTTCACAATGAACTAAAAAAATAAAATATCTAATAATAAACTTGATGAATGACATTAAAGATATCTACAATGAAAATTTAAAATTTTGTAAGAAATTGAGGAAGACACAAGGGACTGGAAAGACATCCTATACTCATGGACTGAAACAATTAATATTGTGAAGATGACAATCCAACCAAAAGCAATGTACAGATTCAATTCAAATCAAAATTCCATGACATTCTAAATAGACAAGAAAAATTTCCTAAAATTCACAGGAAATCACAAAAGACCCCATATATCCAAATTCATCATGAGCACAAAATAGCAATGCTCAGTAGATTACTATATCAGATCTCAATCTATATTATAGAGCTATAGGCATAAAAGCTGCATGGTATTGGCACAAAAATGGGCATTTATAACAACAGAAGACAACTGAAGATGCAGAAACGAATGAATGTAGCCATGGTGGTGCATGCCTGTAATTCCAGCACTTGGGAGGCAGAGGCAGATGGATCTCTGTGAATTCAAGGCCAGGCTGTTCTACATAGTTTCAGGACATCTGGTGCTACATGGAGACCCTGTCTCAAAACACAAAACAAAAGAAAAAAAAAGAACAAAACAAAAAAGAAAGAATGAATGTAGTTTCAGGTGACTCATATTTTACAAAGTTGCCAAGAACACACACTGAGGACAAAACAGTATCTTCAACAAATGGTAAATGCAAATCTTTACCTCTGTTTGTAAAAGAAAAAAAAAAAAGATGCTTGTCTTTCATCCTGAACAAAAATCAACTCCAAATGGATCAAAACTTACAATATGAATCCTGAAATTCTAAAATTGACAGAAGGTAGCATAAGCTGTACCCTACAAGATACAAGTGGAGTAGGTGGAGGAAAGACTTTCTAAATCAGACATTTAGTTGTTAAGTTCCTTAACATCAGTTGTTAAGGAATTAAAGTGAACAATAGACAAATGAGACATTTTTAAACCAAAAAGGGTCCATATAGCAAAAGACACAACCAAGGAAGTGAAGAGCAAACCAAGAAAGACACAACCAAGGAAGTGAAGAGCAAACCAAGAAAGACACAACCAAGGAAGTGAAAAAGAAGCTCAGTGAATGGAAGAAAATCCTTTCCTGTTACAGATCTGACAGGATTCATGTATAGAACGTATAAAGAAACAAAGAATCAAGAAAACAAAAGATTCACTTGAAAATTGTGCTACAGATCTGAACTGAGAATAATCAAAAGAAGAAATAATAATGGCTAAGAAACATAGTTTTTCACGCCAAAAGTAATTAGGGAAATAAAATCTAAACGACTTTAAGATTTCTTCTTACCCCAGTCAGACTGGCTATGATTAAGAGAATAAATGATACCAAGTGCTAGAGAGGATGTGGGAAAAGGGGAAGGCTTATTCACTGCTGGTGGTTTTGCAAACTCCTGAAACCACTATGGATAGCATAAAAAATACTAAAAATGAAGCGACCATATTATTGTTTTTACCACTCCTTGACATAAACCCAATGGACTCATTCTACTGCAGAGCTCCTTGCACATCCATGTTTGTTGCTGCTCTTTTCATAATTGCTAAGAAATGGAAACAACCTAAATGTACCTAAGCTGACAAATGGATAATGAAAAAGTAGTACATTCATACAGTGCAGATATACTTAGAAATAAAGAAAGACGGGGCTGGAGAGATAGCCTAGCGGTTAAGAGCACCGACGCTCTTGCAGAGGACCCAGGTTCGATCCCCAGCACCCACATGGCGGCTAAGAACCGTCTGTAACTCCAATTCCAGGAGAACTCCAGTTCCAGGGGAATCTGAGACCCTCTTCTGACCTCCGCGGCATTGCACGACACGGGTGCACAGACCTGCATGCAGACAATACATTCATACACAAAAAAAAAAAAAATTGTTAGTTTGGCCAGGCATAGCGGCGCATGCCTTTGATCCCAGCACTTGGGAGGCAGAGGCAGGCAGATCTCTGAGTGAGTTCCAGGCTATTTGGGGCTCAGGGAGACCCTGTCTCAAAAAGACCAAAAAAAAAAAAATTGTTNATCCTGATTTAACTGCAGGAAATGGGACAATGGAAAGAAACTATGGGGGGAAAGAAGGAGCCTGAGAGAAGGGAATAGTACTTGTTAACATTACCAAGAAGAAATGGGTAAAACTGGGGTATTTAACTGAGAGGGAAATGGGGGGATACAAGGAACTGTGGAGTAAAGGGGAATAAGTATCTCAAGAGAAGGGGAATCATGGGAGACAGTTATTATCCAGGGTGAAATGTGGTAGGAAGGGGTAATTTAACTGGGGAGGGAGAAGGTAGAGTTAGTCATGGAGAGAAAAAGGATGGATAAATAATGATTAGCTGGTGTGAATAACAAGAGATAAATATTTTTGTTCAAAAACCTACTGAAAATTTTCACATAAAATATATTTGCTTGAGTCCATGTGTATAGCTGAAGGGAATAGAACAAGAAACACTACCAAACAGAAGAGAATTCCCTTTGAATTTTTGGTCTGGGTAGTCGAAGACACTCTTTCAATAACACAGGCTATTGCCATAATTTGATTACCTCCAAGAACATGAAGGTAAACCCTATTGCTGAAAACAGTACATTTTTCTGATACAAGACTTGGCACAATGGAGTTGGAACTGGCCTAGAAGCCACCCCCCTGAAGACTAGCTCTCATAGTCTGGGAGGATATTATGAGAGCTGTTAAAGTACAACATTAATCAATGGAACAACATCAGCTTTAATGCCTAGTAACAAGAACAATGTCTGGTACAGGAAACCATGTTGGTGCAGTAGAGGTAGTTTTATCTTGGAGATAACCAGCAGCAAATTTACTGTCCTTAAACCCCATTCAATGGGAGGGAACTCATTTGGGGTGTTGTAAACATAGCAAAATACACATGATTGGAGAGTTCATGGATTTTGGAAGAAACCCTAAGCCTGTTACAGCCCTTGAAAATGCAATCTCTTACTATATGTTATGTATATAGCAATTATGGATCATTATATTTACAGGTAAGTATGCCAGTCACCACTCATCAAAGAAGCTTCTTTTGAAATAGGCAGTCTATTACAGAGTGCAGCAACTGATCACACACAGAGAGTGAAAATCTATGAGATCCTCTACTCTAGTTGACATATCTACAATGGAACATGTACACCTAAGGCTCATGTAACTTAGTGGAACAGGGATTAGAGAAAATATGAATGCATCTATGAACTGTCATAAAAAAGCTACTTCATGCAACAGCTACTTCAATGAACAGAAAAGACCTAAAGTGATCAAAATGTAGAGAATAAAATTCTGCAGAAGGTGGGTCACTAGGTAGGACTCCTATATTAAACTTCATCCACCCTGTGATGAGGGACCAGTGTGGAAGAAGATGTGAGAAGACTGCATAAACCATGGGAGGAGGTACGTGACCATATGGAAAAAAAAAATATTAGAGACTCCTGGGACCTTTCTCATATGAAACTACAGCAATGATGACAAGACTCCTTCAATCTCAGGCAAGCAAAACCCAGCAGATAATTGGGCCAATGGGCAATAATCTCCTTCCACAGCCAAAGAACTATGGTTCCTGGTTACTGATGGGTGAGGGAAGAGTTGATCTTCTTTAAGGCATAGACTTTAGATAGGCTGAATAGACCCCAGTGGATGAACTTGCACTGAGGAATGTCTGGTTACACTAACTTGCCTCAATAGACCTTTATGATATATAACCAAATGAATAAAAGTGAGTGGTGCAGGTCTTGAGGGATGCCATGGTGGAAGGAGTAGAAAGATGATTAAGATGTTCCGTATGAAATGCACAAATTTCAATAAAAATATACGCTAAAAAATATGTGCAAGTCATTGTGCTTAATGGGAAACTCACAGACTAATTCTTATGTTACAAAATAGAAAGTTCTCAGTGAGTAATCGTAGTTTACATTTGAAAAGACTACAAAAGCAAAATAGTAAACTAGAAAGAAACCCCACCCAAAGCAGAAATACACAAAATTATTAAATTAAATTAGAAAGATCACATAGGAAATCAGTAGACTTCTAGGGGTAGAGTGTAAACAGGAGGGAGGGGAAACAGGACAGAGGGAGGAGCAAGGGAGAAGGCAGAGCGAAACACCGCTGTACATCGTTTGAATTTTCAAATATAGATTTCCAAATATATTAACTTTTTAAAATTGTATGGAGCTGCTTGGAGACCCATGCACCAGTAATACAAATGTAAACCCCAGCCCTTGTTTTGAGGAATTTTCAGCTATTTATGAAAGAGATACTCCACAGGAGCTAGCAAATTCACTGAGGTTATTTACCCAAGAGAAATAAAGCTTGTGTCCACACACTGTATTCTACATTCATGTTTACAGAAATTATTTACAGTAGATTTCTGGTCAGTCATAAAAGGCTTGAGTTACTGATTCATAGGGCTACATGAATCTCAAAATAAATATGCTATGTGGTTAATGAAAATAGCAGCAAAGAAGAATACGTACACATTGCATGAAAAGTAGGAAATGGGAAATCAGATCGATTTGCCTAGAGACTGAGAAGAGGTTTCCATGGAAAATAGATTAGAATAAGGCCGAGGAGATGAGGTGGTCCTGATTTTACTTCAGTGACTCTTTTATAAACGTTCTTTCTACTGGATGCTAAAAGATGTTGAATGAAGCCTTTGAGCAATTTTGATTTATTGAAAATTAAGTTTACCTTAATAGAGTTGTTATGTATGTGTGTGCTGTACCTGAGTGTATGTAATAAAAATGCTGAAGGAAAAGGTAAATACAGTGAAATAGGGATCAGGAAACTCATATTCAAAACTAGCGTTTTTAAAAAGTAGCACTTGAAACAGTAAGTAGCAAACAAACATTTTAATAATATCTGCCACTTATTTGCAGGTAAATCTGAGAAAAATAAAAAAGAAATCTTGAGATAAATATATTTTATTTAATTTTTTTGTTTTTTTTATTAATTTTATTTATTTCTGTATGTGTATGAATGTACTGTCTGCATGCAAGTCTGTGCACCCGTGTCGTGCAACGCCGCGGAGTTCAGAAGAGGGTCTCGGATTCCCCTGGAACTGGAGTTCTCTTGGAATTGGAGTTTCAGACGGTTCTCAGCCGCCATGTGGGTACTGGGGATCGAACCCGGGTCCTCTGTAAGAGCGGTCGGCGCTCTTAACCGCTAGGCCATCTCTCCAGCCCATATATTTTATTTTTTTAAAGCCACTATTGGAAAAGTTGGTCTTGTAAATTAAGAGCATGAAGTATTTTGAAATAATACCTAGTATGAACTAGAAGAAACTGTTTACTGATCAAAGAAATATTTCAATTCATATGCCAATTGATTTAACAATGAGATATGATAATAGGAAAAAAGATGCACAGGTGTCTTTTTACCAAATGCAAATGCAAGGATGTGCATTGATCAAATTAATTGAATTGCCTTAAAAATTCAATCAGATGGGCTGAAGAGATTGCCTAGTGGTTAGGAGCGGCCGACCACTCTTGCAAAGGACCCAGGTTCGATCCCCAGCACCCACATGGTGGCTGAGAGCCGTCTTTAACTCCAGTTCCAGGGGAATCCGACGCCCTCTTTTGACCTCCGTGGCACTGCACGACACGGGTGCACAAACCTGCATGCAGACAATACATACATACACATACAAAAATGATAAAATTAAAAAAAATTCAATCAGATAAAATATTAATAAAAATCAAACAAATTTTGATTTTTCAAGCACTTAAGTATACCAAGACAGCAGCTAAAATCTTGAGCTAGAAGAAAGTATCTGATTCACAGAATAGTAAATAATGAGGTCCTATATGACAGCAAATGAGCATAGAGAATATTTACACTCACTCAAAACTAGATGATAGCAGTTTTTTAGATTATAATAGTAGTATATTATAATTCTTCCCTTTTCTTTCTTCTGCACAGTTTACCTAAAATCACTTACCAAAATTCAAATCTGATCACCATGTGCTACCTGCTCCAAGACATTCACAGGCTACTTGCTGTCTTTAAAAGAAATTAAAACATTTCAGAATGACATAGAGGGACCTGTATACCTGATTTTTTTATTGCATTTACAAACTCACCACTTTCCAGTTGCCATTCTGTGCATATACATGCAAATGTATATATATATATATATATATATATATTTATTGAGATTTCATACATTTCTTACAATGCTTCCTAATCAAATTTAAACCCTCCCCCTCCATTCCACCCAATCCCCCAATGGAAGCCATATATCTTAAGAAACATCTACAATGATATTACTTAGTCCAAAGTCCCCTAGTGTTAGTTAGCCCTCTCAATACCCTGTCATCTACAGAGCCTTCCCATCCCCTCACCATGGCCTCTTACTATTTTCCTTACCTCTATGGTTTTTCCAATTGAAACACCCATATATAAAGATTCAAAGCTATCATCCACATATGAGAGAGGTACACTGACATTTGTATTTAAGGTCTTGGTTACCTCATTCAGGATGGGTCTTTCCAATTCCATCCATTTAACTACAAATTTTTTAAATCCACTTTTCTTAGCATATGAATAATATTTCTATGTATAAACATACCACAATTTATTTCTAAAATATTTTATTTATTGCTTTTATTTTATGCAAATGAATGTATTGTCTGCATGTATGTAAGTGCACCTGTATCCTGCAATGCCTGTGGAGTCAGAAGGAGGCATCGGGTTTCCCTGGAACTGGAGTTATGGACAGTTGTTAGCTGCCATGTTGGTGCTGGGAATTGAGTCCATGTCCTGTACATGAACAGTAGGTGTTCTTAACCACTGAGCATCTCTCTAGCCCAAACATACCATACTTTCATTATCCNACAGGGTCTCCCTGTAGTCCCAGCTGTCCTGGAACTCACTCTGTAGACCAGGCTGGCCTTGAACTCACAAAGATCCACCTGCCTCTGCCTCCCAAGTGCTAGGATTAAAGGCGTGTGCCACCACACCCGGCTATGCTCCCATTTTTAAGAAATGATCTTTCCGTATCACTAATCACACCGATTTGAGACCATTAATATGTTATAACTTACGCTAACCTTTAAGATATATAAATATATAGGATATATAAATACCCCTTTCTAGTGACTCTGTGTGAGTTTTTAGTAATGAAGTTTTGAATAAATTAGTCAATAATAGTAAAACTTGTATCTGCTTCTGTATGTTATTTAAATATTTTATGATTGAACAGAAAATGTTTATTTTCTTACTATTCTATTTCCTCAAGATTGAAAAACTGATCAAAATTTTGACTCAAACCTTTTGTTCCTGAAGATCATTACTATTTGCTCAGAGGAAAAGATTCTGTGACAGGAGTCAAAAATAACCAAGAATTTGAACCTGAACATTACTGAAGCTCAAAGATGAGAGAGATGTTCAAGCTATAATTAAAATGGTAAAGTTTCTGCTCTAAAGACCACAGAAATAAACAGGAAACCTAAAAGCATCGCACCACAGTTGTAGGAGTAAGCAAGTTCTAGATCAACAGTTCTCAACAGGGAAGCATTTTGCCTAACACTGGAAACAGTGATGCTCAGGGTTTTGCTTCTTTTTATTGTTCTATGTTCATTATACATAGTGTTGGGCATTAGATGAGTTCATTCAACCATCACACGTAGGTTGACTATGTTTCCATCTCTTCCCTTTAAGGTCTACTCTCCTCCTCATCATCCTGCTTGTACGTGCTTTTCTATTGCTTTTCTTCTGTTTTCATGTTGTTTGCTGTGGAATGGATGCAACTGGAGATCTTCATATTAGGTGAAACTGTTCAGATATAGAGAGAAAACTACTACATGTTTTCTCTCAGTTGAAAGTCCTAGAGATATTTCTTATTATTATCTCAGTCATGGAGGTTGAATTACAACTGTTATAAAGTGCATAGAGGCTTGGGATGCTGCTAAATATTCTCCCATTCTTAGGATAGCTTCTAGCAACAAGCAATTATATGGAATTAAATATAAATGTTTTAGAGTTGAGCAATACTGCCCTAGATTAAAGGCTACTACTGGGGATTGGTCCTACCAAAGCTTAAAGTTTTAAAAGAATTGAGATAATTGGCAAGAAACTGCATCTACCAGATCAAAACAACTTAAGAAATGTTTTGTTAATTTTACTTTAAATTATGTATATGGGTGTTTTCTGTGCGCAGCTACATCCACAAGTACAAGTGTCAGCGGAGAACAGAAGAGAGTGTCCAATCCTCTGGAACTAGAGTTACAGGCAATAGTGAACTATTCAATATGGGTGCTAAGAAACAAGCTCATCCACCTGTGCCCCTTTTCTAAGCCTAGGGAACAATCTGCAGAAGAGGGGGCGTGGTAGAATGTAAGGGCTGCGATTGGGGTGAATGGTGAAACTACAACAATATAGACTGGACACTCATTTGATCAACTTGATTGAACATACAAGCCCCCCCTGATGGATGGTGGGACCCATGAGCTGTGTGGGTTTGGGCCAACTGCTCGCAAATTGGTTTTACTGAAGGATGCTTGTACTCACACATATCACTTATCGTAAAAAAAAATAAAAACAAAACAAAACAAAAAACAGAAAGATGCAGAAAACTTAGGGCAGAATGCATGATCTTGGATGGGTAGGGGTGGGATGGGGGGAAGGGAGGGGTATTGCCTGAACAGATTGGAAAATGATGTATGAATACACAAAGCATCATAAAATAAAAAAAAATTAAAAAAAAAAAAAAAAAAAAAAAAAAAAAAAAAAAAATATTATTCTCTTTTACCAGCGTAAACCAGTGCCATCTCTCTAACGCCAAAAGCAAACACTCCTGAATAAAAGCACAGCATCCAGAGTTTCAAATTACATAAGTATCACAATATCAAGCACCCAACAAAATTCCAAATGCAAGAAATATGACCTATAAACTCAGAAGAAAGTTGAGAGAAGGAAATGAAAAGAAGTGACAAAAATTATTTTAATCATATATTTTATTATTTATTTATTTATTTATTTTTGTATGTGTATGAATGTACTGTCTGCATGCAGGTCTGTGCACCCGTGTCGTGCAATGCCGCGGAGGTCAGAAGAGGGTCTCGGATTCCCCTGGAACTGGAGTTCTCCTGGAATTGGAGTTACAGACGGTTCTTAGCCGCCATGTGGGTGCTGGGGATCGAACCCGGGTCCTCTGCAAGAGCGTCGGTGCTCTTAACCGCTAGGCTATCTCTCCAGCCCCTTAATCATATATTTTAAAAGAACCTTAAAAAGGGATCTAAATAACTTTTATAAGCATTTCCAAGAATTTAAAGGAAAAGAGGAACATAATTAGGAAGTCATCAAGAAATAAGGAAGATAATTTTCATTTTAAAATTATCAGTGTTCATGATTAGTAATCAGCCATTTGGGAAGACGGG
This sequence comes from Rhizomys pruinosus, assembly GCA_009823505.1. Classification (NCBI taxonomy): domain Eukaryota; kingdom Metazoa; phylum Chordata; class Mammalia; order Rodentia; family Spalacidae; genus Rhizomys; species Rhizomys pruinosus. Next base: position 31,379 of record VZQC01015256.1, on the reverse strand, counting down.
ATCACTGACCAAAAACTTACCTTAACATTAGAGAAAAAAACTGAAAATTACAAGGTAGGTAAGGAATAAAATTAAACAAATCCTCCTTGATTGCTGACAACAAATGCTAGCAGGCATAGACTACTATAGAGTTTCACAACAGGTCACAGACAGAGAATAAGCATATAAGACATGCTCAATCCTATGAGACACATCTACAATTAAGCCTCTACACCTAAGGTTAATGGAGCCTAGTGGAACAGGGAGTAGAGAGAATAATAATAATGCATCTCTTAAACCTCATCAGCAAAGATCCCTTATACAAGAGTGTGATGCACAGAGAAGGCCACAACGGGACAAAGTATAGAGAATAAGAGTCTGCATGTCTCTGGACAGGACTCCTATATTAAATCCCCCCACCATTGCTCAGAGACCATTTCAAAACAGGGACAAAAGGATTATAAGAGCCAGGGTTGGTTCATAAACCTAAGGAAATAGAATCTTCCAGACCTCTGGGAACCTGCTCATATGAAATTACAGCAATGATGTCAGCATGCACAAGGGTCATGCAAACTCAGGCAAAACCCCAGCATAGAACTAGGGAAATGTCCAGCAGCCCCCAACCTTAGCCAAGGAATATTGGCAACTGGTTACTGCTGGGTGAAGGGGATCTGGTCTTCATTAAGGGAGTGACTCTAGATAGGCTGACTAGACACCAGTGGATGATCTTCCACTGAGAGACATCTGGGTTCACAAATGTGACTAGATGGCCCTTAACAAATATGACAGAATCATGAAATCCAGTGTATTTGGGTAGGCTATGAGGGGATAGAGATGGGGAAGGAAGTCTAAATAGGAATAGGATATATTTTATGAAATGTACAAAATTCAATAAAGAATATACATTGGAAAAATTTATAGACAGAAATAAAGGTATTCACAATAAAAAAATAAATATACTCTAGAAAGGAAAGAGAAACATAGGAAGGTATATATTAGAAGTATTTGTCAACAATAATAAAAATTACTTACTTAGAGGAAAAGTATTAACTTACAGATGTTTGAACTCTATAGTCAGCAGCAATAGAATAATCATTTCTTCCTGATGAGCATAAGATACACACTTAGTTGGGTTGAGGAGATAGCTCATTTGTTAAGAGCACTTATCCTCTAGCAGAGGGCCTGAGTTCTGAGTTTGGTTTTCAGCAGCCATGCCAGGGAGTTTACAAGCATAGTGACTACATCACCAGGAGACCAACATCTTCTTCTTCATCTGCAAGCACATGCACAGATTCACACAGACACATACAGATACATATATTAATAATAAAATTATTTTGTCTTTTTGAGACAGGGTCTCCCTGTAACTCTAGCTGGCCTGATCTATGTAGACCAGGCTGGCCTTGAACTCACAGAAATCTGCCTGCTTCTGCCTCCTGAGTGCTGGGATTAAAGACATGTGCCACAATTCTTGGCTATAATAATAAAATATTTTTAAGGTACACTTTATTTTTTTAGTATTAAAATTTATTTTTAATTATGGAAATTAAAAAATTAATAATGATGTCTTTTAGGGTTTATAACAAATAGAGAGTTTAAACAAAGGATAACAAATAAGTAGAAGGAAGAAATGGAATCACACTGGTAACTCTTTGGTATACTTTTTTTAAGAATTTAAAAATGTTTATTGAGAATATTACACCTGCCTATGAAGTGTCTTAATCAAATTTGGACTCCATTCTCTCCTTTCCTGTACTTACCGCCCCCACCATACGTACAAAACTTTTCCCTCCCAACTGAATTCATGTGTTCTTTTTTTTATAATGCTTTTATTGATGTTTTGAGTATTTCAGACTTCATTTCTCAGTTCAGTTTAGATATATTCCCCTTTCCCTTCCCCCCACCCCACCTCAGATCATGCACTCAGCCATAACTATCCTGCATCTTTCAGTCTTTTTTTTAATGTTTAGGAATTCACATTTTCCTCCTTTAATTTTATATTACTCTAAAATATGCATACATACTTTCCACTCATATACAGTAGTTACAGAGTCTGCAAGTAAGTAGTGGATTGATTCTAGAGCCCATTAAGAGACTTACAGCATAACAACATAGCTGCTTTCAGATAAACAGAAATATAAGGATAATGTTGTTCAGCTTACCTTTCATCTGGGCATTTGGTGTTAGCATCCACAAATGAGGGAGACCATTTGCTGGTTGTTTTTCTGGGACTGTGTTATTTCACTTAGCATAATGGCTTCCAATTCCATCCATTTACCTGCAAAGTTCATGATGTCATCTTTCTTTACTGCTGAGTAGTACTCCATTGCGTATATGTACCACCTTCCCCTGGAAGGTTCACTTTAAAACCAACCATTTTTGAATTTTAAAAGTAAATTTGCTTATAAAAGGAAGGACTCTAGATAGGCTGACTAGACCTCAGAGGGTGAACGTGCCCTGAGGGATGCCTGGGGACACTAATGATGCAACAGTCCTTAACACAAATGATAGAATGCATGAAGTCCAGAGGGAAGCTGTGGGAGGTGCCTATGGGGAAGGGGAGGGAAAGATGATTAAGACATTCTTATGAAATATACAAAAATTCAATTAAAAATTTACAAAAATGTAGAGAGATGGAAGGGTTTAAAAAAACAATAATGTGCAATGGTATGATATTAATTCTAATTCAAAAGTTGTATGTCATAGATACTGGGTTTTGTAGGTTTTTTTTTTTTTTTTTTTAGCTGTGCCCACCTCAATCCTCGGCTATGCTCCATTTTTTATAGAAATGATACTTTTCCGTATCACTAAGTCACTATTTGGATTCCGATTTGTAGACGCATTAATATGTTATACTTACGGCTAACCTTTAAGATATATAAATATATAGTGATAATAAATATCGCCCCTTTCTAGTGCACTTCTGTGGAGTTTTTAGTAATGAAGTTTTGAATGAAATTAGTCAATAATAGTAAAATATCTTGTATCTGCTTCTGTAGGTGTATTTAAAATAGTTTATGATTGAACAGGAAAATGTTTATTTTCTTACTATTCTATATTACCTCAGATTGAAAAACTGATCGAAAAATTTTTGACTTCAAACCTTTGTTTTCCCTTGAAGATTCATTACTTTATTTTGCTCAGAGGAAAAGATTCTGTGACAGGAGTCAAAAAATAAACCAAGAATTTGAACCTGAACTTGTAACTGAAGCTCAAAGATTGAGAGAAGATGTTCAAGCTAAATATAAATAATGGTAATTTAAGTTTCTGTCTCTAAAGACCAGTCAGAAATAAAACAGGAAACCTAAAGCATCGCAGTTTCCAATCAGTTGTAAGGAAGTATAGGCAAGTCTAGATCAACCAAGTTCTCAACAGGGAATGCATATTTTGCTACACACCTGGAAACAGTGATGCTTCAGTAGGTTTTGCTTCTTTTTTATTTGTTCTTATGTTCATTATAGCATAGTGTTGGGCTATTAGGATGAGTTTCAGTTCAAACCATCACAGTCTTCGTAGGTTGACTATGTTTCCATCTCTTCCCTTTAAGGTCTACTCTCCTCCTCATCATCCTGCTTGTACGTGCTTTTCTATTGCTTTTCTTCTGTTTGTCGTTGTTTTTGCTGTTGGAATGGACGTGCACTGGAGATCTTCGTATTAGGTGAAACTGTTCAGATATAGAGAGAAAACTACTACATGTTTTCTCTCAGTTGAAAGTCCTAGAGATGATTTCTTTATTATTATCTCAGTCATGGGAGGTTGTAATTACAACTTGTTAATACAAGTGCATAGAGGTTGGGGTGCTGCTAAATATATCTCCCATTCTTAGGATAGCGTTCTAGGCAACAAAGCAATTTATATGGAATTTAAATGATAAATGTTTTAGAGTTTGAGAATACTGCCCTACGAATTAAGGCTTAACTACTTTGGGGATTGTGTCCTACCAGCTTAAAGTTTTTAAAAGAATTGAGATTAATTGGGAAGAAACTTGCATCTACCAGATCAAAACAACTTAAGAAATGTTTTGTTAAATTTGTACTTTTAAATTATGTATATGGGGGTTTTTGTTGCGCAGCTATCATCCACAAGTACACAGGTCAGCGGAGAAAGAGGGTGTCCAATCCTCTAGGAACTAGAGTTTACAGGCAATAGTGACTATTCAATATGGGTTGCTATAGAAACAATAGCTCATCCACCTGTGCCCTTTTCTAAGCTTAGGGAACAATCTGCGAGAGGGGGGGCGTGGTAGAATGTGTGGGCTGCGATTGGGGTGAATGGTGAAATACAACAATATTATAGACTGGATCACTCATTTGATCAAACTTGATGAACATACAAGCCCCCTACTCGCTATGGATGGTGGGACCCATGAGCTGTTTGGGTTTGGGCACAACTGCTTCAAATTGGTTTTACATGAAGGATGCTTGTACTCCACATTAATCATTATCGTTAAAAAAAATAAAATGAAAACAAAACAAAAACAAAAAACAGAAATGATGGCAGAAACCTTAGGGCAAGCAATGCATGATCTGGATGGGTAGGTGGTGGGATGCGGGGGAAAGGGGAAGGGGATATATGCCTGAACAGAAGTTGGAAAATGATTGTTATGAAATACACAGAAGCAATCAATGATAATAAAATAAAAAGTAAAAAAAATAGAAAAATAATACAAGCTTTAGGTTCTCAAAGAATAGTATTTACCTAGTGTAACCAAAGTGCCATCTCTCTAAACTTGCCAAAAAAGCAAACACTCTCTTGGAATATAAGCACTAGCTCCAGAGTTTCAAATTAATAAGTATCTACAATTATCAAGCACCATTGGCCAATCAAAATTCCATGCAAGAAATATGACCTATTAAACTCAGAAGAAAGGTGAGAGAAGGAGAAGATATAAAAGAATGACAAAAATTAATATTATTAAATCCATTATTTTATTTTAATTTATTTATTATTTTATTTTTGTATGTGTATGAATGTACTGTCTGCATGCAGGTCTGTGGCACCCATGTCCGGTGCGTGACAATGCGTCGCGAAGGTCAGAAGAGGGTTCGGATTCCCCTGGAACTGGAGTGTCTCGAGTGGAATTGAGTTCGAGACGGTTTCTTAGCCGCCATGTGGGTGCTGTGGGGATCGAACCCGGGTCCTCTGCAAGAGCGTCGGTCTCTTAACCGTCTAGGACTATCTCTCCAGCCCCTTAATCATATATTTTAAAAGAACCTTAAAAAGGGATCTAAATAACTTTTATAAGCATTTCCAAGAATTTAAAGGAAAAGAGGAACATAATTAGGAAGTCATCAAGAAATAAGGAAGATAATTTTCATTTTAAAATTATCAGTGTTCATTGATTAGTAATCAGCCATTTGGGAAGACGGGATCACTGACCAAAAACTTACCTTAACATTAGAGAAAAAAACTGAAAATTACAAGGTAGGTAAGGAATAAAATTAAACAAATCCTCCTTGATTGCTGACAACAAATGCTAGCAGGCATAGACTACTATAGAGTTTCACAACAGGTCACAGACCAGAGAATAAGCTATTTATTTAAAGACTATGCATCAATTGTTCCTTATGACCAACATCTTACCCAATATGCTCTCTACACTCATCTCCGTAGATGGTTTAATGGTAGCCTGGTAGTGTGTATTACAGGCTGTCCTGGAACTCACTCTGTAGACCAGGCTGGCCTTGAACTCACAAAGATCCACCTGCCTCTGCCTCCCAAGTGCTAGGATTAAAGGCGTGCGCCACCACGCCCAGCTAAAGAAGAAGAAGAAGAAGACATCTTCTAAAGCATTGGAGAATGAGTCTCCCTTGCCCTCCTCAGCTTCTGGCACCCCTTAGGAATTCCTTGTTTTGTGGCAGCAAAAATTCCAGTCTCTGTCTTCATCAGGTCTACTAGCCTCTGCATCCCTTCTTTTCTGCTTTTTAAGGGTTTATTGTATGTTTAGTTGACAATGGTTGTGAATATCACACTGAGGGATACAGTGTGATATTTCAAAACAAATATGTTTATGTTAAGATAAAATCAGGGTAACTAATAGCCATCACCTCACTTACTTCCTCATGGTGTAAACACATATAGTCCATTCTTTCAGCTATCTGGAAACATACAACACACACATACACACACACATAAACATATAGATACGTATACATATAAACACAAAATATGCAATGTAGTGACCATATTCATGATGCATATATGGAAACTAAAGTGGATGAAATTATGTACATAAGGATTTGACTAACAGCTACCACAGTCAAGGATGGATGGGGAGGGAGATGTTGGCGTCTATTCTTGTAAGAGACCTCAGTGAGAATCCACTGTCCCTCAGTATGATGTGATATTCATCTCATTTGATCTTCAGTAAACCTGTTTGTAAACAAGGTCCCATCTGAGATAACAGGAATTAGAATTTCTCCATATGTTTTGAGGAAACGCCATTCAATTCCTCACCCAGCAAAAAGGTACATTCAGAGAGACTTAAAGCCCTGGGGAAGTAGATCCTGGGAAACTGAAACAAACTCACCCAGCTCTCCTTGCCTTTCTTACAGTAAAAAAGACATAATCTGAGTATGAGACAAGAAACACACCCGCCATGCAACTGGGATGAGAAAACAGAAAAATGTCTCCTAAACCTTGTATAATTCTGCAGTAGAAATTATACATTCTTTTGGATAAGATATTCATATCCTTAAAGAAGTGTAACTGCGAACATATTCTCTGTGTTTACGTATCTATGTCTGTGTGTATCTCTTCTGAGCGTGTGTCTGTAGGTCTATCTGAATCTATATGTCTATCTCTCTCCTCTATCTCTCTCTTTCTGTGTGTTTGTGTGTGTGTGTGTGTAAGGAGGGTAAATATGGATAATACATATTTAATTACCCTTCTTTGTTATTTATTAAAATTTGGCTTGGACTGGGCAGAAATAAGATGAATTGTCTTAAGCTGAATCTCAATACCACATTATAGCAGAAGGCAAAACACTAGTTCACACTGTGCAGTGTTTTGGACATCAGTCAATTTTTATTTTTAAGTAAAAGTATATTGACAGCAGAGTCCTGAATTGTCATCTGCTGGCAGATGTCAGGCTCTGCAATGGGCTTGTTCACTCATCGAAAGAGTCATTGCAGCGATCCATCAAAATGCAGCTCTTTCTATACATATTTAAAACCCATCTTTCATGAGAAATGGTGGGCTTGCAGAATAGTTCTCACTGTGGCAAGACAAGATATTAATAGCCCCTGCTGCCTTTCCCTGAGTCAACTCCAGAAGATACCATGAATCAAACAAAAAAGCAGAACTGAAACAAAAATTCAAAATGAAGGAGCAGGAGCAGGAAAGGGACATAATTTTTCTTTTCTATTTTCTGAAACTCAATTAATTAGTTAAGACTCTGATATTCTAAATTCCGAAGTAACCAATAGTATTTTATTAGCCTAAATGTTATATGTAAAATGAAGAGCAATGTAATGTTTAAATATTAGTATGTGTAATTTAGAGAAGATCAGTCTTTATAGAGGCATATTAAACAGAGGTTTTAATTTTGTTAAAAATAAATCAACCATCAGTGTAAATGAGACATGACCCAAATCCCGTCAGTTACTTCAGTTCCCCTCAAGTGACTCTAGGCATATTTGGACAAATCGGGGTGCAGAATCTAATGACTCCTATTGTAATTTTTAAAATAAAATGTGCTATTTCTCACACAGGACTAGAGCTATCTGGACAAATGAATGGAGAACAGTATATCTCAGTCCTTGGCTGTTCTGAGCAACATAAATTTACTTTTGCCTCCTTTATTCCCATGGATCAAGGCTCTTCATCTTTGCTAAAATATGCTAAACAATTTTTATATGTGAGAATGTTGATCATTACTTTAATATTTATATTATCAACAAGATGGCTGTTAGGCCTCTACTGTTAATATTTGCATTTTTTACTCCAGAATGTCCAAAAGTATAGAGATATTTTGATAACTCCCAACAACAATCAAAGTTCTATCTTAACTCTTGAATTATTGGTAATATTTTAATGTCATCATAAATACTCAACTCTTATAACAATGATCATACACACACTTCAGGAATACTGTTCATACTAATTCCTTCTATTAGCAAAAAAAGGAAGAAAAAGGACCATCTTGATAAGCCTAAGAAATCAATAAATTATTTTAAGAATGAACTACTGAAATATTTATAAAACAAAATCTGTACCTCACATAAAGAAAAGTTTGTTACTTGTGCTTTTCATCTGAAATTCCCTATGTCCCTCACTGGATGTACATGTTCGATATACACAGATGTCATGGCAAAAGGAAAAGAGGAGAGGGCTGTCCACATGACATCTCTCAATGTTTCTTCAAAGCTATGACATCTGGGGATGGAGAGATGGCTCAGTTGTTGCTGAGTACTTGCTGCTTTTGCAGCTGTCTTGGGTTCAGTTCCCAGCATCTACATAGTGGCTAGAAACCAACTGTAGCTCTAGTTCCAGGGGATACAAAGCCCTTTTCTGGTCTCCGTGGGCATTGTATATACATGGTCCTCTTACAAACATGCAGGCAAAGCTTTCAAATACATGAAATATAACAAATACTTAAAAAAATCAATTATACCATTCAGTTTCATGCCACATATGATACATAAATGATGCAAATAACATTAAGTAGATTGATGTCATGAAAAGGTAATAAATAATTAGACAATAGGTATAATATATTAAAATGATCAAATCTTCATTTAATAGAATAGATCTAAGAACTGAAATGTACTTCAGGAGATTTTGAAAGAACAATATTTTTCCTTTTAAAAACTACAGCTGGAAATGTAGCTCAGTAGGTGAGAATGCTTGCCTAATATGCATAAAGTTCCAGATTCCACCCCCAGCACCATGCTAACACAGTACGCTGAGACATGCCTACAATCATATCAGTTTGCATGTAGAAGCAGAAGAATCAGAAGTTCTAGGTCATCTTCAACTAAATAGCCAGTTTGAGGCCAGCATAGACATGAGAAAATGTTTTTTTTGTTTTTGTTTTTGTTTTTAAGAAAAATAAAGAAGAAGACTGGCGGGAGAGATGACTAAGTGATTAGGAGCACTGGCTAGTCTTCCAGAGGACCCAAGTTCAATTCCCAGTGCCCAGGTGGCAGCAAACAAACATCTGAAATCCAGTTCTAGGGAATCCAATGCTTTCTTCTGACATCTACAGGCATTGCATGACATGTGTGCACTTACACACATGCAGGCAATATATTTGTAGACATTAAAAATAAAAATAAATTAAATAAAAAAGCAAAAAAGAAATAGAAAAGAATAAAAATCACTAAAGTGATCCAGATGGAAATATGATTGTTTTTATCTTCCTAGAGAAGTTGTACTTGTTATAAAACTTGAAGGGAAAGCATTATTACTATTTGTTGTGGAATTTGATCCATTGAATGGGCTTGTCTTTGCTGCCTAGATGGGCTATAAGGATTGGAGATTGGTAAGTGTCCAGCTACCTCACCACTGAAGTCCAGTAAGTGGAATTCCCTAAGGAAGCAAGTGAAACTCTGAAAGGAAATAAATGATTGTGGATATGACACAACTGGATAGCACAATTTTTAACTTTTGTTTTTATTTTATGTGTATAGGTGTGTTGCCTGCATGCATGTAAATGTACCACATCTGCACAATGCTTGTAGAGGCCAGAAGAGGGTTTCAGATCCCCTGCAACTGGAGTTATAGACCATTGTTAGCTACCATGTGCATGCTGGAAATGGAAATTTGACCCTCTGGAAGAACAGAAAATGTTCTAACTTCTGAGCCATCTCTCCACCTCCCCCCCCCAATACCACAGTTTTTTTTTGTTGTTGTTGTTTTCTTTTTTTTTTATTATTGATGCTTGTGTGATGTCAAAATCATTTCCAAAATCAGTTCGGGCATATTCCCCTTCCCTTCACCCCGCCCACCCCTACCATCTCAGATCATGCATTCTGCCATAACTTGTTTCTGCATTCTTCTGTTTTTTTTGTTGTTGTTTGTTTTTCCATTTTTTTTTTAACAATAAGTGAAATTTGTGGAGTACAGCATCCTTCATGTCAAACCAAATTGCAAGCAGTTATGCCCCAAAAATTCCCAATTACAGCTCATGGGTCCCACCATGCCAGCAGAGGGGGTCTTGTATGTTCAGTCAAGTTAATCAAATAAGTGACCAGTCTATACTGTTGGTTTCGCCATTCTCCCCAATTGTAGCCCTTACAATCTACCGCGCCTCCTCTTCCGCAGATTTGTTCCCTAGGCTTAGAAAAAGGGCACAGCGTGGATGAGAGCAAAACAGTCTACTTTCTCTGGAGCTGCTTGTCTTGTCTCTAGTCAATTCTGGCTGTTTCTTTCATGGGCGCCAGCTTGTCCAGGCATACCTTTCAATCCTAACTAATGAAGCATAATCAACTAGATATATAGGTATTTAAAACAGGCGTATAATATATTAGCCTTATCGGCCTACTAATGAAGCACCCCAATTGTATGATATATAGGTATTTAAACATTACTAGTTGTTTATGGTAGGTTACATGGTATAGACACAGATGATTTGATGGATATGTTAATCCATCATGAATTACATCTTCTGTTAAGGTATTGCAGGGTCATCGTGGTCTATGAATGTGGTTATAACATCTCCTAACCATTGGAGATTGTAAGCTTGTGGCATCAGCCGTGGGTTATTCCTCCAGGAGAGAGCAATAGCCAATTAGATTTGAAATATACAAGGCCTTAAGGCTTCCACTGCTGCACAGTTATTTCAGGGCAGATGAGGTGTAGCATTAAGGAATAAAATTCCAAAAGAAAACTAGTTTTTTGAATAAAAACTCATTTTAATCATAAAATATCTAGGAAAATCTCATCTAATGCCAATTTAACAAATGTGAATCTTTGAAATTTCTTTGGAATTAAAAAATATTTTAGGGTTTGTAATAAGTGTCTTGCCATGGCACTCCATACATGTGGCAGTACTCATTATTTACAGACATTTACCATTTACCCTGCTTCTCCACACTCCAACTCCTTCTATGTCCCTCCCCACTGCCTCTCAATTTTGTGATCTTCTCTTCTTTAATTTCTATTGCTACATATTTCTTAAAAGTCCTGTCAGAAACGCACCTTGCTGGGCTGGAGAGATGGATCTACGTTAATGAGCGCTTATCCGAGGGCCGTCTCGTGACTCATCAGATGCAACCGCCACCCGCAGGTTCGCGATGCACCACAAGCGCCCACCAATTGCGGTGCCTTCGAGGCCGAGAGAGCCGTCGAAACTCTCCAAATCCCAGGGAGAACAACCAGTTCCAGGAGGAACTTCCAAACACCCTCTCTGAGTCTACCGCCGATCATGCCATCTGTCAAGGATGCACACACCTGCACTGCAGCACGCTACATTCACTACACATACAGAAATAAATTCAAAATTAATGAAAATATTAAATAAAAAAAGAAACGCACCTTTCCGCTAAGCTTCCTCATATCTAGTTCTATTTCCTTTTTTACTTTCCTCTCTTTATCCCTCCCGGTAGTTTCCTTTTTATTGGGATATCATGAAGGTATAGTAACATCTGCTTATGTATTTAAACATTTTCATCGATGACAGTCACTGTATAGAGATGATAAACGCTGCCCACACAGCAGCTCAAATACCGAGAGTTATGTTCTGCTTCTATACCAATAAAGACACCCCACATTATTTAATAAAGACGCCAGGCACCCTAGCCTCGATGCTTTATGTACCTGTAAGCCTGGTAAGCTCGAGGAGGAGGCAAGAGGCTCCCCAAGGCTAGCTGCTGTAGCTGAATCGGCAAGCTCCAGGTTCACCGAAGAAGATATCCAGATATGCATTTGCACCTACACACATGGAAATGCACACATAAACATTCAACTTATTATTTGTATACTACCTCTAGAGATAAAAACAATTAGTCTAAGCAATATAAAATAACCTTCATCTACTCATGCATATACACAATTTATTATCCCTCTATTTCCCCCAACCAAATGAACCAGAGACCTTACTTGACCCACTTATAATACCCTCATATAGCACAAAACTTGTTTTAAGTCAGTATTCTATGGTTGTAGAACAAATTAGCTGTTTCAGGAACAAGTAGGAGACTAGGAACCACTGAGCTTAACAGAAGGAAATAAAGAAGAAAGGGAGAGAGAGAACTAAGATAACTTCTGGAAAGTCTATCATTTTTCTGACATGTGTCTCTGTGTATTGAGCCAATGTGGAGGACATTGAAAGAGAAAAGGAGAAATCGTCCCTGATCTACCCCTTGGTCAGAATTGTCCAAAACTTCTAGACATATGAGGTGGATGTCAAGCTCCCATTTATCTCTGATAAACTCTTTGATTGCACATCATACCCAGCTTCCCCTTAAGGAGAAACATCAGAAGCAATCTACAATTTTTAAAAAAGGCATTTTATCAGAGCATCACTGCAGTGGTTCATCTACTAACAGTGTTTTACAAGAGACCTGCCTCAGGATGGACAGAGTCTAAACCTTTCCCTGCACACTTCGAGAAACAGCATCTATCATTCTATATTAGTAACAGCTAATTTTCCTGAGTGCTGACTATGGTGCATTCCATGAATTTAGTCATTCAATCTGCATGACAACTGTGATTCCAGTACATGTCATTTCCAATTTCCACATGAGATAACAGGCAGGCATTCTTCAGACATTATAGAACTTGCCTAAGGTCAAATGCCTGGTGACAAAAGTAGAATTTGAACACTGATAGCTTGATAGATTTTTCTGTCTCTGCAGCATGATGAAAGCAACAGTTCAGGCAACCACAGTCCAGGACATCAGAAGCCAGTTCTAGAATCTGTGTGTAATGTTTTGTTAACCTAGTTGAATTCCTCTCACTCCTTATCAATGTCTGGCTAGATTAACTTGCAAGGAAATCTACTGGCAAGGGAATCAAATCTGCTTTCTTAGATACCTGAGATTAAAGTTGAAACCAATTTCTCTCTCCATGTTAGCATTAGGTGTTGGCAAAATGTGTGGGAAGACCTGGTGGGTGATACAAAGGAGCAATGCTGGTGTGATAGAAATGCATGCTTTTGTCACAGTACTTACTCGAGACATTTTTAGCATTGGAGCCCTAAGAGTGATATTATGTGCCTATCTAAATGTTCCATAGAGGTAAATGACAAACTCATTACATAATCTGCAGGGCCAGATATATAATGGAAATGAGGGATTTCTTCCTAGAAATTGTAATCACTTCACTGAAGGTGAAGTTCATTGGTAGAGTTTCCATTATGCATCCCTTTCCTGTAGCCAGAACTGCAGGCTGGCCTCAATCTCACAGAGCTACACCCACCTCTGTCTCCCAAGTGCTGGGATTAAATTAAAGGTATAGGCCACCACCATACTTGGCTCTACCTTGGTTTTTGACAAGGTCTATCAACTAAACCTGGAGCTCAATGGCTAGCCTGGTTGGCCAGCAAACTCCAGGAATCCTCCTGTCTCTATTTTATGTTCAGCCTTTTTATAAGAATTATTTTTATTATTTTTAATTATGTATACAGTTGTCTGGGGGTGGGGTATATGTACATGAGTTGAGGTGCTACAGGTTCCAGCAGTGTGAATTGTCCTGACATCGAAGTTGTAGGCAGTTATTAGCCGTCTGACAGGAGTGCTTGGAACCAAACACCAATCTTCTGGAAAAGCAGCGAAAGCTCTGAGCTATCTCTCTAGGCCTTCTGCCCTGCTTTTTGTATGGGTTCTGGGGATGCAAACTGAGGTCCTCATGCTCCTTAATAAGAGTGATTGCTGATTTTCTTGTTATTTGTTTTTTGTCAGGAATATTTTCTATCTCGACAAACTTGTAAGCATTCAATGAATTGTTGCAGATGAGGGAATCCCTGGTCATTAATTTCAGGAAGCTAAAACATTTTGAATACTCAAAGTACTAGAAGTAGCAGAATACATACACTGAAATTTGTAAGAGTGGCAATTTGCAAGGTCAAATACTGATGGCAGCTGAGTTCTCAAATCAATCACCCATGTCCCTCTCAGCTTTTTGAACAGAATCACACTTCATGAAAAAGCTCATCTTTGAATTAGAATTATTTAATGCTTCAATATGGCCAGGACCTTGCTGGCTTCTTGAATCATCAACTTACCTTTTATACCTTTTAGATGAATAAGGGGGAAAATAGACATATAAATAAAGACTAGCAGTCCAAACATCAATAAGCAAAAGTTTGAAAGACCATTTGCCTAATAAGGTTTTCATTTGCCAGTGAATTTTTTTCTGAGCTCTTTTCACAAGTGACAAACCTTCCTCACCTACCAATTGTTGCTTTTGAGTTTGCAATTTTACTGTCAATTTCAACTTTACTTGAATTTCAGTGAAGCCCTGTCTGAAATAAGGCAGAAATAGAACTGAGAAATGACGTGAACCTTGCATTTAAACATCTAAAAACAAGCATTTATTCTGAGTAGCTAAACAGGCTCAAAGGATGGAAAGGTTTTGCAATCTGAATGTCTCCTTACTGCCCCAACGTGACCTTCCTCTGTTGCTTTTTGGAGAGTTGGAGGAGGCAAGTACATGGGGTAGAAGGGAAATGAAATGGTTATATGCAGCAGGTTGAAATGATATGTTGCCGAAAGAGATGGATTTCAGAGACTTTTGCATAGAATGTAGTGATATCACATTGTCTAGATATAACAGTTAGAACAATGTCCCTCCAAAGATGCCTGCGTTAGTTAATTTTCTGTTGCTGTAATAGAACACCAGGGTAACTTATAGAATGAAGAGTTTATTTGGATTTATTGTTCCATAGGGAGAGTTCATAATGAAGGGAGAGGCACAGAGACAGTTAGCAGCTAGAGCAGAAAGCATAGAGCTATCTTCAAGGATTGTCAGGATGGGGAGAGAGAGAGAGAGAGAGAGAGAGAGAGAGAGAGAGAGAGAGAGAGAGGAGAGAGCTGGAAGAGGGGAGAGAGGCAAGGCTAATAACTCTCAAAGCCTACATCCAGGATGTGCATCCGCCTGCAGGGGCATACTTCCTTAATAACTGAAACAGTGCGACCAACTATGGAGAACTGTTAAAATGTACAAGATTTTTAAAAGATCTATTTTATTATTTACTTTTTTATGTGCATTACCTGCATGTACATTATGTCCAACCTTATTGTGCAATGTATATGGAGGTCAAAAGAGTGTGTCAGGCCTGAAACTGGAGTTACAGATGGTTATTAAAAGTTACATGCTGTCAGGCTAGAGAGATGGCCTAGCAGTTAAGAGCAGCGCCAATTGCTCTTGCAGAGGACTCAGGTTCGATCCCCAGCACCCACGTGGTGGCTGACAACCATCTTTAACTCCAGTTCCAGGGGACTCCGACACCTCTTCTGACTTCTGCAGCATTGCATGACATGGGTGCACAAACCTACATGTAGACAGTACATTCATACACATTAAATAAATAAATAAATAAATAAATAAATAAATAAATAAATAAATAGAAGTTACATGTTGTGTTGTATGCAAAAGCAACCAGTGCTCTTCACCATTGAACCATCTCTCCAGCCCAAAATACATGGACTCACAGAGGATATTTCCCATTCAGACTACCACATGGCCACATCTAATATGAAATTTCTGAAAATTTTGCCTTTATATAAAAAATACGGGTTTGAAAACATGTTCAAAGTTATAAACACTGAGTTGGGGAGATGATCTTTGACTCTTAGGGTTGGCACAGTCTGTTTTAGGTTGTTATTAAAAGCAAAGGACTGTCTCTGGCTGGAAATGGGTAGAGGAATGGTACAGAAAGGGAAATGAATGCATGAACAATGTAAGAATATAAGAATAATTTGTGATATTGTGATATTGGTACCCGAAGATGGAGGAGAGGGTCCATTAGTTAAGGAAAGACCCATCAATCATCAGCTGGCCAGGAAATGGGGGCTTCAGTGCTCAAACACCTGGAGATGAATTTTGCCAATTGCTCATCAGAGTCTGAGATGAAGGTTTCCTGCCGGTGCTATGAGGGCTGGCCAAGACCTTCACTTCTTAGAGAAATCAGTTAAAACTATCATCATGAACATAGATACACCAAACTCTAGTTGACTCAAATTCATAATTATGCCACAGGGCTTTAAGAAAGAAATTATCCCCAACTTGGTTATAGTAGGAGACTTCACTGTTTACATTACAATGGTCAACCAGACAAAGACTAAATACAGATACATCTGCATTAAATGATATCATACATCAAATGGACCTAAGAGTCATGTATGGAATATTCCCCCTAAGGACCAAAGAATACACTTCCTATGGAATGTTCTCTAACATTAACCACATATTGGGGAAAAAAAAACAGGCCTCAACAAATAAAAAAAATTGAAATAATTCCATGTATTCTATCTGACCACAATGCAATAAACCTTAAAAATCAACAAAAACAAAAGAAGCCCTAGTAACGGCATGAACTCATGAAGATTAAACACACTTCTGAATGATGAATGGGTCAAAGAAGAAATTCAGAAAGTAAAAGTATTCCTGGACAAAATAAAAAGTATAACAATATAACACAACAAAACCTCTGGGACACTTTAAAACCAATCCTTAAAATGGAAGTTTGTAGCTCTAACTGCCTATATTAAAAATAAAATGGAGTATAAATGACTTATCATTGCAACTGTAAAGGAAAGAACAAAAGAAACCCAAATCCAGCAGACAACAAAAAGCAAGAAAAATCACAGCAGAAATTAATGAAATAGAAACAAAACACTATAAAGAATCAATGAATCCAAGAGGTGGTTCCAAGATAGGTAGACACTAGTCTGCTTAACCAAAAGAAAGAGCAAATCCAAATAAAAAAAAATCATGAAGCAAAGGGGAACATCACAACAGATGACAAAAGTATCCAGAACATTATGAGAGAATACATTATAAGCCTATACAATTTTAAATTTGAAACTAAGAGAAACAAATGAGTATCTAATATCATGGAAATCACCAAAGCTAAAGCAAGAAAGAGCAACAGCTTAAAAAGACAGATCACGGGAGCGGAGGTTCAAATATCATAGAGGCTGCTGGCATCTGCCAGAGCAGCTTGGGCACAGGGTGTGGACTGGCGTGTCAGCTAGGAGGGTCCTGGGAGCTGAGGTTCAAACATAGGGGCTGCCGTTGTCTGTCAGAGCACCTGGGGTGCAGGATGCCAAGTAGCACGTGGCCTAAGTAAGCAACTCCCCCCCAACCCCTGCCAACTGGAACTCCAGAGAGAGTTTCCAGTAAGCCCTATTACCAACGTAGAAGATCTGGCTGGTAGCAGAGAGAATACAGCATTCAGAAGGTGTCATCTTGGTTATTACCCACCCAGTTCTTGTGGAATAGAAAGGGTAGAGTGAACTATACCTTCCAATATATAACCAAAATTGAAAGCCTGAAACCTAGACAAGTCCACACTCCATAAATAAGGAGAATACAAGGAAGGCACCTGAAGGAATCAAGGAAAGCAATCTTTCAACAGGGTTAAGAGACATTCAAGATCCACATAAGAATACAGGCAAAAAGCAAACCACATGCCAAGAGAACAAAAAAAAGAACTGTAAGGGAAAAGTGCAGAATAACACCACACCAAACTCTGCAGAGCCTGTGGAGGACTCCCACAATGGGATATCCCTAGAGGGAGCCCAGGACACAGATCATAGAATAACAACAACAGATATATTCAAAGAAATCATAGAACTAAGGGGAGAGAATGAAAAACTCCTAAAGGACCTAGAGGGAGACAATGACAAACTTCAGAAATAACTAAAAGGGGAAAATAGAATATTCCAGAAAGAGCTAGAGGGAGAAAATGACAAAGACTAGAAAGAGGTGGAAACACTGTAAAGATTCCATGCTGAAATGAAAAAAGAAACCAACAAGCAAAATAAGGAGCTACCAGAAAGGATTGAGAAGCTTCAAAAGGAAGTGGAAATACTAAAGAAAACACAGGATGAAATGAAAAAGAAAATTGAACATTCATCCAATCAAAAGGAAAGAATGGGGAAAAGTCTCAGAAGCAGAATGGAGGAAGGAGAAAAAAGAATATTAGACCTAGAAGATAACACAGAACAACTAAAAAGGTCAAGTAAAGACTATGAAAAATTTAAAAATACACAATAATGGAACAACCAGGAAAAGTGG